>CM075855.1:9125831-9465455 GCA_037975125.1 Latrodectus hesperus
GATAAAAGAGTAAAGGACTGCTTCGCAGGCTCTGTAACCAATCCAGATCCAAATCATGACTGCCAAGTGTGTTTCGCATATGTCTTGTTTATCAAACCAGGAATTTGAAAAATTATAAAAGTAAATTGGAGTTTTATAGACCAAACTACTGGTAGTAATGACGAAAATAAATGGCCAAAAATCACAGTCAATGAAAATATAGATTATTTAGTGTATTTGACACATGGTATTATATATTGCCTGATGAAAGCCTACAAATCTTTAGAATCCCACAATTATTTCACAAGTAGATTTGTTTTTCTTGAAATTCTTACGGCGCGGTTGCAAAATGCAAATATACTACCGATGGAACAGTTAAGAATTTTTTCCATTATTTTAAACTTTATAAACTTAAAATTGTTCAGTTTATATAAATAATAATTTTTTACGATACATATTGCAGACATTTTATTTTAACTTAAAAGTATAAAATAAAAAAATTTCATTTTATAGAATGTATATTTCAAAAAATAACTCCTTCAATATTATAAAATAAGAAGTATTTACACTTTCCTGATGAACTTTCTTTTAAAACATTTAATATATTTAAGTATTGATTATTAAAAAATACATTTATACAAAATACAATATGTTGTAACATATAAATAAGCATTTCTATTTTTTGCTATACTTATTTTGAATGAATATTTATAATTCATCATTAATGCATTTAAAGAATGTTAAGCCAATTTTATAAACTTTAAGTTTATTACACACACAGTTAATTAAAAATATTACTTATACTCGTTCCTCTAAATAAAAATCTTATCATCTTTACCCATTTTAAATATTTTGGTATTTGCTAGTTACTTTTAAGGCCACTCACAGGAGAAACACTTACAGAAAAATATTATAAAACTATTAAATTAAGAGAAGCTGATAAACATATATTTCGATAAGTTAAACCCATGTCAATAGACGGCCAGGAAAAAATATATAAATAATATAAACTAGAAATAAATCATATTTACAATTCTCCCCTCTGTTACATAATATATACTGTTATTTTAATATTCTGTTTACTTGAAATAAAATAAAGGTTGCATATTCTTGGATACTATAATTTTTTTTGTCTGTTGTTTGTTCGGCTTAATCGAGATATCCACTAATCTCTACGTTTGAGTAATTTGTTCGATTTGAGGACTTTTTTAGTTATTATTTTTGGAATCGTGTAGAAAGATTTTCCAAAATCTCTATCAGACCGATTTCTCAACCCCAAAACAGCGCGCGCGCATGAAACCATTTTTAGTAACTTACAGTTCCATCGCAAGTATTAACATGATCTACTTGTTTGTGCACAAAAAAAAATTGCTGTCACTGTTGCCATGAGCAACGAGTAAGCTGCGGAATAATGAAGTCTGGATACTCCTAATATGCAATAGTATATACTAAAGAGAAATAACAAACGAAAAGCAAAGATACTAGTGAGTGGCAATCATCACTACAAGTTATCATTGCATATTTGGAAAGGGATACAAGTAGATTTTCCGTCTTACAAATGAAATTAATCAATCAAAATGACATTTTGAAAAAATATAACTTATAATTAATAACTGTGATTTTTCAATGTTGTAAAAATCCAACAGAACATGAGGCAACTGAATTTTTCACAGTCGCGATTTAGATGACTCATTTAACAACCATGTTGTTGAAGTTTATGAACTTTTTACTAATTTCAGAAATGCAGTTTGCTAATTGTTAACTTTGAGATCTGGCTCCGAAAAAGTCATATCCTTGCTGACATTAATGCGAAATCAGCTTAATATCTGCAATTTCCATGGCTCAACAAAGCCTGTTCTTTTGTAAACATATCACATTTTGCGATATGTACGGGTTTTGATGAATTGCAAAAACTTAGCTGAATTCCACATTCCAAAAAGTCATCGATTAAAGAAATAGATTTTTCGAGTTCATAGGATGGATTAATGAAGAAGCTAACATAAAACTGTACGGATATTTTGTTGATACGGGACAACTACTCCGTATGCCACTGCTTCAGTTGGTCTCACTCGTTTCTAAAGAAACCTACGGTGTTTGCGCTTCAAACAGTTAATTAGCCCTAATTCATGGTCTGTAAGACAGAAGTTAAGATTAGGCTGGAGAAATTCTAAGCACGAACCGATTCAAAAGATCTAGAATTTCATTATGAGGAGTGCAATTATCCACAATTAAAATACAACAATACTTCACCGATAAAAAAATAAATAAAATACAAAAGCGATCTGTGTCTCTCAGTAATTTACATAATACTTTCAATCATCCAAACTTTGATGTTAGCATGGTATGTATCGTGTAGTTTTTAGACGCTTTAAATATTTTCTTATGAAAAGAGGTAGTTTTTCTGTTTTCTTCATGTTGACTGCGAACATCACTGTCACTCTGAAGTTAAGTATTCTTTCTAGTAAGATTTTAAATAAACCACTTCCGCTTTGAAAACAACTTTTACTTGGTACTCAAAAAGTAATTATTTTAATATCTCTTCTTTTCATTTAATTTCCGAAATTTTATTCACAACTCCATTTTTATTACACAATTTTCAAAGGCTCAAATTGTTTCTGATTTAAAATTTTTGGAGCTGACCGTCTGATGCTTTTAAATCTTTATATTCATCTGCATTGCAAAGTAGTTGGGATTTCGCTTTAATGACATTTACCAGTAACAGAAATTATCATTCTTCATTTTTGTAAGCTTTTTCTAGTTTATAATATTTGCTAATTCTACAATATTGGTAATATTTGGTAATTCTACATTACTACCACCTATAAATCCCAGTGCTCAAGCTTTACTATCTTGTGACAATTGCAAAGCAAGCTCTACTTAAGATTTCAAAAACCTCTGTAAAAATCACAGATATTTTTGATTAATTTTGACTTTTATTTAATATTTTTGTTTAAAATAATACTGTAGAAAAAATCTACAATTTTTTTATGAGTAACTTCCGTTTAGTAAATTTCAGGAATTTTTGCAAGATATTTCATTTTTATATTACATTTATTCAAAACAATATTAAATGTTTTATTTTTACCAGTTTCATTGATCATTTAAAAGAGAAAAATATATGAGAGATCTGGTCTAATTTTTGCTGTGAGGTTTCTAGCTGTAAGCCATTCGCCTCTGTACTAATTAAAAAATTTTGGGACCTAATGAAGAAGTTGAAGTTGCCTAAGACAGCAGTTCTTAACCTATGGATCGCGACCCGAAATTGGGTCGCGAAGAATATTTCTTGGGTCGCGCTGAGTCGAACCAAAAACGTTAGTAATACACTCCAATAATAAGTAATATCAACACCTCCTAGAAGAGTTATTCCCAAATACAAGTTATACCCTAATACAATTTTCGGTTTTACCGCTCTTCCGGAAGTGACGTCCAATTCCTGTCCTGAGGCTTTCTCTTCTAGCAGGTGTTGGTAATAATACGCACGCAATTGCTTTGCGTGCGCGCAGACTCAGTAAGTTCTCTATCAAAAACTCGTTTCTGCATATTGTATTGTGAATAAACAGTGAAACGTGAATACAAGCATTTTAGAAACAAATTTTGTCTTATTATTAATAGTGGAGTGATCAAGCTGCAATGCGTATTGTATAATTGTAATCACCCTAATAATGCAAAACGTGAATACAAGGAAGAATTTTTAGAATTAGATTTTACTTGCATTTATGATCGAGGACTGAACAAGCCGCAATGCGTGTTGTGCAGTGAAATATTAAATAATGAATCGATGAAACCGAACAAACTTAAAAGAAATTTTGATGCAAAACATAAAAATTTTTCCTTTGAGGGAAAAGATCGTACTTTTTTCGAAAGAAAAGAAGCCCATTTAAAAAGACAGCGTTTGGATGCACCAAGTAGTAATGATTTTATGAATTCTACCAAACAAGCTACACTTGCTTCTTCTTATGTGGCTTGGCATATTGCAAGACAAAAGAAACCCCATAATATTGCTGAAAAACTTATAAAACCTGCTGCCATTGACATGGCTAGTATCATGTGTGGAGATGAAAGTTCAAAGAAATTAAAAAAGATACCATTATCAAATGATACAATTCGCTTACGAATTAATGATATGTCATTTGGTACTAAGAATCAACTTATTTCTGCTATAAAAATTGCTGGTTTATTTAGCATTCAACTGGATGAAACGACAGATGTAAGTAAAGATGCTCAACTCATGGTTTACGTGCGGTATTCAGGTTTAACAGATATACAGGAGGACATTTTATTTTGCAAACCAATGTCAACAACAACTAGAGGTGAAGATATATTTCTTATGGTCGATTCGTTTTTTAAAGAAAGATTAAATTGGAATCAGTGTTTCAGTATTTGCACTGATGGTGCAGCTGCCATGACAGCATCTCAAAAGGGATTTTTGACAAGAGCAAAACAAATGAATCCACAAATTATACCGATTCATTGTTTGTTACATTGACAAAGTTTTGCTTCAAAAAAAATAATCACCCGAATTATGTATCGTTTTGGATGAAATTGTTGTAGTAGTCAATTTTTTCAAATCAAGAGCTCTTAACTGTAGAATTTTCCGCGAACTGTGTTTCGAATTTGGTGCAGAATACGAACATATATTATATTATTCTGAAGTTAGATGGCTGTCCCGGGGCAAAGTTGTTCAAAGAGTATTATCATTGCGGACAGAAGTCGAATTTTTTTTGAGAGAAAAGAAACACCCATTAGCATCTAAATTGTCCGAGATGAAGTGGATTACTCAAGTTGCTTATTTGTAGGATATTTTATTTGAAATAAATAATCTAAATACGTCTATGCAAGGACGTAATCATACTATTATTGAATTAACTGAAAAAATTACATGTTTTAAAAATAAACTCAAACTATCTTCTTCTTCTTCTTCTTCGAGTTGGGTTTGTATGTCATTGAGCACCTCTGCTTTTATCAGCATTTTGTACTGCTAACTCCAAACCCAATGTTTCTTAGTTCCATTTGCTCGGATCACCCACTTTATTAATAAAGTCTGATAACCCTTTAATGGAATCTAGGTGTAACTCTCTAGTATGGATGATGCCTAAAGAGGTTAATCTAGGGAGGGAAAGAGCCTCGCATTCATAAATGATATGCTTGGCCGTTTCCTCTTGCATATGACATTTCCTGCAGATAGGATCTTGCTGAAACAGTCCCATTTTATGGAGATGTTTTCTGAAATAGTAGTGCCCAGTTATGAAGCCTACGATTAAACGTATCTTCTGCCTAGAGCATCTAAGAATTTCATAGGAAATCCTCGCTGATGACCTACAGATCATACCTTTAACGTGGGTTTGATCAGGAGATTTGAGCCAAGCTTCATACATCTTCCGTTTTTCCCATCTGCGAACATTGGTTTTTGCGGTCTTCAAATTGATCCCACAAAAAGGTTCTGGACCAATGGGAACAAAAGACGATCCTTGTTTAGCAAGCTCATCAGCCCTTTCATTACCTTCGATACCTTTATGCCCTGGCACCCATACAAGGATCACCCTGTTTCTAGTTGCCAGTTCTGTAAGAAGGTTTCTACACTCCAGAATCATTTTAGATTTGATTTCGAAGGAATTAAGCGCTTTTAAAGCGGCTTGACTGTCACTGAAAATGAGAATCCGCTTATCGTAGTAGCCCTTCTTCATATTCAGTTGCAGACAGTGGATAATGGCCAAAACTTCTGCCTGGAAGACCGAAGCGTATCACCCAAGGCTTACAGACAAGCTGATTCTTGGTGACACGCCACAAACTCCCAGACCTGAGAGGCTGTTCTTCAGTGATCCATCTGTGTACCAGATTAGATCTCCTGTTTTAGTTTCAAACATGTTGTTATCCCATTCCTCTCTAGTTGGAAAAACTACATCAAATGTCTTGTCAAACATGTATGTTTTTTCCATGATGTCAGATGGCATCAGAAAAGTAGGGTCTTGAAATTTCCTGGTGATTCCCTTGTGCCCTTTGGCAACAGGCTGGTCATACCAGTGGTTTTGCAGCTTCATTCTGTATGCATTCAATCTTGCAACGCTGCATATGAAGATGTCCAAGGGAGTCAGATCCAACACAACCTCCAATGCTCTGGTTGGCGTGGTGGAGATTGCTCCTGTGATGCAGAGACAGGCTAGTCTTTGTAGACTCCTCAATCTGTCAATCACAGTCTTCTGTTCCACCTTATGCCACCAGATCACACAGGCATATGTGAAAATGGGCCTGACAAAAGCTGTGTACATCCATAGCATCAGTTTTGGATGTAAACCCCAGTTCTTACCAAGCATTCGCCTGCAAATCATAATGCTTTTCTTTGCTCGGTTGATTCTATCATCAATGTGCTTATTCCAGGTGAGTTTCTGGTCTAAATAGATGCCCAGATACTTCACCTCTGAAGCCACATTGATTTCAACATCAAAAAGTCTTGGTATGAAAAAACCTTTCCGTTTCTTTTTGCGTGTAAAAGGTACAAGGTAGGTTTTCTGAGGATTAACCATCAGGTCCCTATCCATGCACCATTGACCTACATAACTTAGAGCATCCTGCATGAGATGACAAGTTATGTCAAAATCTTTACCAAGGATAAGGATGACAATGTCATCAGCATATCCCTGCGTATAATAGCCCTTATCATTTAGATGTTTTATAAGGCTATTTACAACTAGGTTCCAAAGTAATGGTGACAGAACACCTCCTTGAGGACAACCTCTAGTAGTCTTTTTTTCAAATGATTCATCGAAGATGTTCATTTGTATATATCTATCCGAAATTAAGGCCTCAATCCAAGTACACAGGGTCTGATTAATCCCTGCCCCTCTAAGTGCATTGAGGATGGATGGATGGGAAGTATTATCAAAAGCACCCTGGATGTCAAGGAAAGTTGCCAAGGCAATATCCTTTTGATCCAGAGTGGCTTCAATCTTGGAAACTAGCTGATGTAGAGCAGTCTCTGTAGATTTGCCGGGTTGATAGGCAAATTGAAGAGCATGCAAGGGACTATTTCTACCCAAGTAATCTCTAATATGCCGATCAATGATTTTCTCCATAATTTTAAGAAAGAATGAAGAAAGACTGATTGGTCTGTATGACTTGGCCTGGTCATAAGTGTCCTTGCCAGGTTTTGGAATGAAGACAATCCTAGTCTTTTGCCATGTCTTTGGTATATATCCCAAGGCCAAACTAGTTCTATAAATTCTAGTTAGCATTGGTATGACAACCTTCTCTGCCTTCTGGATCATGATGGGCATAACTCCATCAGGCCCAGGGCATTTTAGAGGTTTAAAGGCAAAAATTGCCCATTTAACAATGATGTAGTTTATGATATTTTTAGCAATGGTCCATTGATTGCTATTGACTCTTTGCAAAGAGCCAATGCAATGTTCCCCTTCGTTGCTATAAATATCTCTAGCTCCCGGGAAGTGAGTCCTGGTCATAATTTCCATAACCCCTTTTCCGGAAGTAGCAAAATTACCCTCCTCGTCTTTTAGGGTACTAACCAAAATAGGTTCATCCCTTTTAAGGAGTTTCTGGAGTCTAGCTCCTTCAGAAATAGAATCTATCTCGTCACAAAACTTTCTCCAGGAGTTAATTTTGCTTTTCCTAACAAGTTTGTTATAAATAGTGAGGGCCCTTTTATAGTTCTCCCATTCACCATTTTTCTTAGCTTTGTTAAAAAGTTTTCTAACATTTGCTCTTTCGGCAGCTAGAGAGTCATTCCACCAAGGGCATTGGAGTTTAGCTCTTCTAGTGCGAATGGGGCAATTGTTATGATAAGAATCTAGAATACTTCTCTGTAGGAGATCTGCTGTAACTTCTAGATCGTAGTTGCCTCTAATAGGTCTGTTACCGAGTTCAATCAACCCAGTCAGTTCTTCTTGGAATTTCTTCCAGTCCGTCCTAACTGGGTCTCTGAATATGCGATCCAGACACATATTAGAGTGAATTTCAAAATGGATGTTTTGATGATCTGAACCAGAAGGTCTGTCATCTACTTTCCAGTATTTGATATTTTTACTAATCAGCGTTGTCGCTATAGTAATGTCAATTACTTCAGATCGATTGGAAGTAATAAAAGTTGGTTTGTTGCCCACATTTAGAATATCTAACCCATAGTTTAGAATAAATTCCAAAAGGTACTCACCTCTTTTATTTGTGTCCGTACTTCCCCAGACAACATGATGAGCATTACAGTCTAGTCCTAGGACTACCTGTAGGTTGTTATTACTGCAAAAGTTCATGAGCTTGTGCAGAGAATGGTCAGGTGGAGCCTTCTCTTCATAGGGCAGGTATCCAGAGCCAAAAACAGTTTCCCTGTCCCTACCCTCTATGTTGAGTCTGACTTTCACAGCTGTCAGGTCCCTAAGAATAAATTCAGAGAGGGGAAGAACCTCAATGTTTTTATGTAAGAGTATACAAGTTCTAGCGTTACCATTGGTACAATAGATAAGCTTACCTTTAGTTCCTTTGAGACCACTGATTCTTCCCCTAACCAACCAGGGTTCTTGAATCAGGGCCAGATGTATATCCCCAGCAAGAAACTTCTTACTGAGGTTAGTAGTACCACTTCTACTGTGGTGTAGGTTGGCTTGAACTACCTTCACCCCCATCAGCAGGAGCAGGTTTATCAAGTACTTTAGCCTGCACATGGTGAAGTCCAATATGAAACCTATATCTCCTTACACGAAGTGTGGCAGCATCTAATTCAGGCACACTAAGAACGATGGTCCGCCCAGATGGGTCGTTCTTAATGTTAAGAACGTTCCACTCCAATGGAGTGACCCCACCGTTCTGAGCCTCGATTTTTCTCAGGAGCTCTTTAGGTTCCAGTTCATTACAGATTTTTGGCAGTTTTGCAATTATCTTGGTGGTTCTGACAAGTTTCCTTCCCTCACCCACCAAGAGTTTATGTTCTTGCCAAGGGCTTATATCATTGACATTTTGTTCCAGCCACTTAGAGCTCTCCAGATCTGCACAATTGATAATAAGAGCCCCGTTTTCAAGTTTACAGGATAGGAAGGTTGGGGCAAAGCCCTCCTCATTCCTTCCTATTTTCCTGGTTAACAAGAGTTCCAGGTCATAGGCCTGTTTCTCAGTTAACCGTTTTTCCGGATGACCTTCTAAGAGCACGGCCATCTTGATCGCCGTGAGAGCCGCCCTGTAAGTAAATCCCTCAGGTCCTTCTCTCTTGGCAGCCTTTCCGCCCTTGCCCTGGTTCATCCGATTGGCAGGACGCTTCTCGCCTTTGGTTGCCTTGGGTTTTTCAACCCAAGTCCCCTCAGCGAGTTTGCGCTCCTTCACCAGCCTCTTTTTCTGTGCACCAGATATTCTCTTTTTAAGCTTGATTCTGGTCAGAGAGTCAGTCATGCTAGAGATAGCTTCCTGACTCTCACCAGAAGAAGATGGTTTGGAGGTCATTTCTACCTCCTGTGAAGGTTTCATTGCTACCCCTTCATTAGATTGTCTCTGAGTTCCCTTGTCTTTTTCAGAAAGGTCTGCTTCAGAAGTTTCTCCTGCAAAAGCAGAAATGTTTGTTATTTTCAATGTCTTTTCAGCCATATAATAACAGTAAATAAGCTCAGGTAATATGACAGTCCACCCAGCATTGCCTGAGTTACTGGGCAAGGCAATTTACTCTAGAAGTTCGCCAGGCAACTAGAGGCTCCGTTAAGACACCAATTCCGCGGTGCCAATTAGCCCTAGGCACGGAACGCATAACACCAGGGTTTACGGGAGCTGGTTCGCGGCCTCTTATTCAATATTCAAGGCTATCCTGTCATTCCTACAGGACTTTCGGTTATCCACCACCTGTCTACGCGCCTGGTGGCTAGCTCAAGCCCCAGAGGGGTACGCATACCCCCTGGTTCCAGGAACTCAAACTATGGAGAAATAAGGTTGAGTAAAGAAACTTGCTTCATTCCCGACTCTTAATTTACTTGTTGAAGACAATAATTTTGATATCATAGATTTTGAAATACAGAAAATTTTTATTAATCATTTAGATAAACTAGTAGCAGATTTTTATCGATATTACCCTGCAGACGATGTTTTCAAATATAATTGGGTTCGAATGCCATTTAATTTTGATGTAAGTGATTTGCATGAGGAATTTGTTAATATTAATCAATTTAAAGAACAATTAATAGAAATACAAAGTAACCAAGCACTTCGATACAATTTCTACAAAAACACTGAATCTTTATGTGCTTTCTGGTTAAAATTAAAAACCGAAAAGCCAATAATTGTTAAAGAAGCCCTAAAAGTATTATTGCCCTTTTCAACAACATATATGTGTGAAGCTGGTTTTTCGGCTCTGGGTGTAATCAAAAACAATTACCGGAACAAGTTAAATCCTGAAACAGATATAAGGTGCTCCTTGAGAAGCATTCAACCGAGGTTTGAAGGTCTTTCAAAATGTATTCAATCAAAAAGTTCTCATTAAAACTGTATGACTTGCATTTAAAATTTAAAAGACTTAACATATGTATTGATATTTCTTTTTTTAGGAATAAGTTAAAATGTCAATTATTTTCAAAAAGTTATAAATATATTTTAATTTGGTCAATAAAAATCATTAAAAACATTTGATTATTAATTAAATTTTCCTTGTATTGAAAAGTACTTTTGTTTATCTTTATTATTAAAAATTAAATAAAAAATTTGTAAGTTAAAAAAATCATCATCGTAAGATAGAAGATTATTTTAAAAATACGATCTAAAATAAAGCAATAAAAAAATTTTGACTTTTTTTTGAGACGCGACATGAACATATTTCTCAAATTTGGGTCGCGGTTTAAAAAGGTTAAGAACCACTGGCTAAGAGATGGAGAAGACAGGTTCAGGAGCACACTTACCTAACTCCGCTTGGCTTCCCGAGAGTTAGTGAAAAACTCAATAAAAGTTATACAAGATATTGCAATACAAGAGAGAAATACATAGAGATTTTTACAATTCTTAGTGCACCGAGTGTGTGCAATATAAGAATAACATAAGTATTTAATAAAATATTTAAAAAAATCACAGATACATTTCATAAGATCGATGGAAGTACTGCCTGGGTTAGAATTGGGTTTGCATGACAGTGTTATGGGTAAATTATTAAATCTGTTTATTTTGCACATTTAAATCTTATTATTATAAAATATTTAACTAAGATACTTTATTGAAGCAGGAAAATTCGCTTAAGTTTTGGTGTAGGTAGAAGCGGCGCCCTCTGCTAATGGTATCGTCGTAACTGATTAATGTCGTAGCGTTTGTTTAATAGCAAACATTCGTTTACAAACAATTAATGAGTGAGAGAATTTAACAGCTTACTGACAATTTCTTTACACTATATTGATGGAGTTAAGATAGAAAGGTGGCAACAATTTAATAGACATAATTTAATTTAAAAGACATTGAATGCTAGAAGTTAACTGTCGTTGGTTTTAGACGAAGTACTGCTCCTGGCCTACGAAAGAATTTAGGCTCATAAGGATTATAGTTAGGGATATTTTGTATTGCCGTGTTTTCTATACTATATAATTTGCTGTAGAATTTAAATGCACGGTGTTTTATAAAATTGCTGAGGGTTAATGTACCTAAGTCCTTTCGAATTTGGGCATTCCTGAAGTAATATTCCTCTTTCGAAATAACCCTAAGGATTTTATTTTGTTACCTTTCAAGGTTATTTTTGGAAGTCGCACAAGCACCACCCCATATCTAGCAGGCGTATGTTATTTTGGGCCTGATGTACATTTTGTAAATTAAAATTTTATTGTTTAGATAGGCTTCAGTTTTTCAGAAAGTAGACGTGAATATTTCATCAGTAAACTCCGCCCAGAAAGATTTATGTTTCAATAAAAGAATGATTCCCAAGAGAAAACACAAAGAAAGAAATATATATATGGGTTAATAAATATAACATATGCCGCTCTCTTAACAGAATTTTACACCTGGATCTTGGTAACGGTGTTTTCGGAGTACCTGGAGCAAATAACTTCACCTCAAGTAAGACCACCCCTGTGTGTAGTAGCGATTATGTTGTATATAATTATTGTAAACAAATCTAAATTCTTTTCGGATCTTATGAACGAAATAAAGATACTACATTATATGTAATATAGATGCGGGACTCTCCTTGTTTCATTTCCCCTGATTTAATTTTTTTAATACCGTATTGCATTACGCGTTAATTAAAATTATTTGAATTATATGTCTATTGTGATTACTTTAGTGTATTGGGCAAAGATACTGCACTATATGTAAATATAGATACGAAATTCCTTGATTGAATTTTACTTTGCAATGGACAGTGTTTATAAAATAATGTTAAAATTTTCTGTTTATTTTACAACAGTTTATGTTTACTATGCACAATATGTTAAACATAGATGAAGGACTCTTTGCTTATGCTCCTTCATGCCTTTATTGTATCTAACTGCCTATTCAGAAAAAAAATATATTTTCGACATTATAGAAAACATTGGTTTATTTTCAATTTCTCTTCTGCCTTCATTGTATCTTCAATTTAAAACTGAGGATAGCCAGCCACGCTCGGCTCAACTCGAATGACCAATCACCATTCATCCTGCTAACTCTCACCCCTTATGTTAAATTCAACAAGTTTTTGAATAGATGCAATAAAAATGTAAATTTTTATATTAAAATAAAAAAACTTTTCAATAAATTAACTTGAAAATAGATTAAATTATGTATTTTCTCTTATATCATTTTAAATATGTAAAAACCTTTTGCAATTTTACTAAATCAGGAACCATTTTCTGTTTTACGGAGCGCCTGGAGTAAAACTCCTATCTCCAGTCTGAAATTTTATGAATTTAAGTGGAATAACCTTTTGGTGCATTGATTTTATTGCTCCTTTTTATATAAATATGAAAAAAGAAATAAATAGAAAATAAATAACAAATAAAGTTATTTTGAGTACATTGAGTAAAATACGTGTGTATATAAATTTATATATGTATATATGAACATATATATATGTATTTTTATACATCCATTTATATATTTTTTTATTAGAGATAATGAAAGTAAAGAGAAATAAATTTAATTTCTCTGTTTCTTGAAAATAAGGAGAAAAGGTAATAAATCAAAGTAAAGTAGAAAGGTAAAAATGTTTTTATTTTATCCTATTTTATTTATTTATTTATTATTTTTTTCCTTTTCCTAATAAGGAGTGAATGCGAAGGTTTTCCTTAATTTTATTTCCATTTCAGTGTAATGTTGTTCCAGGATCCATGAATCACAAGCGTCTACCCGATGGAGAAATCAATGCAGTCCAAGGTCAATCCTCGATCACAAACGTCGTAGCTTTCCTTCCCTATATTTATTTATTTATTTTTTTTTCATCCCTTCTCCTCCCGTTAGGGGCTCCTCCCCCTTGTGCTTTCATTCTTGCCTGACTCTTAGTATTGGTTTCAATTTTGTTTTGTGTGTATGTGTGTAAACTCGTCTTTTTTATTTATTTAGTTTTGGGAGGCATTTTTTAGTACTGTTTTTGGTCTTTTCCTATTTAGGTAGTCATTTATATCGTAACTTGAAAGGTTTTTGATTTCTGGATTTGTGTGTGTGGTTATTTCTGAGTAGAATTTTGTCGCTTGTTTAGTAATGAATGTTGTTAATGTTGTGATTACTGTTTCGTCTCTACTAAATCTTTACTAAATCTTAATAAGCCCCTCCCACCTATGCACTGAAATATTTTAAGCCAATCAGAATCAGCTATAGTTCTCTTGCACAATCCTGATATTACAGAGGGTAGAGGATCAACGATCCAGGGACCTCATCAACCAGCCAGCCGGCAACTCTCACCCCTAGTCATCCTCACTCATTGTATATATTTCACTCTGTAAACATTCGCTAGACTTAAGTATATTAGCATTATTCGAATACTGCGCTTTGCACTCGTCCGTCTTATTTTGAAAATATAAGCGAGATTATCTCTCTTTTTCTTCTATCTCTATACTTCTATATCTAATTTATCCTAGGCCTGATGCTTAGGTGACTATTCAGGCGAAATGTCCCTTCATGTCGTTCATCATTCCATTCATCTCAAATGAAAGAAAAGTACACGGCCTAAAACTTCAACAAAGCGTAAATATTCAGCTTTGAAATAAAAGAATAAATTTTAGAAACAAAAACATAAATACAGGGGCAAATGAGTACAATTCATTTACGAAACTGAAAAATATAACCAAGAAATAATCATGATTCATTATTTTGGGACACAGATAATTCTGACGTTTAAGAACGATTCAAGAGTATAAATAATAATAGGGAAAATATTTACATTCAAATAAACTAACATGAAAAGTAATAGAAAGAAAGAAATTCAAGATCTTGAGTGCAAGAGTTATTGTAAAATATAAAATAATAGTTGAAACATTTACAATTTTGAAAATTATACTTCGATAGACTGGACAAAATTATGTACCTCATATGGTGTGAAACAAGTGGTCTGGTTTTTACATCTTTAGCATTTAAAATATTGAAAATTTAGATATTGAAAATTTATATACATATTTCTGCTTTATTGTAGAAATTTATGTTGAATTTTGCTATGCTTTGTGTCATGGTGTCCAACTTAGTCATTTACGATGGTTGTGTTTTTAACTGGAAAGGTGCTCCAAGCATGTTTCTTAATGTCTTACTTTGAAAATATTTAATAGCTTCACCTTTGATTTATTGTCGGAGCATCAAGTTGGGGATGCGTAAGTTAGTATTGGTGTACTCATTGATGTGTACCTGAGTTTCTAAATTTCAATATTTACTTGTTATTTTCCCATAAAAATTCTAAGTTTGAAAACAGCTGCATTAGCTTCCCTGATTTTGTTTTTAACGTGTGGTTTCTAAGAGAAGTTTTAGTTAATGGTTATGTTAAGATATTCTGTATTTTTGATTAAGTTTCTATTCTCCTAACAGGTAAAGACGAGCTTTACGGTTATTTTTTGTGTTTGTTTTATTAAAGATTAGCAGACTGCGTGAAAACATCAGGGATTTTTGAATTAGCAACTCAACTTAAGAGATTCAATGAAACTTAAATTAACAAACAAAAAAACCCTCTCAACTGCAAAATGAAAAAAAAATCAATTTCTCTCTTATAGCAACCAGGAATACACATGGGCTAAAAAATAAACAAACTGAATATACTTATTTTCTGAACTATCAAAATCTGGATAAGAACTTTTTTAAGACTTTCAATTAACTTCAAAATCCATAACTTCTACAAGACAGACAGCACATCACAAAGGATGAGGAATAGCTATTGCAATTAACGCTCGTATCAATAAATCTTATTTAACAATAATAATAGTAACGCATTTGAAGAAACATCAATAATAATAAACTTAAATAACAATTATAACTAAAATAAGTCGCACTTACAACAGAGCACAACAATTGATCAATGCATATGACATCACCGATATCCTACCATCAAGCATCCCAGCTGCAGTCGGGGGAAACTTAAAAATCAAATATGTACATTGAAATTGTTGCAATGTAACTATAGAAAAGGAAATACATTTTCAAACGTAGCACAAAATCAAAAATAAAAAATCATTACACCCCTTTAACGAATATGTTTTGACCATAGAAACTATAGATGAGAGACATCCTACATATATTCCTCACAAACATTTAAATTCAACTTTCTGCAACAACAATAAACTATTTCCATCATCCATAAATATTTGGATCTTAACTGACAGTCGTAATTTCATTCAGCCCGTAAATAACTAGAGTAAGAAGGTGATAAAATAACAATCCCCATTATTAATATACTTAAATAGCTTTCCCAGCAGAACGAGACCTATTTCCAAAGGATCCCGTCACACATTGGATTCAATGTCAATGAGACTGCTGATATTTCGGCAAAGGAGGAAGCCTCTAAATTACCAACTATTTGAGTATTACTCGACACTGATAATTTAGTCTACTCCATACCAAAATGAAAATTCTGTGAATGGGAAAGCTTTTTTTTTTTTCCCAAAAGAAAAATTAAAATTTTTGTCAATTCAAATAAAAATTTTTTTTACATATGAATTGTTTTAATAAGCTTTGGATGTAATGTAAATTTCAATAAAAAAAACTGCAGAATTAAAAAAAATTGTTATTTAGTGTGTACATTTTCTATTTTTTAAATTAAAAATATTAAATATATTAAGCTTGTGGTTTATCTTATAAGATAAATCATGAGCTGTGTAAATATTGACATTGCACATTGTTGAACATATGTAGCTCAGTTTAACAGTACAACACATTTGAAAAAAGTAAGTTTTTTATAATTTTTAAAAATGTGAAAATTATGAATAATTTATAAATTTCTTCATTTATATGTATAACAGATTTAAAGACAGTAAGTTATCACATTTCCTTCTGATTTCTGTGTTTTAAAAAAAGATATTATAAACACAAATAATAGGAATAAAATACCATGTGTAAAAAATTGAAAGTATTTATAAAATGTCATTTTACCATGCTTACATGAAAAATGGCTGTTCATTATAAATTCATTTTATTTCAGGTAATTTTTTTCCATTTTTCACTTTATCATGCTCAAATCACAAAACTATATTTCATCTTTGGTTTAATAATAAATTTAAAAAAAAACTTGAGCTAATAAAGTTAATTAAAATTTATGTCATGTTTAATTATTTATTTTTTGCATACATGATTTGTTTTAACAAGTTTCAATTAAAAATCTTCAGAATTAATATTTTTTTTTATTTAATGTGTAGGTAGTAGACTTTTTAATTTAAAAGATAGACAAAGATAAATCGCAAGCTGCCAATAAAGTATATATCTGTAATTCGATTCAAAGTATAACTCATTTATTTGAAAAAATAAGATTTTAGTTTCTATAAATGAGAAAATTTATAAGCAATACAGAATTTAATACATTTTCTCAGTTATATGTAAAAAAGATTTTAGAAGAAACTTAGCATTTTTTACGAGAAAAATATGCTAAGTTTTAGAAAGGCAGTTAAAAAAATGAGTAAAAATATTCAGTAAGATAAACTTGCTAACAAGATAAGTTTATCGCATTATTAACATCGCCACACACAAGTCAGCGAATCGTAACCAAAATCTTATAGAACAGACGATCGGGGCTCCATCTCGAGACACTACATTGTAATTGATTAACCTCACTCATTTTATATCTGCTCTGTGCTCAAGCGCAGTAACTGGACAATCACTATTTCGTTTTGCATTTTTTACAAATAAAGATGGTGCTGCTGTAATACCGCTTCATTGGTACAGAACAATAATTTATTGTAAACTGCATAATTCGCAGATTTTCTTCTTTTGCCATACCTGTAACTTGCGAAAATCTAAGTCTCTTACCATAAAGTAACCAATATTCCATATAAGCTAAATTGAGAAAAAAAACCGATACAGAGAAACTGTCACGTAGGTCTGGAAATTACTTTTCTTTGTTTCCCTGAAGCTTCATAACGCCCTATCTAGTCGCCTATCTGGGGAGATATGTCCTGTTTTTGCGGTCGTTCCGTAAAACCCAAACAAACAACTTCATTTTATTTCTCACTAATTACCATCAGGGAATGCTAACTTGTTTAATAAAAAAACAACTACAATAAACATTGTTATTAATAAAAGATTTGGAGATATATAAATATTCTTTCCTTATAAATACACTGCTAGATTTTTTATAGATCATTTTCATAACATTGGCCTTTTCCTTAATTTTAGGATTTTCTGTAGCACATTTCTTGTCTAAATTATATTATTTAATCATAAAAATTTTTATCCTTACCAATAACAACATTGACAGTTAAAAAGGAAAAAAACTGGACTTTTTTTAGTTTTGCCTATGTAAAATAATACAATAATTCTGTTAAATATGATGTAAATAACAAAGAAATATAATTATGTTCTAGCATTTCTCATAAACAGGAGGAAAAACGAATTATTAACTTTACAACTAGTGCATGGCATAGTTTATTTCTATTAAACAATAAGTAAGTAACAGTACTTCTGAAAGTAGGCGAGAATATTTCTCCAGTAAAACCCCACCCAGAAACATCTATGACGGTATTAAACAAAGATTCAAAAAAGCCAACACATGCAGATAAATATTGATAGTAAGTTACATCATAATTTACCGGCATTTTTGAGGAGGAAAGAAATCATATATATATATTTCCAAAAATTGCAGTTTCTATCGTTTGTCAACTGCTATGTTGAAATTAATGCATAAGCACACTTCGCAAGCAGGCGTGATCCCCAGTAAGTCTCCGCCCAGAAAGTATAAGTCTGGTAAAGCAATGATATCAGAAGGTTATTTTTAGCATCGTGTTGATTTTTCAAAGCATACAGCAGCGAATATCATTTTACTTCTTCATCCTAAGATAAAATCTAAGAGTGTGATAACCAATACTGCTAGGTATAACCAAGTAAAAACTATTGATTTCTTCCTTTTCAATCACCACATATCGAGCTTCGGGTGATATTCGATTTCACGTGTATATAGTTGTAGAATAAGTTTTGAAATAAAGGAATAAATTTTTGCAATAAAAACTAATGTACAGGGGCAAATGAATAAAATTCATTTTCGAAACTGAAAAATATAGACACGAAATAATTTTCGTGGAATATTTTATGTTACAAACAATTCTGACAAATAAGAACGATTCAAGATTAATAACAGGGATAAAAAATATTTGCATTCAAATAAACTAAGATTTAAAGTAATAAAAATAAAAAAATTCAAAAGATAGATTAAAAATGAGGATCTGGGGAATAAAAGTGATGGTTAGATACTAAACAATAGTTGGAATATTTAAAATTTTAAAAATCAGACTTTGACATATATGGTAAAATTGCGCGTCACCCATATAGTGTGCAGCAAGTGGCCTGGTTTTTTACATCCTCGATAATATTTAAAGAATTGAAAATTTAGAAGCTTACCAGTAGTTTTCTACTTTATTGTAGAAATTTATTTTGAGTTTTGCTATCTGTTGTGCCATGGTGAACAACATAAGATTATTTAAAATAGTAAGGGGCTCCAAGTATGTTGTTTAATGTCTTATTTAGAAAATACTTGCTTTCTCATAGATTTATGAACAGTGCACCAAGCTCTGGGATGCTTAAGTTAATACTAATCCATTTATTGATGTGTACATGAGTTTCTAAAATCTAATGTTTACTTTACTTATTTTCCAATTTAAATTCTAAGTTTAAAGAGAATTGCATTGGATTCCCTGATTTTGTTTTTAACTTGTGGTTTCTATACTGTTTTAGTTAATGGTTAGGCCAAGATATTCTGCATTTTTGAATAGGTGTCTAATATTCGAACAGGTAGAGATCAGTTTTTCGGTCATTTTATGATGTTTGGTTTTTTAAAGATTAACAGGTTACTTGAAAACCGGAAACATTTTTGAACTATTAACTCAACTTTATAAAATTTATTGAAGCTTTAATTAACCAACAAAGAAACCCTCTCAAACACAAAATGAATAAAAACAAAATCAATTTCTGTCTTATAATGATAGCAACAAGAAATGCATATGGGCTAAAAAATAAACAAACTGAATTTATTAATTTTCTGAAAAATCAATATCTAGATAACGTTTTATTCACAAAAAAATTTTTTAAACTTTCAATAAACTTCAAAATCCCTAATAATAATTTCTACAAGACTGACAGAGCACATCACAAAGGAAGAGAAGATGCCATATCAATTAAACGCTCATATCAATCTACCTTATTTAACAATAATAGCAACAGATTTGAAGAATCATTAATAATAATAATTCTAAATAACAATTACAACAACAAAGTAACTAGTATTTACAATAGAGCGCACCAATTTATTAAGACACGACATCGAAATTCTACCATGAAGCATCCCAGCTGCTGTACATAGTTACTTGCATAGCAAACATATTCACTGGGGCTGCAATTTAACCAATCAAAGCGAAATTACATCATTAAACGTAGCATAAAACTAAAAACTCAAAATTATTACCGCTTTTTAACTTAGACGTTTTGACCACAGAAATTTTCGAGGAGACATCCTTGACATTTTCCTCAAAAACGTTAAAATTCCACTTTCTGCAACAATAAGTGACTTCCATCATCCGCAGATGTTTGGATCTTAATGAATAATCGTAATTCCATTATGCACAAAAGTAACTGGACTAATGTTGGTGATAAAACTGCAATCCCCATTATTAATATTCTTAAAGATCTTTCCCAGCAACACGAGATCTATTCCCAACGGATCTCGTCCCACATTCGACTCGATGGCAATGAGACTGTTGATACTTTGACCAAGGAGGGGGAGCCTCTAAATTATCAGACTTTTTATAGTCAAACACCTTATCAGAGTTACTAAAATCTATGTCCAAAGTATGGATAAAAATTTGTATTCATGTTAGAAGCATAAAAAAGTTTCGATAGTGTTTGGCGTGAAGATTATAATTCATAAACTAATTCAACTTCAAATAAAGCCAGACATTATTTTCATCCTTAATTCATAAACCTGAAACGGATTTTTTTAAAGTAAAGTAGAACCCAGAAACACTATTACATTAAATACAAAAGCTAAAGTACTTCAAGGAAGCATATTGAATAAGATTGTATTCAATATGCTTCCTTGAAGTACTTTCATGTGCTCCGAAAGCAATGGAAATCAGTGGAAATGAAACTACAATTAAAATCATGGAAATTCAATTAATGCTGATCTTGGATCTTGGATCTGTGGTTTTTCCAGAGTGTCAGCCTGCGAAGCAGGCTTTTACTCTTTCATCTGAAATAGTTCCGAATGGAGAAACTTGACATTATTAACGGAGAAGCGCTGAAATGTACAGCGGAGTAAGGAATGCAATGGAATCCTAATATCCAATCAGCATGAAGCTGTCCTTGTGGTCGGAGCTTGAACAAATTTCAGTAGAAATTCTAAGAAAAAATACTTGCAAGTGTTAAAGTTGAAAATATACAAAATATAGGAGAAATACAAGATGAAAATGTAGAATATGTACACTATATACAAAATAGCTGTAAACACTTATAAAAATTCATTTTCACTTAGAAAAAATTGAGTAGCAATAGGTCTATATTTGCTAAGTTCAGGAATATATTTATAATTAAAAATCTCATTGAAATTTGCAGTATTGCAGAGTTTAGCTTTTTCATAGAAATTCTTATTTAATTTACGAATATGCACTAAAATGTCTTCAATTTTGAGATCTTTTTCAATATTTTTGTTTCTCACATAGTAGGGAACACCTGCTATAATTCTTAAAATTTTATTTTGAAAATTTCGAAGTTTTCTTTTTTCATTTTTGCCAATGTTATTCCAAACAGGGGAAGCGTAAGTGACAATGGGGCGAATCATAGAAATGTATAATAGTCTTTTCAGTTTTCTATTAAGTTTTGATTTCTTGCCAATAAGATTTTTTAAGCAGCCGAAAGCAGCATATGCTTTTTTGGTGACATTATTAATGTGTTTGGTCCAAGTGAATCTAGATGTGAGAGTGAGGCCAAGGTACTTAGCTTCTTTAACCTGAGGAATAGTTTTATCAAACAATATTAATTTATTTGTAATTTTATGTTTCATTTTAACTCTTTTCTTTCTTAAGAATATTATAGTTTGAGATTTATCTGCATTTATGACAACACGCCAGTCTTGACACCATTTTTCGATTTTGAATAGTTCGTTTTGTATTTTCTTGAGAGCATGATGAGGATTTGCTGATTCTGCTAGGATAGCAGTGTCGTCTGCATAGAATGCGATGTTTATTGTGTTATTAGTAGAAATTGGGAAGTCATAATTAAAAAATAGATATAGAATAGGTCCAAGAATACTGCCTTGGGGAACGCCTGCATTAATGTTAAGAGTCAGTGAGGTGACATCATTTTGCTTGACTTGGAAATAGCGATTTTTAATATAATTGTAAATTAGATGAATGATATCTGAGTTTAAATTAAGTTTGATAAGTTTGAAGATGAGACCATCATGCCAAACTCTATCGAAGGCTTTAGATACGTCTAACATAGTCATGGCTGTATAGAGTTTTTTATGCATATTATTTCCAATATATTTCAGTTATTCTGACGAGTTGTTTAACAGTGGAGAGGTCTTTTCTAAATCCGTACTGTTGAGTAGGAAGTAATTTAATGTATTCAATCATTCTATTAAGAATTATTTTTTCATATATTTTTCCTAAAGTAGGAAGTAAACTAATAGGTCGATAGTTCTCAGGTTTTCTGGGGTCTTTACCAGGTTTAGGGAAGAGGATTATTGTTGCAGTTTTCCAAATAGATGGGAAGATTGAAAATTTAAGGCAGATGTTGTAAATGTTGACTAATTTCTTAATATAGTCCAATGGAAGTTTTTTAATCATGTTATTGGTGATGTTATCAGCACCTGGCGCTTTTTTAATTTTGATTTTCTTGATAATTTGAGTTATTTCACAGAGGTTCGTAGGTTCGATACTGGTGTATAAGGGAGTATTGCTTATAAAATGAGTTACAGTTTGTTCTATGGTAAAGGTGAAGCTAGTATTAATATTTTGATTTGGTTGGAATTGTTTGTAAAGAGAATTTGCAAAAATATTCAGCTTTTCATTGATAGAGTACACAGGTCCATTTGGTCCAATAATGTGAGAGTTTAAATGATTTTTATTTTTAAGTTGTTTCGCAAAAATCCAGACAGAATTATTTTCAGTACTTAGATTAGTGATTTTATTATTCCAGTTTTCTTGCCTATGTTCAGCACATAATTTTTTGATTAATTTATTTAATTTATTATTTAAGGTTTTATAATAAGGATTCCAAGTTTTTTGGTATTTCTTTCTAGTGCGGTTTCTTTCTTTGATGAGGTTTCTGATGTTTGTAGGAAGTTTTAGGTAGTTATCTTCATATTTAATGTTAATTGTAGAAGTATTTTTCGCTTCTATAATATCTTGATTGAATTTGTTAATATTATCTGTAATGTAGTTTTCCAAGAGTTGTTTATTTATGATGCAGGGTTCACTGATATGTAAGGTATCTTGCAGTTGAGCTTGTTCTTTATTAGCTTTATCTTGTAAGATGTTATAGAAAAGTTGCCAGTTTGTGCGGGATATGAGTTTATTAATGTTATTATTTTTGTTCAGTCCAATGCAGCCAATAACTGGTAAGTGATCCGATGAAAGTTCAATGATGGTGTTAGCAGAGATTGGAATGTTGCTATTTGTTATGAAAATGTCTAATATATCTCCGTGAGTTAGATGAGGGCTGTAGTGGGTGGGTTCTATTGGAGCAATAATTTTGAGATTATTATTTTGAGTGATAGTCCTGAGAATTTTACCATTTTCGTTAGTAGATCTGCATCCCCAAAGTTCATTTTTGCAGTTTAGGTCACCTCCAATGATAGTAGGAAATTTATTGTCCATAATAGCAAGAATGTCATTAGCTATAGGTACACTTTGTGGTCTGTTATAGAGACTTGTAAATTTAAGATTTAAGTTATTTGGAAGATTAATAATGGCAGAAGTTTCTTCGAATCCATTTCCTGTAGTAGAACTGAAGTGGGCGGAGTTATATGAGTTTTTTATTATTACTGCAGTTCCTCCTCCTTTGTGGTGGAGTCTGTCCGTTCTGTAAATTTTGTAGTTGGGAATTTTGAAATTATTTTGAGGAGTCAGATGTGTTTCAGTAAGAAGAATGATATCGATATTATGTTTATCAATAAATTCTGCAAATTCTGAGATCTTAGCGATTCCATTTGCATTCCAAGTAGCGATTTGAATTGGAGAAGCGTTACGATTCAAATTATTCATCGTTGATTTGGAAGGTTTTCTGTTTCTTGGCAATGGCCTCGTTTAGTTGTTTAACTTGCGCAGTGAGTTCGAAAATTCCTGAGCATTTGACGTAATTAATCAGAGTTTGGAGATCCGCTATCACTGAGTTTGCTTCATTTATAATATTTTTTGTTTTATTTATGGTTTCGTTATTATTTACTAAAGCATTAGCGTATGATAAGTTAGGATCTGTGCTTGGCACTATTTTGCTTTTTATTTGTTCAAATGAATTTTTACTTTTATTTTTGGGAAATTTGCTACATCCTCTGTAGCTTGCAGGGTGATTATCTCCGCAATTTGCACATTTTGCAGGAGTAGTAGTAGGTTTTGTGCATTGGGAGTGATGATGTTCTCCTGCGCATTTAACGCATTTGAAATTATGATGACAGGAAGTTTGTGCATGGTGAAAACCTTGACATCTGAAACATTGCGTAGTACCTTTGCGGCCTCTGTAATTTTCAACTTTAATAACCAAATTAAATAGATGAGTTATATTGAATATTTCTTTAGATTTGTCGCTTTTAGGTAAAGTCACTATATACAATGGTAGGTTTATTTTATTGCCGTCGACTTTTTTACTCATTTGAGTAGTCTTGAGGACCGTGAAGCCTTCAAAAATTAATTCATTTGTAATTTCTTCAGGAGTATAAATGGGAGGTAGATTTCTAATTACAATTTTTAAGTTTTTGTCTTCAGGGAGTAGAAAAGTATGATAGGAAGTATTGTTATCATCCAGAAGTTTAGTGATTTTGCGATGAGTATCTGACGACTCAATTTTTAATGTAAGAATTTCAGATCCAGTCATCTTGCCAGAGTAACCAGAGATATTATAAGTTTTGAATAATTCTTGTAATTTTTTCCAATTGATGTTTTTATCTTTTATAACAATGGGCGGAACTCTATTGTTCTTTTTAGCAGGTTGAAATTGAATTTCATCATTTTCGTGGTTTTCTGCTTGTGAATTTAAGGCATCATTCGTTTTTTTATTAGTTGTATTGGTTGGTTCGTCATTTTTTCTTTTATTGTAGTTAATCCTGGGTGGTTCATGGGTGATTTGAGGTAAAGGAGGGAAGTTTTCATTTTTATTAATTGAATCATCTTCTTCAATTTGCATAAACGATTCGAATCTGTTTTCTGTAGGAATTGTAAAAGCCGGAGGGCGATTTACTATTTGAGGTGTAGGTTTAAGAGTTTCTTGTTTGTTGTCTTTCCTGAGTTTATACTTGGTGAGTTTTTCCGTTAGCTTAGTAAGCTCAAGACTATGAATGAGTAACAGTTCAATGTCATTTGCAGACATAGGAGAGTTGCTAATTTTATGAATGACTTCCGTAGTGAGCCTAATTTTGCTGCTGATAGCCTTGTACTCGATGTCCATATCCGATTCCAGAGGTTGTGTCATGGCCCTAACCGTGGTGGGGGCAGGAGTGCAGTCCCTCGCGCCATTGTCAGCAGACACCGGCAACCCCGAAAAGGGCAAACCATCTAACTGACGACAAGCGCCTGTGTTCCCATCTCCCGAGGGAGAGGGCGAACAGACATCCATATCTATTCAGTAGAAGTCTTCTATCTTCAATCTTCTAAGAGAGCAAGCGAAAGAGCTGTTTCCCCCACGAAGGACGAAGCAAGAATGAGGTTGAAATTTCCAATTTTCTTTAATTAAATGCACAATTTTCAGAGCAAGCGAAAGAGCTGTTTCCTCCACGAAGGACGAAGCAAGAATGACTATGTTGATCTATCAACTGAATTAATGCTGAAAGTTATGGGCTAAATATTATATTTTATTGTCTCAAAACAAAATTGGAGAGCAAGAAATATTAAATACGAATAAATATTGTATGCTTTTAAAATATTATTTGATGCGGAGTAATTTGGTTTTTAACAAAAAGTTACAAAAGTTCATTAATTATTTAGAATTCTTAAATAGTCATGAGGGACTTAAATATTAAAAAAATAAATGATATTTTTAAAGAGTATCGGAGAAGATTTAGATAAAGTTTTAATAAAAAGAGAGATTGATTTATGAACGAATTTTCCTGAAATTCGTAGCCAATTTTATAATTTTAGTTCCTACTTATTTCTGGAAATATAATTTTCAAGATAGATAGACATTATAATACTTTCTCGATTATTTGGGAAATCGGTGTATCTGTAGAATCCCTTAAGACTAAAAAATCATAGCAAATTCCGACAAAATGACTATCAATCCATATTGTTTCCCGGTGTATATATTAATTAAAACAAAAATTCATTTTTTTTCAATAGTTTGGATATTATTTTAAGAAATAGCAGATAAAAATAACAACATTAACCGATTACCATCTAAGTACTTTTTCAAACGAATACTCGCTTATCGCTAAGTTATTGTTAGTTTGACTTCAATAAAGTTTCATATTGTGCTCGTCGGCTCATTTTTCAAATGCCAGAAGCTCATTACACTGAAAACAACTCTATTTTGATCTGTAACAATTAAGTCTGAAATTTTTAGCACTTTGGGATGTAAATTTTGAGAAATAATTATTAAAACTGAAGTCTTGTTTAAATAAATATGAATTTATCTTGTTTAAAAGAATAACATGACTGTTTTTCCTTGTTGAACTGATTTTATACATATGCGAAGTTACAATTTAAAATATAAAATCATATTCATTTATACAATTCATTATTAAGTAAAGTGGATATTTACGCTTGCCAAACTATTGGAGGTACAGCTAACAATCATTTAAGATGAATTTCATGAATTCAAAATAAATCTCTTAGGACAGTTTTTAAGACACAATGATTCAGACTTCACTAATGAAGCAATTATGTGCAACCTATAGAATCATTAATTTTTTTCAGACAACTAAAAAATTGTATGATAATCTTCTAGAAACAGAAAATTATGATATATCGAGGATTCCCATTGACAGTTTCTATAATGCTGACATATAGAAATAAATATTAAACTTTATTGAGACTGGCCCCTTGTAGGAGTCAAATTTTTAAAATTATATTATCTAATAACACACTATTGAAAAACAATACTTTAAATTTGCTACTATTAAATGAATCGTTTTAAAACAAATTTAAGAGAACTCGAGAAAAATATTTTTTAAATTTTTATCAAGAAGTTAGGCAACGATAACTAAAAAGAGTGTTGTAAACAAATAGATTCCTATCCGAAACAAATGATTGTAAAGTTTGTTGAAATTTTTGTACAGTGTAAGATGAAGTCGGTTAATTTCGGAGATTAATGTAGCTAGGCTAGGTAAGGGAAAAGAAATAACAATAGCTTTAATTTGAAAATGGAAGAGTGATTGGGGAACTGAAGATCGCTTTCGGGTGGAGTTGGGAAACTTAGTAGAACATAATGAATTTCAATCGAGAAATAAAAATGAGTTCTTATGAATAAAATAAGCATGTTCATTATATGAATAAAATGTGCATTCGTTTCATCCTGATTAATAAAATAAAGGATGTTTGGAAATTTTATATAATTTTAGTGCATTAATAATAAGTATTTATCATAATTTTTCCAAAAACATCAAGTTTACTTATACGTAAACAAAGTTTGATATTTTTATTTTCTATATAGAAATTTGTTTAAGTTTTTATTTTTATGTTATTATTTCTTATAAGCATTTTGTTTTACTTTATTTTTAATTAAAATATTTAATAGGGTTTTTGTTTCCCACAAATTACTTTTTCTACTTCAAGAAAAAATTGAATGGAATTTTTTTTACTAAATTTCAATTTGAAAAATTATTTCAAAGTATTTTTAAAAGTAATCATTTTTTATATTAACAATTATAACTTATAGCTTTATTAGACTGCTCTTCTAAGAATAAGACAGAAATCGATAGAATTGTCAACGTAATAAAGAAAAGCTTATAGGGAATTCTTAATCACATTAGATTTTTTCATTAATATTTAAGTAAATTCTCATTTATAAATGATAATGATTTATATTAACATTATTTATATAAATTCATGAAATGGAATTATATAAGTTATTGAATGATATAAATTTAATTATTAATTACTTTATTTATTAATAATTTAATTTTTTATCCAATTAATAGAAATTCCCTTTTTTAATCCGAACAGCAGCATTAAACAAAATGTAACAAGTATAGAATACCTGTTATATTTTATTATAAGTATTTAAAAAGTATAAAATACCAACTATATTTTATACTTGTTACGGTAAAATAATAAGTAATATTTTTTAAAATGTAATCCATGTTTTTATTAATGTATTTATAATGTAATTTTAATCACTACGAACAGGTACTAAAAAATAACTCCCTCGCAATTCTTAAACCTATTATTTACTTAAAATAACTTGATATATATGAGGGTATTTCCTATTAATTTGACATAACACTTTCAAGTGATAATTAGGACACTTCATGTCTTAACTCATTAACGCGACCTGCAGAGTATTATGACGAATAACTTCATTCTCTCATTAAAAAATTTTTAATGAATTAATGAGCTCATTGTAGTATTTTATTTCTTAACTTATTAACAACAATGAAGCTTTCTGTGAAACAGTCACAAAAGATATCCAGGATATGTAACTGCGTAATTGTTTTAATTCTTTGAGGAGAGTTAGTGCACATGGGAATGAGGTAAAAGCATAAAGATAGGTGGGTGGAGTTACATTTTATGAGAGGGTATGTGACTCTTTCTCACTATTAAACAATTTTTGAGTGTTGATTGGCCATTCATGAGAGGCCTTGACATTTTGAAATAGAATATTTGCATTTTGTAAGCATTTTTACATGGTTTAAAGCGCGAAGCATGTATTTTAATTTATTCGTCAGAGAGCAGTTGACTAGTGCTCGAGGCAGAGCCCCGATCTTCGGCTCACTAAGATTTAGGCCATGGGTTCCCAAACTTTTTTTTTTCTCGTGGACCACTTTCAAAGTTTTATTATTTTCGGTGTACCCCCTGCTGTTACATTTCTACTGTATTCCCTAAACTCCTAAAAAATATCACCCTAAATTGTGGGTGTTAAAAAGAAAAAAAAAGCAGCACATTTTCTTCTGTCCTATTTATTAAAATAATATTTGTGGTTAAACAAAATTATAAACATTTGTTATTACAAACAATCAACAATTGACAAAAAATCACCAATGAACTTTGAAATGTAAGTCAAAAATAAAAGATAGTCATACTTTTAATGAGACGGCGCACTGGCGGCACTTTTCAAGTCTCGACATGTGGTGTACATTTGTACTATTATCTACTATTCTATTCAATTCTGTGTTTGAACTGAATCTCGAATATTTTTGAGTACATACCTAGTGAATGATGCTACCTGCCTGTTGATAGGTAAATATAAGCCAAAATTTTTGCACTTTATTATGAAAACCATAAAATGTTTCCCGAACCCCCACTTACAACTTATGAACCCCTATTTTCTTTTCACATCTACGTGGACACCTGGGGGTTCACCTGGGTCACTTTGGGAACCTATGATTCAGTGACTTGGTGATATAAATAATGCGAAAAATTTATCTGGTTAGCAAGTTTATCTTATTGAATATATTTACTGATTTTTTAAACTTACATATAACTAAAACTTAGCATATTTTTCTTATATAAAATACTAAGTTTCTTTTAAAAAATCTTTTGTACATAAAACCGAGAAACTTTATTAAATTCTGTATTATTTATAAATTTCCTCATTTACAAAAACTATAAATTTTATTTTTTCAAATAATTGAGTTATACTTTGAATCGAATTACAGATATTTATTGTATTGATCGCTTGAAACTTATCTTAGTATAATTTTTAATTTAAGAGTTGAGCAGTCTACCTATTAAATTAAAAAATATTTTAACTCTACGGTTTTTTTAATTGAAGCTTATTAAAGCAACTCATGTATGCAAAAAAAGTTATTTTAAACATGACACCAATTTTAATTAAATAAATAAAACAATTTGAATTAATAAAAATTTATAATTAAACTAAACATAAAATATACTTTTGTGATTTGAGAATGGTAAAGTGAAAAATGGAAAGAAAAAAAAATAGTACTTGAAATGATAAATTAATAATGAAACCAGGCATTTGTCATGTAAGCATGACAAAATGATAATTTATAAACATTTTGTTTGGTATATTTAAAGAAAAAAAAATTATTTAATTTCTCTTTCAACTTCTTTACACATGTTATTTTATTATTTTTTTCATACTTACAATATCTTTATTAAAACACAGAAATTAGAAGGAAATGTGGTATTGAGTGTCTCTGAATCTTTTATATACATAAATGAGGAAATTTATAAATTATTTATAAATTTTCTCATTTTTAAAAATTAAAAAGCTCATTTTTTTCAAATAAATGAGTTATACTCTTAAATTAAACTGCAGATGTTCAATATTTACAGTTAGTGATTTATCTTATTTAGACAATGTACACACCAAATAGCAAAATCTTTTAATTCTACAGTATTTTTATTGAAATTTATATTACATACAAAGCTTATTAAAACAATTCATGTATGCAAAAGAAAAAAATTAAACAATTTTTAATTTGAAATGACAATAATTTTATTTTTGGCTTAGTAAAAAAAATAACGGCTTGAGCTATTAATTTATAATTAAACCATGATGATAAAATGTCAAAAATAATTTATTTGGTAAAGTGAGTAACACAGCCTTAGCGCATCCCCTGTAGCTAGTCTGGTGTATCCTCCCACATAATTGCTACATTTGGGATTTTCTGTTTTGTGTTTGGTTTTGATTTGTTTGTATTCCTCATCACACTTCAAACATCTGGAGTTCATTCTGCAGTTACCGCTGCTATGCCCAAAGATCTAGCAGTTATGACATTGCGTCACTGTATTATTATTTACATATTTTTCTATAGTAATGTTAAAATACGAAACTGTTTTAATACCATGGCACTTATTTATATTTTCACATTTATCAATTGGAACTTGAAATAAGGCAATGGCCTCTTTCTTTTATATACATATGATTTAAGTTCATTTTCAATTTCTCTTTTTCCATATTATTGGTAAACCATTTATTATTATTATATATGGTTTATTAAATAAGGGATTTTTCACTCTCTGGGAATTTAGTAAGTTCACGATGTTCATTGGGGGTACTAATGTGCAATTTCAGGAATCAACAAAATTGAGGAATTCCTAAATTTTAGAAATACAGTTGCGAGAAGGAAAATGGTCTTCCCGTAACTGTAAACTCTAATTATTCATTTATATTTGAAATAAATTCTCCCAATTTCACACAAGTTTTAATACAGATTACAGGTGGTTTAGGAGTTTCAAGTTGAGAATTACTATTGTTAGTTTTATTATCATTTGAATTAATTTGATGGTATTTCTTTATATGAAAATTTTGAATTTCGGCATCTGTTTCAGCATCAGCATCTGTCCAGAGAATCAAATTCGTTTGATGATTCTGTTTCCTCGCTTTTTGTTCGAATCCTTTTAAATTTTCTTTTATTTCTCGATTTATATTCTGTGAATCCTTCCTCATCTTCAGAATAGTTAAAGGATTTTTTGAAAGTTGTTTTGAAGGAGCAGTATTAGTCATAATATTTTCGGTACTTGCACGTGTAATAGCTTTAGGTCTAACTTGCCCAATGTGCAATGAGTTCTCAGGTTTTTTTTAATACACTCTCATCATTATTATATGATAAGCAGAAATTTTATTATAGTTGTTTATATCTGTATTGTGGTGCTGGCAATACAAATAATTTAATATTATTACTATTTACATTATTTTCAGACTGCATTTTTATTAAATTTTGTTCAATATTTTATTAGAATATCCAATGCTATTCTTTTTGGTATACTATTATTTTCTTTTAGAGTATTGGTTTTTCTTACCATTTTTTCATATCTATTATTAGAAGTTGTTCTATCACTATTAGTTAGTATATAATCATCATTATTTTAAGAAATACAGTCATTAGTATTATTTATATCAATAGAATTTTTCATATCAATAGAAATATTTGGGCATGCAGAAATATTATTATTTGAATTATTTACATTGATATCAATAATATTATTAACACAATCAGAACTGCTAACATAAATATTATTAGATATCATAACACTATTTTTGGATTTATTTTTTTGTTTTCTTAGATTTACATTTTTTCAAAGAATTACTAGCATTTTCATGAAATTGAACCAAGCCTGGCAAAGAGTTGCAATTAATAAAGGAATTTAAGCAAAGAATTGCACTTAATAAGGAAAATTGAGCAAAGATTTCCCTTAATAAAGAAATTAGTTCAACACACACAATATTTCAAAAACCTATTTTAATCATTAAATCCTGTGGCGATTGTCTCCCATATCTCTTTATGGAGTTGCTGACTTTCTCCAGTTGTTGCATAACACGCGTTATTTCGATCACTTTTTTTGGGTCCAAGATAACTTTTTTATTTCGTTGTTTAATTTCAAAGTAGGAAATTTTATCATCCCGAACTGGAACTCTTAACAAAGCGGTGTCATCGAGTACGTCTTTGAACTGGCTCACAAAAAAAAATTTTTTTTTCCATAATGCGGAAGTTGAGAAATATCTATAGGTGATAAATTATTGTTCGGCTTGCTAAAATCCAACGTATTATCCAGAATATTGTTATCCCTAATAGAAATGGAACTTCTCCTCGAGTTGATTGCAGGAACGGAAGGACAGCCGGAGTGACTGTCATCGTCGTAGCGGGGACAGTCACCTGTCGATGCTTTTCTCGAACCCAAACTGGTTTTAGTAGCTTCTCGAAAACACGTCTGATTTTTTTCAAAGCCAGGAACGATTCCTCTAGAAAACCTTTAGAACCCATCCTGAACTGACTTGCAACTGTACTCTGCTACAGAATGAGCTGCAGTCCACCTGTTGTAGACACCCTATAACAAATGGTGGTTGCTGCATTTTTTAAAAGTAAAGTTCGTGGATTCCATCATGTCTCTGATGATTGGACTCTAGTGGTCTTGGTTGATACGGATGCATCCTGTCGAGCAATAGAACAGTCCAAACCCTTAGCATCGGAGCGATGCAGTTAAGCATTCTTAATTTTGGATTCTGATTGCTCTGATTCTGTTTAAGGAATTAAAAAAAATGTACTCCAGTTATTCTCGAGATGCAATCTCGAGAGTAATTGGAGTACATTTTTTTCTCGAGATCTCGAGATGTAACTGTACACTCTGAACAGTACTTCGACATGATTTCAAAGTCAACTACTAAACCTGTGAGGGAATCAATGCCAATTCCAATACCATATAAAGAAGTATGACCTCGTTTCTGCCAAGTTCCATTCTGGAACATTTACATCGATAAAAGAAAATTTTTGATCGACTGATTCTTTAGGTACAGCTTCTTAGCAAATTTTGATTGGCTTTTACGAGCTGATTCAATAGCAGCAAGTTTTCCAATTCTGTTCGTTTCGTTCATCTGCCTTTAGATTTCCTGTATCTTGAACTAATTGCATGCATTATGATGGAAATTACATTGTTCGATTCAAGAGATTATTATTTGAGAAAGTAGTACTGAAAAGAACTGCTGAACAGCAAACAGAAATATGTTTCAAAATCAAAAGAGAATCAAGCGGTGAAATCAAAATATTAATAGCTGTGAGAAATCAATTAGATTAGTGTTTCCAGACAAAATCATACAAATAATAAAAACTAAATAGTTTTGACGTGACTAAAATATAGCTCATTCTAGAACAACAATTTAGTAATTAGTAATTTGAAGAATAAATTTTTGCATGCTGTGAGAGGATGGAAATGGGCGTGGCCATTTCTTAACAAAATAAATACCTTATTTTTTCAAGTTTTAATAGAATAAATCACACAAATATGAACCAAAATGTGATATTTAAAACTTATGACATTCTAGAAATACATATATTTCATTGGATATTAGTTATTATTCAAATACACTGTCCTGGTGTTACTGGTTTACGTTTTTGATCGTTAAAAAGGGGCGTGGCACATTGTTTATTTTAATTGTTTTTACTAATTAAAAAAGGTTATTTATATGTTTGTCGATTTTAAATATTTTGCTGGTCTACTGTGCTCTGAAAAATAATTTAACAAAATCTACCAGTTTATGAAACAAAATAAATGATATATATTAAAATTTTGTTGTACTGTTAATTAAACAACCGATTTTCTTTAGCTATTAAAACGAGTACCTGCGCATCCTATTAAGAGAAGGGTGGGTACTTATATATAATTAAGTTATAAGTGTTACGTATTATGCAGTTTTTGCGTGATGTAACCTTATTTACAGAAAATTTTACGGAGAGTTAGCTTAGAGTATTAATTTAAATAAATTTTGTTCTCAGAACAATAGTAATCATTATTACGATTATACAGCAAATTTCCAAATTAAAATTTTCTAAATGTCCGATTAAAAATGAATACAAATGCCTTTGCGTGAAAAAAGAAATTTGTGATGAATATATCCCAACATAATTTAATTCCATTGCTCAACAAGCAGGCAATGTAGAACATCACAATATCTTACTATAAAGACGAATTGAAAATTCGCAGACATAGATCAATTTAAAATAAATAATTTTCTCATTCAAAAATACAATCAAATTAGCCAAAATAACACAAATATTATTCCTTACAAGCAAAACTTCAAACTCAAAAACATGGCAGAGGCGTTAAGAAGAAAAGTCAAAACTACCGTTCCTATTGGAAGTCTTGTGTGAAGTTGCTTGAAGATAGACACGCTTTTTTTCTTGCAGAAAATATCTTAATATCATAAAAATCAGTTCTGGAGGTAGGAGCTCAGCTCCAGGTACTCGAAAACCCGTATATCAGCTTCTCATCTGGAATAGGATTGGCAAAATCAGTTGTTTTCGGATAATTAGTTCATAACGTTTCACGAAAAGTAGTCCAAGAAATCTCTTCCCTATAAGCTTTCTTTGAACTTCTAGGTGGAATAAAAATAGACTTTACTGGGGTGACAAAAGTCATTTTTTGAAGAAATGAGATTGAGAGAGTGTGAATTTTAGTGATTATGTGTTTCGGATACCTCACAAATGAAAAGACTATAAAAGAAATTTTTACAAGTTAACAAAACAATTGATTTTACAAATAAATTCTAAACAGTTTGTATTTACACTTGTAGAGACTGAGTAACACTGATTGCCAAGTGTCCCAGAATAGTGTGGGAAGTAGTATATATATATATATATATATATATATATATATATATATATATATATATATATATATATATATATATATATATATATATATATACTTGCCATGCTTCCTGTTTTGACCGCAAAAGTCTCGGATTCCAAAAAAATCCCGGTGTCCTTTCCGGTTTTTTTCCCCATAAAAATTAAATTTGATTTCATCAATGATTAAAAATGCGTTTGGTCTTGGGTTCGAATCCCGGTTCTCGCATGGATGTACTTTCTCTCTGTCAATCCTGTCTTTGTCTTTTCCTTGTATGAAATACTTGTGAATGGTTGCCTATACTATAAACGGGTATCTATGGCATGTGTGTACTGAGGAAGTCAGACTCCACACTAAAATATGGCTTAGTTGAAAACGTGGAGCAGCGCACCCCGTATTGCCAGTCTAGCTGGCACAAAACAACAAAAAGAGGACTGAGAAATATGTCTTCCCTGTCATCAACCCTCCCTTGTCGCACAGTTCATCAAGTGGTCCGGAGAGCTTGCTCGGAGTTACATTTCACACAGATTTTTTTCCCTTATGAAAAAAGGCATTAAATGTGTCTACTTGCAAGCCTACTAATGGTGGACTGAACGATATAATCCGTCATTAGTGGAAAGGACACAGCCTGAGGCCTGCCAGAAGTGGAGCGGGAGAGTTTTCCACAACTGCCCATTCAGAATTTTTATTTTGGATTAGATCTCAGAGAATGTCAGAATATTACTTGATACCCTGGTAATTTATTGACTCCTTCTTTGGCTACAATATCAGCAGTCTTTTTTCTATAGAGTCCAGTGTGGGTAGGCATCCATTTGAAATAGATCTCGTCCTGCTGGGAAAGATCTTTAAGAATATTAATAATTGAGATTACTAATATCAGTTGAGATCTAAATATCTAAAGATGTTTTATATTTAATAGCTTTGAGGGCTTCACTGATTCCCGTTCACTCTGATCTTAAAACCGAAAAACATTTCGATTTCTAATGTAGGTCTTATGAAAGTCCAAAAAAGAGTTTTAAAAATAATTAATTGTAAAGGATTACTTAGAATAATTTGTATATTATTCTGTACTCTATGAAAAGTGAAAACCATAGAAAAGTAATTGTGTACTAATAAATCATATTATCGTCGTAACATCATTCTTTTTCATAATGCTCGTCAGCTTTTAAGATGTACTTATTTAGCGCTACAAGGGGAGATGGTATTTTATTGCATCTTATACAATAGGGCATTCCGTGTGTATACCCTCATCGTCACAATAGTGAAAGGATAATGAAGCACAGAGAGAGAGAAAGGAGCCTCCATGCCCAAACCAGGATTCGAGCCTTGGACTTAGTGCTTCTAAGATAGGTACGCTAACGACATCGCCATCTTTCGACTTTATCGTAATATCTTGTCTTCCCAATAGCGGCCATGCTCGAAGTTATGTTTGCTAAGGTTTATGTGCAGTCAGATTGGAAGCAATGAAAGCAAGAGACTACCTACCAAAAATCTGATTATTTCAAATTAAGAAAAATAGCTAGGGCTGTTTGGTCAGTTCAAGGATATTCATGTAGGAGTTCTTAATCTGATCAAGATTGTTGAGTATATCTTGCGCTTACCTAAGCTTTAGCTCCAGAAGAGCGTATTTAATGTCATGAACAACTCATGTAGACTGATGATAAAGACTTGATGAAGGATCTGTGCGGAATCTAAGCAGATTATTTTGTGAATATTTTTACAAAAAAGATTTTAAAAAAGACTCTAAAAACAGTCCTGTCCAGTAATAAGTGATAAATGTAAATTTTGCTCAAATATTTATTCCTCATTCAAAGTTGTTTCTTCTAACTTAAATAATTCATAAATACTAATGTGTTGGAAATAAAATGTTTAAGCATAAATACTTATCTTTTATTACTACACTTGGTTTTTTTAGGCTCCTAATTTGTAACCATTTATTCATAGAACATAAACTACCTTCTAAAACATCCTGAAAACTTACTAAGGGTATGTGTCCTTGAATACTCACGATGCTGATGGGGGGGAGGGGAAATATTCCAGTGTCCCGTTTGAACATTTTAGATATGTGGCAAGCCTACACATATGTACTTATAGCATTCGTAAGACAACCAGTATTTGTTAAGGGTAAATACCGTAAATATGAAAAGACATCATTTCATTTTTCACTTTAATGAAAAGCCATCTCCACAACTTGGCGTCAAAAGTCATATATTGATGCTATTTTAGTTGACTGTTAGATGGGTTGCTAGTTTTGAAAACTGAAATGCATTTTGATTTGCAGATCTTAAAAAACTTACTATAGAGCCCAAAGAAAGAGGCTCCCTTCTGACTTAATTTCCCATAGCCGTCGGCTATCACGAGCTTGTCTTGTCTAAGTGTCTTAAGGTGACAGTGGACTTTCAAAACTATTTTTTTCAATATTTATCCAAATTTCTTGAAATTTGGCACAAATATTAAGATTATATGCTTAAGTTAAATTGTAAAATTTCAAATTAAAATATAAATTAAAAAGTGATTTATGGCAATAAATATAATAATTATATCCGATAAATGTTTAATACTCCGTCTTAAATATGGAAATATTCTTTCAATTTTTATAAATAATAATATTTATATATGAAACAATCTATCTATAAAAATAACACTTTACAAATTACATTTGTTAAATAAATTTTTTTAAATACATATCATAAAATTTTTCATAAAAATATCACATCAACATTAATTTTAGACCTTAAATTTTAATTTTATGTAAAATTATAATCAATTTTTTAGGAAAATTTGAAGAAAACATCATAATGAGAGAACAACTGTACATGGGAAAAAAATTAATGCGCATGGAGCATTTTACGTACACATATTTATCAAAAATTTTAAATCTGAGAAAAACAGTATCTTGCACTTTGAGAAAAACAGAAAAACAGAGAGGTACTTGAGACAATGATTTCATATTTAAATACCATTAAATTGTTTTTTATTGAATTTTTCATAAAAGTAGGTTTCATTATTAAAAAAACCTAAAATGTTGTTTAAAATTAATTTAATTAATTAAAATTTACAAATTGCTTTCTTAAAATTTTTCGATCATTAGAAAAAATTATATATTGCATAGAAAGCATAAACTCCCTCGAACCAGGGGGTACGTGTACCTTCCTGGGGGTTGAGCAGCCACCAGGCGCGTCGGCACGTGGTGGATAGCCGAATGCCCTGTAGGAATGACAGGATAGCCTTAAATATAGAATCAGAGGTCGCGAACCAGCTTCCGTAAACCCTGGTGTTATGCGATCCGTGCCTAGGGCTAATTGGCACCGTGGTATTGGTGTCTTAACGGAGCCTCTAGTTGCTTGGCGAACTTCTAGAGTAATTTGCCTTGCCCAGTAACTCAGGCAATGCTGGGTGGACTTATATTACCTGAGCTTTTTAATTGTTATCTTGTGGCTGAAAAGACACAAGAAGTAACAAACCTTTCTGCATTTGCAGGTGATGCCTCTAAAGTAGACCTTGCTGAAAAAGACAAGGGAACTCAGAGGCAATCTTGTAAAGGGGCAGCAATGAATCCTTCACTTGAGGTAGAAATGACCTCCAAATCATCTTCTTCTGATGAAAGTCAGAAAGCTATTCCTAGCATGACTGACTTTCTGACCAGATGGTCAGCAATACCTTATCTGCTGGAAATGTCATATGCAAGAGGAAACGGCAGAGCATTTCATTTACGAATGTGAGGCTCTTGCCCTCCCTAGATTAACTTCTTTAGGGTTCGTCCATACTAGAGAGTTACACCTAGACTCCATTAAAGGGTTATCGGACTTTATTAGTAAAGTGGGTGACCCGAGCAACTGGAACTAGGAAACATTGGGTTTGGAGTTAATGGTACAAAATGCTGATAAAAGCAGAGGTGCCCAATGACATACAAACCCAATTTTAAGAAGAAGAAGAAGAATCATAAACTCTGTAAGTATATACTATATTAATTTTAAAATTCTAGACAAATACAAAATTGTAAACATAATAAAAAGTAATATATTATAAAAATTATTTTACATACAAAGTTAAGGAAAAAATAACAGAAAAACATATATTCTCATTTATAATATGTGAAACATTTTTACTTTTTCATTTCACTATATACATATTTATTTTTTGTAGGTAGAATATTAATGTTCTAAAATTTGAAACACATACATCTTAAATATTTTAAATTTATATTTTTTTTAAATACTCCAACACTGTAGCCAATAATTTTTGGATTTTGTTTTAATTTTCTTTATATATATATTTTTTACTTTGGTTGCAATCTATAAAAATCTGATGACCTTCGATTTTTTTGAAAAAATCTTGTTGCATCTTTTTTCCTTGCAAGTTTTAAAGTATGATCCGACAATAGTCCTGCACGTAGTTTTGTTGTATTTAAAACTCCAAAATTAAACTTGCTGATAGCTAGAGTTACTTCATACTTCAGTGTCTTTTTAGATACAAATATGTCTTTCGAGCATTTTTTCCATATATAGCTGTGAAGAATTTCATTTGCATTTTGAGTTTTTGAAAAAGCACAACGAAAAAGAATTTCATTAGACGCTAGTCTTTGGTACACTGGTAGTATCTTCTCGACAACTTTTACTGAAAGTTTAGTCTTCATTAGTGAGCGACTTTGTGGGGTATTTCATTGCATGCTACAGATCTTTGATAAAAGCAACATGATAAATGTTCCGTGGGACACTTTTTATGTTGGGGCTTTTTATCTGTTGACATACAGTGACAAACAGTCGCCCCAGAATTGAAGTTTTCATCTTTTGAATATCAAAAGGATTATCTTTTATAGCTTCCGATAGAAATTTTGGAGTTTTACAACAGTTTCTTCTTTCAAATTGAATTGCTTTACCAAGTGTGATGCCTTTCACTCTCCATTCTTTTATAACATTACGAAGTACTGTTCCAAGTCTTTTCGCAACCTGATTAATACATTCTTCCTTAACAATTCGAATATCACTATATATTTTCTCTTCGTTTAAGTTAATAAATGTTTTAGAATCACCGTCACATATAATTGTTGTATACATATTACGTGAAAGTGAACGTTTCCAAATTCGTGATGCAGCAGCCAATTCAATGTTCCTAGATGATTCGCTGAAGTCTTTTTGGCAGTTTTCTCTGTGTCCTTCTTTCCAAATGTGGAATTCAGCATTGTCTTCCCCGAGATCTCGAGATGCAACTGTACATTCTGAACAGTACTTCGACATGATTTCAAAGTCAACTACTAAACCTGTGAGGGAATTAATGGCAATTCCAATACCATATAAAGAAGTATGACTTCGTTTCTGCCAAGTTCCATCTGTTAAAAGCCTACGTGCTTTTACTTAATTTATCATTTAAGGTTATTTATACTTATAACCATGTCAGGACGTTTTAAATGAGAATACTGCGTTTCAGTAACAAATAACAACTTTATTGAACATTGCGCTTCGCCATATCTCTGACCGCATCTCGCGATCGACGTACATCAACTGACTCTTTTTTGTGTTCGCCTTCTAGTGGCGATTTTTCATTGCTCACATTCGGCCAGACTGACCTTACAATTGTCCTCAATTGGTATATTAATATTCAATTACTAATTAATTCAACAAAATTAACATTAAAAATCAAACACAGCAGATTAAATAAAATTAGTAACTACGTAACTAACATTATTTTTCATTCACATAAACAATTACTGTAATTATAATCATTAATAATACACATCTTTCATTAAAGGTAGAAAAATTATTATGTTAGATTTAAAAAAAAAACTATAATAATATATAATACACTTTTTCCACTAGTAATTCTTGATACAATTCTAAATTCCAATAAAATTATTTACAACAAAAGTTTACAAGACGTTAAATGAACTTAGAAGTATTAAATCATTCACAGAATAAATTCAACAGACTTTCATATTGTTTGATGAATATTTCAGTATACAGTAAATTATCATTAATGCTATTTATTTTTAGAGTCAGTAGTTTATGATAAATTCATTGCCTTTAAATTACAAGTTTCTTCTTTAAATAAAATTGGAAAGATCTCACCATTTAGGATCTCTCATTCAACTTTAGTCCTTGCGAGTGGATCTATGTGGATTGCGTCTCGGATTGTTCAGATAATAGTCATTATCATCACTATTGGCACTATCGATATCACTATCTTCATCCGAATCTGGTTCATTTAGCCATGGTTTTAGTTGACAAATGTGAGCTGTTGTTGCGTAGAAGTGGCCTTTCTTTTTTCTTCCAGCTGAGTCACACGGTAGACATCGTTTGGCAATACCTCGGTAACAATAAGAGGGCCTCGGTATTTAAATTGTGTCTTCGTAGGTTGGCCTGAAGATTTCGGAGCTCTTTTCATTACGACAATCTCTCCTCGTTCAAACGTGATTGCTCTACATCTCTTTTTATCATAATACTTCTTCATTTTTTGTTGACTTTCTTCTATTTGTCTTCGAGATTTTTCCAGCACTACGGATGGATCTTGCCAACTCTGAGCTTCTTCATCAGCTAACTTTCTCAAAATTCCATCGTTGAATCGTGGAGAATAACCATGGAGCAATTCAAATGGTGTCTTGTTCGTTGACTTGTTTACAAATTTGTTCAAGTTTCTCTCAACTTCATGTATTTTAAAATCCCAATCTTTATGATTCTGATCTTCCATACTAGTTGTTATGATAGACAATATTGTTCTATTAACTCTTTCAACCATTCCATTTGCACATGGTCGCTTCGTACAACTGAGTGTATGATGTATACCATTTTCAGCACAATATTGTTGAAATTGATGCGAAGTGAAACAAGTTCCTCGATCTGTTATTGTTTTCTCAGGTAGACCATAAGTATTTACAAACTTTTTCAGAGCCTTCAGCACATGTGATGTTGAGGTACTCTTTACTGGAGTCAATTGGACAAATCTTGTGAAATTATCTATCATGACCAAAAATTCTTGATTACCTTTAGAACTCTTGACAAAAGGTCCTAAATGATCCATATGTATAATTGAAAAAGGTTTACGACCTGTTTTAATTGGATTTAATAAGCCAAGCTGTTTTCCTGACGGCGTTTTGTTCATCAAACATTCAAAACATTTTGAAATGTGCCTTCGTACATAACGTTTCATATAAGGAAACCAATACAATTCTTTTATCTTATTAACAGTTCTATCAACAGAAAAATGTCCCATAAGATCGTGGAATTTGATCACTGTACTTTTTCTCATATTCTTTGGAATAACATAGAGAAATTTTTCTTTTCCATTTTCGTTTATGCATCGAAATAATCTATTTCTCTTAAACACGTAATTTCTTATAAGCTGTTTTTCTTCTTTTGTTCTATCCTGATCTTTTTTTCTGAATATTTCTATTAATTTTCGTATTTCTAGATCAGCTTGCTGTATCATCAATATTTGTTCATCTTCACTCAAGGTCAAACAAACTTCTAATTTATTTTCGATGAGGGATGTCAATGTATCTTCTGATTCAAAAACTGGAGCTCTGCTCATTGTGTGTACGTGAACCATTTTTTTCCAGGCCTATGTTCTATTTCAAAATCGAATTCTTGAATTAAATTACACCATCTTGCAGTCTGAGGATTGTTTGTTTTCTTTGAATTCATGTACATCAGTGCTTGACAATCTATCACTATTTTGAATTTTATGCCTAATAAATACTGCCTTAATCTTTCGAGAGTCCACACAATGGCCATCAATTCGAGCTTGCTTGAATGATACTTCTTTTCAATTTCAGTTGTCTTTTTGCTGACACAATAAACCAACCGCCATTTATTGTCTGGTCCTTGTTGTAAAAGCATGCCTGCTAAACCACTAAAGCTTGCATCACAATGTACTTCTGTTTTAGCTTGAGGGTTATAATGGGCTAACACAGGTTGCTCTGTGAGGCTATTTTTCAATAATCGAAAAGACTGTTCTTGCTCCTCTTCCCACTTGAAAGATTCTTCTTTTTGCAAGAGTCGTGATAAAGGTTCTGCCTTTTGTGCATATTTTTCCACAAATCTCCGAAAATAACCAGTTAAACTTAAAAATCTACGAATATCATGAATATTCTTAGGAGTTGCAAATTCTCTTATTGATCTAATTTTTCTCATTCCTGGTTTTATTCCTTCTCTATTAACAATAAATCCTAAAAATTCTACTTCCTTTTTACCGAATTCACATTTTGACAATTTTAAAGTCAAATTAGCAGATCTAAGTTTGTCAAATACCTCTTTTATTCGTTCAATCATATCAGTCCAATTCTTCGCTGGTATCAAAATATCATCTAAATAACACAAAACTTTCTTATTTAACAATGGTCCTAATACTTGATACATTAATCTCTGAAATTCTGAAGGTGCATTTGACAAACCAAAAATCATACGTTCAAACTGCCCTGTTTCATCTGGGGTAATAAAAGCAGTTTTTAACCTAGCTTCCTCAGTTAATGGTATTTGGAGATAACCATGAGCTAGATCTAATGTCCTAAAAATATTACATTCACCAAGACATTCTAATAAATCATCAATTCTGGGTAAAGGGAACCTATCTTTAACTGTCTGATTATTTAATTTTTTGTAATCTACAACAACTTTATCCTCACCAGTTTTTTTCGAACTAACAATACTGGACTGGCATAAGGTGATCTTGTTTCGGAAACTATTTTGTTTTCTTTCCATTCCTTAACAATATTTTTAATAGAGTTTCTCTCAGCTGCATTTGTTTTATAGGGACGTAAACAAACTGGTTTGTTTCCTGGAACTTCATTAATTTCCATTTTAGTCAATGTAGTACATCCTAACTCACTTATATTCATGGCAAAACAATCTCTATAATCATTAATTAGTTTCAGAATTTCCAATTTCTTATCATAAGGAATAGTTTTATCAAATTTAATATCATTTATTTTAATTGCGCATTTATGAATATTGTATCTTCAGTTGCATTACAAGGATAATTAAATGTAAAAATAAATTCAGAATTTAAATTCCAATCCTGCGATATATCGGTTACCCTACTCAGACACTGATTTTCTTTTAACTTAATATCATGAGAACCATTATTCATAATAGGAATTACTGTTTTACCATTTTTAATTTCGAAAACAGAATCGAAATTTTTTCTTTTCCCTCTAACAATACAAGACCGTTTTTCATATTTTCTGTTTTCGCCTGAATAAAATTTATGCTATTTTTTTCTATTATAATAGGGTCTTCCGTTTTTAGTTTTATTTGTTGATGTTTCGATTCCACTTCCACTTCAGAAAACGGAATACTATTCGAATACCAGATGTGCAATTTGGAGTCAATTCGTGCGAAAGCAATTTCTGTTTTGTCTAGAAAGTCTCTTCCTACAATTAGATCAAACGACATAGTATCATCATTCACAACGAAAATTTCAAGTGTTGCTCTGACGTCGTCGATTCTTAATTCCACTTGACTTTTCCCAAGTGTGAAAGCAGATGCAACAGTAGAACCAAATCCAAACAATTTTCTTTTTAAAGAAATTATATTCAGTTTTAATTTAATTGCAATCGAATTCTTAACTAATGAAATGCTCGATCCCGTATCTAGTAAACTATTTATCGAATGCTCAGAATTATTTATTTTTGCTTCCTTCATATAAGCATTTAATGGGGTAAGGTTTTCAACATTTACCGTCAAACTATTTTTATCTTTGTTTATCGAACAATGCCGTTGAGTATGTCCACTCTCACCACATTCTCTACAAATTAAATTTTTTTTCTTTTGGACAGTCTTTAGAAATGTGCCCATAATCATTACAATTGAAACATTTAATGATATTTTTATCACTACGAGAACTAAAATTCGTGTTACGCTTTTCTTTAGAATAAAAACACTCATTCTTAGGAAACTTTTTAAATTCGCGGTTTTCTCCTACTTCACTTTTGAAATTTTCATTTTTACAGCGATCATTAAATTTGCTTACATAATTATCAAAATAAGATCTTTTTTCAAAACATTTCACGTTTTTGTTTTCAATACAAGATTTTATTCCGAATCTAGCATTCTCATACGAATCTAATTTTTCAGCCAATTTATCTGGATTAATAAAACTGGTCCATTCATCTATGAAGTGATTACGAATGGTAGGGGAAACACTTTTCTTTAATTGTTCTGTAACAATTAAGTCCTTAAGACCTTCTAAATTAGTAATTTTAAGACCATCTAACCACTCATTAAAATAATTTCGTAACTCATAAGTAAAATCTTTCCATGTATTCTTAATTGTACGAGAATGTTCATAAAATTTCTGCCGAAATCTTTCTGGACTTAATTTAAATCTTTTTAATAATAGTTCCTTCACATAATAATAATCATTTGCTTTATCGTCCGGTTCGCGGGCAATACATTGAGTTATTTCATATGGTAGAAGTCCTAAAAGATGGAAAACCCAATGAGCTTCATCTAAACCCATTCGTCGCGCTTGTCTTTCAAATAATATAAGATCATATCACCTTCATTCACATCATATTTTTGCATAAGATGTTACAAATTGCAAGAATCGTGCCTTTCTGAATTAAAATTACTCGCATTACCGACATTTCCTAATGCATTTTCTCTCTCATTCTGTAAACGTAATTTTTGTAACTCAAACTCACGAGCTTTTTCTTCGTCTTGTTTTTGGGCTAAGCGATCTTCAATAATACCTTCCAATAAAATTTTAACAAATTCTTCTTCATAGTTTTTTGAACTAATGATTATGTTCCTTAAATCTATTACCTTACAATCTTGGGGAACGGTTTCTCCTAATTCAGTAGCTAAAGTAATTAAATCCATCTTTTTTCCTTTCGCCAGAAATGAAGTCATTTTAGAGCTTACAGAAATCAAAAGCGCAAAATAAAAAAAGATCACTCACTTGCGTATTTTCGTTTCTTTTATTCCGTATTGATGTAACTCGTAGTTTCAAGAACCTTTCGTCATAAATTCTTCCGTGTTCTTCACCCAAAATTAATCCTTACTTATGAGGAGCGTATTCCTATTTTTAATCGTAATTCACAAGCATATACGAGTTTCCATATCGGAGAAGAAAACAAAACTAGCATCAAAGGGGATAAATATTCCACTTCTGAAATGTTAAAAGCCTACGTGCTTTTACTTAATTTATCATTTAAGGTTATTTATACTTATAACCATGTCAGGACGTTTTAAATGAGAATACTGCGTTTCAGTAACAAATAACAACTTTATTGAACATTGCGCTTCGCCATATCTCTGACCGCATCTCGCGATCGACGTACATCAACTGACTCTTTTTTGTGTTCGCCCTCTAGTGGCGATTTTTCATTGCTCACACATCATAGGACACAGAAATATCTAACTGATCCTAGGGATTTAAATTTGAATTTGATTCCAAATATGCTTCCCTAACGGCACTGTAGCTTACTTTTAACATTTCATCTGGAAACCCTTCATTTTTTAAAACTAAATTAGAGAAACATTTAGAAAATGTTTTTTATCCGTGTTTGCACAATCCAGTGTTTGAGAGAATGATTCCATTGCAACATGACCTTTTCCAAAGCTCAAAAAAGCTGCCCCAATTTTGTTATTTACATCAAATTTTCGTGATTAGGTTTTCTAGGACTACAAAAAGTAGAGCCAAAAATTTCTTGGCAAAATTTGCAGGACATTTCTAGTTTCACTGGAAAACCATTATTTTCCTGAGTGGATACATCTAAAGAGCAGACACCACAATTACTGCATGGCAAATTCCTTAGAAGACAGGAGAAGCAATTTTTATTCATAAAAATATACTCATTTCCACATGCAGGAGGAATATCATTACGTAAATGGACAGATTCTGGAATATTTACATCTATTAAAGAAAATTTTTGGTCGACTGTTTCTATTGGTACAGCATCCTCAGAAAATTTTGATTGTCTTTTACGAGCTGATTCAATCGCATTAAGTTTTCCAATTCTGTTCGTTTCTTTCGTCTGCCTTTAGTTTTACTGTACCTTGAACTAATTGCATGCATTATGATGGAAATTACAAAGTTCGATTGAAGAGATTATTATTTGAGAAAGTAGTACTGAAAAGAACTGCTGAACAGCAAACAGAAATATGTTTCAAAATCAAAACAGAATCAAGCGGTGAAATCAAAATAATGATAGCTGTGAGAAATCAATAAGATTACTGTTTCCAGACAAAATTATACAAATAATAAAAACTAAATAGTTTTGACGTGACTAAAATACAGCACATTCTAAAACAAGAATTCAGTAAATAATAATTTGAAGAATGAATATTTGCATGCTGTGAGACGATAGGAAATGGGCGTGATCGTTTGTTTACAAAATAAATACCTAATCATTTCAGGTTTTAACAGTATAAATCAAGCAAATATTAGCCAAAATATGATATTTAAAACTTATTACATTCTAGAAATACATATACAGTGAAACCTCGTTACAACAATATTTTAGGGACCAAATAAATATATTGTTGTAGAGAGGCATATTGTTATATCGAGGGTCCACATATTTTGAGCATTTAATAAGAGTTTTTTTTTATTATTATTAGTTTAAGGTGCATAACATACTACTTTTAAGTCTATATTTAGAAGAAATTAATTTGTAAAATACTAATAATAGTGATTTAAATACTAAAAAAATAAATAAATAAGATAAATTCAGAAAATAAGCACAGAAATATTCACATACCTGAAAACACTTTTTATTGAAAATAATCCAATATTTTTGTTTGTTTATTCATTTTTTTAACTGTTAAGTTCACCAATACTGTATGCATTGAGTCTAGTGCACGAAAATGTTCTTCATTTATCGACGGAAGGCTTGAAAAAAATGTCCGTAGAGAATTCACAGATTGAAGAGCTTCATGGGATGACAATAAGGACTGCGATGGACCTGTATTATCATCATCATCAATATCATCATCATCTTCATCATTGTTTCCTATCTCATCAGTAATTTCAGAAAGAATATTTTCATCAGTAACTCCTGCGAAAACCATAAGATCATCATCTGCTGTTAAATAGTCTTCTATACTAATTCCAAACTTTTTACCGCTTGTTTCCTCAAGTTGGGATACGGATTTTTTGATGTGCAAAACACATTCTTGATCATCTAAGAGATCATTGGTTATGTAATTTTCATCATTATCAGATTTCTTATTTTCCATAACACAAAGACCGGCCTTTTTCCAGCAATTCCGAATGGTTTTTTCTGTTACTTCCCACCAACTTCCAGCAATATTGTCACACGCTTCCTTGACATTTACAGCTTTGAAAGGGTCTTCTACTTTATTTTCAAAGTTTACAAGTATGGAGTCCACCAACCGTTTTCTGTAATATCCTTTGAAGCACTTAATTATGCCCATATCAAGAGGCTGTAGAATTGAAGTGCAATTGGCAGGGAAAAAAGCGATTTCGATATTTTGTAGCTTTGGAAATGACGTGTGAGCCCCGCAGTTATCTATCAACAAAACGATTTTTTTCTTTCTCTTCTTCATTTCATTGTCTAACTTCTGTAACCATTTGGAAAAAAATTTAGACGTCATCCAAGCCTTCTTATTTGCTTTATACTCCACGGGAAGACTTTTCACGTTCTTAAAGCACCTTGGCTTCAATGATTTACCAATGACGAGAGGTTGTATTCTATGCTATCCTGTGCTATTTGTACACAGAAGAACAGTGAGTCTCTACTTTGATTTCTTCCCTCCATAACATTTTTAATCCTTGAATGCCAATGTTCGATCGGGTAGGAGTTGGAAAAACAGCCCAGCTTCATCTGCATTATAGATGTCTTCTGGAGCATACTTTTCTAAGATTTCTTTCATCTTGTTTTGCCGCCATTCATTTGCGTCGTTTATTGGGGGCTGACTTTTTCTCTCCGTGAACATCTTGGAAAGTTATTCCATGACGATCTCGAAAACGCATTAACCAACCATTGCTAGCTTTGAAAGCTTCGTCCCCTAGCATTGCTGCAAATTTCCGTGCTTTTGCACATAATAAAGGTCTATTTATTGGGACATTTGTCGCTCTCATCTCTTGAAACCATTTTAAAAAAGCAGCATCAATGTTTTAATTGGTTGCAACTTTCAGTCGTTCTCGCTCTGGGTTAATTTCATTTGAAGTTACAGCATTTTCGATTTGCTTTCTCTTCTTTAGGAACGTTGGAACTGTAGATTGCGATAATCCATGTTTCTTAGCCGCATCAATCTGCTTCATTCCCTCACCAATATCATTGATAACGTTCAGTTTATCTCGAAAACCATTCGGTCTTGTGATTCTGTTCTTCACACCGAACACCACCATTGAATCCCAAAAAGACTACAAAACAACCTTTGAACTCACTAGTGCGTTGTAAAAGCTTTTTATTTTTTGTCCAAATAATACTGAAATTTAGATTGAAAAAATCGTTTTACAGAAGTTTATTGTTCTAGAGAATATCGCAATATTGAGGGGAGATTAACATTAGTTTATATGCAAAATCACCGGGACCACAAAACATTATTGTAGTAGAGGGAGTTATTGTTGTATCGGGTATCGTTGTAGCGAGAGTTTACTGTATTTCATTGGAAATTAGTTATTATTTAAATACACTGTCCTCGTGTTACTAGTTTACGTTTTCGAGCAAATGTTAAAAAAGGGCGTGGCACACGTATACTTTATTAAAACATTAATAATTGTGCTTAAGATTGGCTGAAATCAAAAATTCTTTTTGTATAATATAGAGACTGATTCCTATTTGTTATTATTAATTAAAAAAGAAAATCTATTTTTTTGCAGATTTTTCACTATTTGCTGATCGATAGTGGCCCTAAAAATATTTTAACAACTACTACCAGTTTCTGAAACTAAATAAATATTATATATATGATATTTATGTGTTACTTATTGCATCATCTAAAAACGATGGATTCTGTATTGAGTACCTGCGCGCTCTAAATAGGGGACGATCCTATAAGGGGTGGGTGGTACTTAATTGTAGTAAAATGAAAGCGTTAGTAATTAGATAGTCTCTATGTATTGTATTACAATGTACTGAAAATATTGCAGAAATTTAGCTTCGAAAATTAATTGAAGCAACTATTATTCTCAGAACAAAAGTAATCATTGTTACGATTGTACAACATATTTCCAAATTAGAATTTTCTAAATATCCGATTAAAAATGACTTTGCGTGAAAAAAGAAATTTGAGATAAATAAGGTATCCCAACATAATTTAAATGCATTGCTCAACAAGCAGGCAATGTAGAACATCACAAAATCCTACTATAAAGACGAATTGAAAATTCGCAGACATAGATCAATTTAAAATAAAAAATAATTTTCTCATACAAAAATACAATTAAATTAGCCAAAAATAACACAAATATTATGCCTTACAAGCAAAACATCAAACTCAAAAACATGGCAGAGGCGTTAAGACAGGTCAAAACTACCGTTCCTATTGGAAGTCTTGTGTGAAGTCGCCATAAGCCACGCCTATTTTACCAAAAGAGTTATTTATGAAGAAAATACCAATGAGAGATAATATGGAATGAAATTTTTTCAACTTTAATGACTGATTTATTTACAGAATTAATTTCTTCTCGATGTTTTAGTATTCATTATTTAAATTTATTCAAAGAGTATTTTATAGTTTCTTGTGAGACAGTATTATATATTATAATTAGTAAAACATTTATTTGATATCGGTAAAACTTTCTTTAAAATTGGAAATTACTTCTAATGTTAGGAATAATTGAGTGTGTTTGCTAATATAAGATTCGTAAATATATCAAACATATGAATCTGCTAATTAGAAATAGTTATAAAAAATATAAAAGTTGAATTATTTGTAGTTTATTATATAATTAGATTATTTATTACCATTATTTTTAAAATATAAAATTATATAAATATTAGAAAGTTTTTCCAACTTCATGCTCTGGTTTCTCTTCATCTATCGTGTTAATCTTTCGCCTTTTACTAAAGATTACCGTGGAGAGGAACATACAAATGAGCCTAAAATCAATTTTTGGATTCCCACTTCTAGTGGGATATTGCCTAATATAAGCATTCATACAAAATTCTTCCGGATTACATGTATTGTGTCTCAGTTGGTAATTGCGTCAATGAAACATTCGTATATCCCTAGTGAATGTCATTTGTTTCAGAAAAGTGTAGGCATATTAAATTAAACTATGAATTTTGATTTTTATTAAGTTAGAAACATTCGCGGAATACGTGAATTTTTTATCTCTGATTACTAATTTTGTAAGACGTTTCATTTCCCTAAGTTCGCTCGATAAAGTCATTGCAAGATCTCTAAAAACAATTCATGAAAACTAAAAGGAGAGTGCGAATGTGCTATGATTTTATATATGGTAGTCATATTTTAATAAATGTTTTTTTTTGAAATTATATTCAATTGTCTCTATTATTAATCATAAAGGGATTAATAATCGAAACAATTTCTTTCTTTTTCAAGGAAAAGTCATATGGCTCAGCGAAGCAATTTAATGTCTATTTATTTAAATTAGATTAAATTAAATGGATAGAATGTGGATTTTGATTTCAATATGCTGTAGTTAATTAATCTAAAATGTCAAATGGGGTGATTATGATTCTTGTTCATCGTAATTACTACAGTAAACGATCGTTTTTATGAACTAGAGGGACTGGTAAAAAGAGTTCTTAAAATAAAAAGCCCATAGAATAGAAAATAAACCTTGAATTATTAGATCTGAATATTTTTTATTTATTTAATTTTACCAAACTGATCTTTTTGTTAAAAAAGAACTATTAGAAAAAATTATTCAGAATGCATTATATAAGAAACGCATGCAAAATAAGTTTCATATTTTATAAACAATTCTTACTGTCATTTTATTGATGAAAAAATTTTTTTTAATTTTTTTATCAATAAAATGACAGTAATAATTTTTAATAAGTAATTTTTTCCTAAAAATTATATTTTTCCTTTCTTTCAATGTAGAAAAGAATTTTACTTTTTTCCCTTATAAAGGTATATTAGTCCTGTTAACCAATCGGCTGTTTGTGTGTGTGTTTCGCAGACGCTCTTTACATTACATAATTTTCTTGCTCAATACCTGGAAGCTCTTTTCCGTTCTTATTACAAATATTCTCAATAATTTTCTCATCCGATATTTCTTCCGTACATATCACACGTGTGAGTCTGTATTCAAAATGTCAGGCACAAAAGAGATTCTTTGTTGGAATTCATGCAGGAGTGATTTATCTTCGCTCAAATCATCGGATAAATTTTCATGACCTTCTTCCGTTACGAGTATTTTTTAAATAAAGCTTTCATGTTGAAATGCTCTCTCGATATTGTTTTTCCTTCAACATCATTATGAGCATTAATTGACAAAAGCATTATTCCTAGAAGGTCAATTACTCATGATTGAGTGAAGTTCTAGCTCATAATTGGGCCCAAACTTAGCCTAACTGAGTCCCCGAGGGAAAATTCTTTGGAGGTTCTTTCTGCTTCACAAGACCATTTTTCTGCCAGATCCTTATTTTGTGAAGGTGATTTTCTAAGAAAATGATCGTTCACGTCACCAAGGATAGTGTGCCATTTAACCTGATCATTATTCATGAAAGTCTCACACCATTCTCTGAATATAGGTAAAACATTCTTGCTCTAGGTGTGCTTTTTCATGGACACCCAGATCATCAATCTTCATTTCTTGTTAGATGTCCCTTTCAAGTCGTTTATCTACAATAAAACTAGAACATTCTTATTTTTTCAGTTGCTGTTCATTGTCAGCAGATGGAATTTTAAGAGGCTTCCTTTTAGCTTGAAGTTATCTTGCCGTTTTAAGTCTCCTTTTTTGTCACTGACATGTAAAATCATTCCATTAATTTTATTGTAGCTTTAATACAGTATGAATGAGAAACTAGTCACAATAATTTATATAGTAATAATAAAACTACTATGTATTCAACAATCAAACTACTGTGTATCCATTTGGAAGTATACACAAACGTACATATCGACCTAACAACCCAGCTTCTAGGTTTTTGTGTGTGAGTGTGCACAAAGGCAAATCATGACTGCCCAAGACAGCTCAGACGCTGATTGGACGAAAGGATCCATTGCATTCCTACTCCGCTAAACAGTACAGTGCTCCTCCGATATTACAGTCATTTGAACTCCGAACAGGAACTACTTCAGATGAAAGAGTAAAGGACTGCTTCGCAGGCCAACACTCTGTAACCAATCCAGATCCAAATCATGACTGCCAAGTGTGTTTCGCATATGTCTTGTTTATCAGCCCAGGAACTTGAAAAATTATAAAAGTAAATTGGAGTTATAGACCAAACTACTGGTAGTAATGACGAAAATAAATGGCCAAAAATCACAGTCAATGAAAATATAGTAGATTATTTAGTGTATTCGACATATGGTATAATATATTGCCTGATGAAAACCTACAAATCTTTAGAATCCCACAATTATTTCACAAGTGGATTTGTTTTTCTTGAAATTCTTACGGCGCGGTTGCAAAATGCAAATATATTACCGATGGAACAGTTAAGAATTTTTTCCATTATTTTAAACTTTATAAATTTAGAATTGTTCAGTTTATATAAATAATAATTTTTTACGATACATATTGCAGACATTTTATTTTAACTTAAAAGTATAAAATAAAAAAATTGAATTTTATAGAATGTATATTTCAAAAAATAACTCCTTCAATATTATAAAATAAGAAGTATTTACACTTTCCTGATGAACTTTCTTTTAAAACATTTAATATATTTAAGTATTGATTATTAAAAAATACATTTACAACATATAAATAAGCATTTCTATTTTTTGCTATACTTATTTTGAATGAATATTTATAATTCATCATTAATGCATTTAAAGAATGTTAAGCCAGTTTTATAAACTTAAGTTTATTGCACACACAGTTAATTAAAAATATTACTTATACTCGTTCCTCTAAATAAAAATCTTATCATCTTTACCCATTTTAAATATTTTGGTATTTGCTAGTTACTTTTATTGCCACTCACAGGAGAATCACTTACAGAAAAATATTATAAAACTATTAAATTAAGAGAAGCTGATAAACATACATTTCGATAAGTTAAATCCATGTCAATAGACGGCCAGGAAAAAATATATATAAATAATATAAACTTGAAATAAATCATATTTACAATTCTCCCCCTCTGTTACATAATATATACTGTTATTTTAATATTCTGTTTACTTGAAATAAAATAAAGGTTGTATATTCTTGGATACTATAATTTTTTTTGTCTGTTGTTTGCTCGGCTTAATGGAGATATCCACAAATCTCAACGTTTGAGTAATTTGTTCAATTTGAGGACTTTTTTAGTTATTATTTTGGAATCGTGTAGGAAGATTTTCCAGAATCTCCATCAGACCGATTTCCCAACCCCAAAACAGCGCATGAAACCATTTTTAGTAACTTACAGTTCCATCGCAAGTATTAACTTCGGCAGCATGGTCTACTTGTTTGTGCTCAAAAAAAAATTTGCTGTCACTGTTGCCATGAGCAACGAGTAAGCTGCGGAATAATGACGTCAAGTGGATACTCCTAATATGCAATAGTATATACTAAAGAGAAATAACAAACGAATAGCAAAGATACTAGTGAGTGGCAATCATCACTACAAGTTATCATTGCATATTTGGAAAGGGATACAAGTAGATTTTCCATCTTACAAATGAAATTAATCAATCAAAATGGCATTTTGAAAAAATATAACTTATAATTAATAACTGTGATTTTTCATTGTTGTAAAAATCCAACAGAACATGAGGCAATTGAATTTTTCACAGTTGCGATTTAGATGACTCATTTAACAATCATGTTGCTGAAGTTTATGAACTTTTTACAAATTTCATAAATGCAGTTTGCTAATTGTTAACTTTGAGATCTAGCTCCGAAAAAGTCATATCCTTGCTGACATTAAGGCGAAATCATCTTAATTTTTGCAATTACCATGGCTCAACAAAGCTTGTTCATTTGTAAACATATCACATTTTGCGATATGTAAAAACACACGGGTTTTGATTAATTGCAAAAACTTAGCTGATTTCCATAGCAAAAAGTCATCGATTATAGAAATAGATTTTTCGAGTTCATAGGATAGATTAATGAAGAAGCTAACATAAAACTGTACTGATATTTTGTTGATACGGGACAACTACTCCGTATGCCCCTGCTTCACTCGGTCTCATCTCATATAATCACTTGTTTCTGAAGAACCCTACGGTGTTTGCGCTTCAAACAGTTAATTAGCCCTAATTCATGGTCTGTAAGACAGAAGTTAAGATTAGGCTGGAGAAATTCTAAGCACGAACCGATTCAAAAGATCTAGAATTTCATTATGAGGAGTGCAATTATCCACAATTAAAATATAACAATACTTCACCGATAAAAAAAATAAATAAAATACAAAAGCGATCTGTGTCTCTCAGTAATTTACATAATACTTTCAATCATCCAAACGTTGATGTTAGCATGGTATGTATCGAGTAGTTTTTAGACGCTTTAAATATTTTCTTATGAAAAGAGGTAGCTTTTCTGTTTTCTTCATGTTGGCTGCGATCATCACTGTCACTCTTAAGTTAAGTATTCTTTCTAGTAATATTTTAACTAAACCACTTCCGCTTTGAAAACAACTTTTAGTTCGTACTGAGAAAGTAATTATTTTAATATCTCTTCTTTTCATTTAATTTCCGAAATTTTATTCACAGCTCCACTTTTATCACACAATTTTCAAAGGCTCAAACTGTTTCTGATTTAAAATTTTTGGAGCTGACCGTCTGATGCTTTTAAATCTTTACATTCATCTGCATTGCAAAGTAGTTGGGATTTTTCTTTAATGACATTTACCAGTAACAGAAATTATCATTCTTCATTTTTCTAAGCTTTTTCTAGTTTAGGATATTTGGTAATTCTACAATATTTTCGAGGGCAGTCACTTGTTGATACTGTTTCCATTTTCAAGGGTTTTTTCCAAGTTCTAAAAATTATCTAGAGGTTGCTTTTTGGAATTGCATTTTATTTTACTTGTTTTGAATATTTTTTTGTCTACTTTTGGAATTTTTTTTCTAACCGCCGCTTTTTCAACGGAACAATCCCGATCTCACACTCTCGACAAATAAAACTTCATAAATGAAGTAGTTCAAACGAAACCAATAATAGTACAATACAGCTCAATCTGTTAACGAGATTTTTCTCCTCTCTGTACAAGAGGAAAGGAATTGAGTTTGATATCACAATTCTTCTCCATCACTAGTATAATATCAACAAGTCTTTGACTATTGTTTCCAGTGTTTGGTATGTGTGCAAACATCGCTTCGTTGTTCAAGAACGAATCATGTTCTTAGTTATTATGTGGGAAAAATCAAACAAAAAATTTAAAAAAATCAAATTACAAAAAACGACATTTATTAAAATTATTTGTCAGAAACGAAAGTTTGCAAGAGATTTTTAAAAATTTTAGTTCATAAATTGGGGTTACAATTATCATGTCTTATATGTCATTTAATGGACTAGCCATTAGTTCGTAGAAATCTGAAAGATCATAAATTAGAGGTTTGAAAAAATGAACGTGTATTGTATTTTTTATATTATTGGAGAGTTTTTAATCACATAAGAAATATTATTTACTTTTTAGCTGCTACTCTGCATTAGTACAAATTATGTATAACATTTTTAATTGTTCAATATCATCGTTATTAAACTGAAATTAAGCAAATTTTTACTAGTGAAACAAAAATGATTTACTATATATTTTCTGCCTTCAAAAAATCTCTTCCTGTCAAAATATTCAAAAATGAATATTTCATGTTTTACAAGGAAAAAATCCATCCACTTAAGAATGACAGTAAAATCATTAAAAATATCTATAAATGTAGAAAACTATGAAATTTGAAGTTAATAAAAAAAAACACAATGCTTGTAATTTAAAGTTTTCAAGTGATACAAAAATCACAGAAAGGAAAAAAATAGATTATGGGAGAAAAATTGCCATGAGAAAACTATGATATGTGTGCAATTTATAGCATACCTATTCATTTGACAGTGATAAAAAAAATAGAATTAAAATCAAACAAAAATAATAAAATTTTATTTTAAAAAACAAATTTAAGTTTTTTGATAAATTATCTTGTGGTGGAAAATTTAAAATATTGAATGGAGAAAAATATAAAAATAGTAAATTTAAATGATAGACATTTTTTATTAATGACATCTATCAAAGATAATACTAAAGATCAATTTCATAAACATACACTTATATCTAATTATTCTCATAATTATTCATCTGAAAAAATTGATTTATAAAGAAAGGAAAATCAAGTCTGTGAATTTATTTATAATTAAAAACACATCTTATAGCTCTTTGAATAATTTATTAACACATTTTATATTTTAAATGATTCCATTCAATAAAATTAGAAACATAACTTTTTTTTACAAAAAATAAGCCTGTAACAAACACATAAATAACATGAATTCTAATGAATAAAGTTGAAATAATAATGTGAAATGACAAAAATTTTATTATAAATGAAAGCAAATATTGTGCTTTAATATAACAACAAATAATGGTTCTTTGATCATCAAATTTGAGAAAATTTTTATTTAGTGGTTGGATAAAAGATAGTTTCTAAGAAAAAATTCAATGTTTACAAAAACTAATGAAAACACATTCAAATTTCTTGACTACATAAAAAAGCTCGATGTTTAATGTTAATAATGGTACAACACAAATAACTAGTATATGAAATTCAAATATATATTTGAAAATGTGGTAGCAAAATCGTAAGATGATCATCCAGCAAAAAAGAATTAGTAAACACAAAGTCAGCATTATTTAACAATCTCTATTGAAAGTAATCAATGAATTCGATTATTACATTAAAATGTTAACAATGTAATTCATTAACGTTTGATGGAAAATAAAATAATCAATCATTATAATTAGTTGAAGTGCATCACATAAAATAAAATACATAATGCTGTTATTTTTATTCCAAGATTACATAGTTTTACAATGACAGACACTTATACCACTATATTTTATTACAAAGAAGAAAGCTATGAACAACTGTTTTCATCAAAGTTGACATTGAATATTTTAACACTAACCTTATTTATTAATACACAGTTTTAATATTATAAACATACATTTTTAAAGAATTATTTTAATTAAAGCTACATACATTAATAGTTAAAAATGAATTGTAAAATCTTACAACATATAAGAATTTTAAAATTAATTTATACATCCATTCTCAATCACAATATATACACAATAAACTCTATAAACATAAAAATATACAGATAGCATATAAATAGTTTCAATGAAAACCATAATTCTTGAATAAATTAAAAAATAATTAAACTTTGAAATGAAAGAAAGGGCAACCGAGTAATAGTAACTTTAAAGATAATACATCAAAAATAAATTCTTTCTATAAGGTACTTCTAGGCTTTTCAATCAAACATTTATATATTTTAAAATATCTTTCATATAATGCATTCAAGAAAGACTTAGTTTATTTTGTCTAGAATATCATAAATTCTAATAACAATTGAAATATTTTTAATCACCACTAATTGCTACTGATATAGTTTTTCCTTTAGGATCATCAAATCTATCCATTGTGTGCACAGAAAATAAAGCATAAACACCAACATTAATTATTATAATAAATAACAGGGAAACAAATACTCCCATCCAAATTGGGACAGTGAAAAATGGAACACAGTCTATACTGGCACTGAATTTATCACCCTTTATTGCAAAAGGTTGTACCTGTAAATAAAATTAAACAATATAATAAAATTTAAGCTTTGATTCTTCATATAATAGGTTATGAGAACCTGTGCATGTATTTACATGTGCATACACACACACACAAGTACGTATAACTTTTTTTGTACTTAAATCAAATTAATCTCTTAAAAAAACAAAGATTAATCTTATAAATTTACCTTAAAATAATCAGAACAATGTTTATTTAACTATTTATTTCATTAGAAATTCAAAATTATAGATTGCCAATAAGTTATAGAAATAAAACTAGTGTTAATAAAAATTCATTGAACAATTATGGAATACAATGTTTTATATAAATAATTTGTTTTGAACTAAATACTATGTATTTATACAGCCAATTATGTAAACTTATAATTAATTACTGTGCATGATAAGCAAAAACTAAATACTAATGGGAGAAATAAAGAAAGGAATAAGAAATTAAATACATCAAACTGAAATAGTTAGTTTTCATAAATAGGAAATTCATTAATTACAATCGAAACAGATATGAATGATAAAATATAAGAAATATATCAATGATTTGTCATTTATTTATTCATGATTTCAATTGATATTTTTTCTTAAAAATAAACATAACTAAAACAATTTCAAATTGACTTCAACCTATGAAACAAAGTTTTAAATTTTACCTGGAATCCTTTGAACTTTACAATAACATCATTTGTTTCATTCTTTGTTCGTAATTTTAAATCACCACAGTTAAATGAAAAACCCATAGGTGCTTCCATAAACTTGCCACTTGCTTCCCATTCTCCTTCAGGGACATCTTTGCCAGTGAGAGATATTGTCGAATTAGTTATCCAAGAGCCTTTGTCATTCATGAATTCAAACCTACAAAAAATTTTATATTTTAAAATAATTTGAAATTTTTTTAAATAATTATAAGATTTTGTTGTAATAATTTTATAATTTTCCTCCATTCTGTTTTTGAACATAACCAATTAGTTATTTATTAGAAGTAAAATCCAAATAAAACATATATAAAATCATTATAATTTTCATTTTAGCAGAATGAAATTTTTTGTAGAAATAGCAATATTTTTTAATATTTGAGTTTTTTTTGGATAATTACTACAATAATAAAAACAATGTTATGTTTTGTTACTTTTAAGAAATTGCCAATTTCAAAGAAGTTGAATACCAATAAGACTATTTGTTAAAAGAATGCAAATTCCAGTATTATATGCAAAAAATTATACCACTCAGAACTAATATAATGAAAAATGAAAAAAATAATTAAGTTGAAAAGTATGATTCCAATTCTCTGTCAGTACATTTTATTTCCACATTAAATATTTATAACTCTTTACTACACATTACTGCACATTATTTGTACAAAAAACATCTTACTTCAAATTGTAAATTAAGATATGAATGTACTTTTATAAGTGTGTTATAGATATTACTTACTTTACAGTAAGACCAGTGACATCACCAGTCATCTTGAAAGCTAATTGCAATCTGAAATATATTAATTAAATTTAATTAAAATCTATATTTTAAAATTTATCTAAATTAAATAAGATAACACATATAAAAAATTACTCATCAAATGAACTTACATCCATAAAACATATGAAATGTAAAAATCTAAATATAAATTCAATTAATATAAGCATAGTTATTTTATATATAATAAAGCTCTTTATAAAACTTAATTATTTTATAATATATATTTTAACATGATTTCAAGTGTTCCATTCTGTACTACATATTTCTCTTTTTTTCCTCCCTGTGCATTTTTAGGAATACATAAGGGTATAAATAAATACTCTAAGATACTTTTAAAGTACTAAAACTTTAAATTTTTTTGTGTAAAAGTACAGAATGAATCTAGATTTTGTTATTTAATGTATTCTGATATGGTAAGCAAGTTTTCTAACTCAAATTTCTAAAGTTTTATTTCATTAGATGCTACAAACACATAATTATTTAATTTGTAGCTAACATTTCAAACAGTTATAAATTGTGGTATTTGCAGAGAATTTTGAGATGTCATCGATAAGTAGTATGTTTCAGTTCAATTGTTATTCTATGGTACACGTTTTGCATATGAGCACTATTTTGATTAAGACTGCACTGTTAGAGCAGGAAATTAGTGTAACTTGTATCTAAACGAACTTATATCCTTTCAGTTCAGACAGTAAAATGCATAGCTAACACAAATTTTAATAAAAAATTAAATGAGAAAAGCTTGATGGCAATGCAAAACAGTAATTCATTAAATTAAACAAAAAATGTATTATCTCCAATTAATTAGTTAATCAAATTCAAACATATATTAAGAATAAACGTGTCTTAGTTTCATATGTCAATAATGTGTTTCAAGTTAGTTTCATAGATTTTAAAAATTGAGTATACATATAAACTAAAAGAGTTTAAATATTTAATTTTGCATATTTTTACAAAAAGTAGCTTTTAATTAAAATGATATTGATATACTTGCTTATAATTTGGTACAATAAAAAAATTACAGATATTAACATAATAGATGAAAACAATTTTTTTTAAAATTAAATCTCCAAAAATAACTCCCTTACTATTTTAATTCCATTCTTGTTCAGATATTGATTTCAATTTTCATCAGTTTTAAAAGCATACAGATATAATATGCATTACAGAGCTGCATTTACTTGTTTCAATGCTTTTGAAGCTAGTAGTACTTTAGACTTCAGTTCAATAGTTTGTGAGAAGAATCCCTATCTTGGACATGGAAGTTTATATTGGTTCAAAATCAACAATAAATTGTAGGCACTAATCAAATTACTGTGAGTGAAAAGTGACAGCAGAGTAAATAAATCGAACTCTTTGAAAGAATATTTTTTTCATGGAAAATATCTCAGTGGATAAAAACAGGTGAGTTAAAATTTTTAAGAAAAGATATCCTCAAAAGGTAAACAAAACCGTATTTCATTCATATGAAATACAATCATATTTTTAAAGAAAAATGTAATACAAAATATTTTCTCTCTCTTTTTTATTTCTTATAACTCTATGGGGTGTTTTTGTGCAGCAATAATAGCATTGTCATACACAGCACCATCACTGTTCCATAATTCTTAGAAATCACTTAGGAATCCATTCAGTTTAAAAAGAATGAATTTAATTGATAGCATTATCACTGCAAAAAAGGCTTTTCTTTATTGAATTATTAGAGAAATATAAAATTATAAGGAAAACTAGTTTTCACAATCCAAAAATGGTTACATATCATTTTCACATTTTTCAAGAACATAGGGAAATGTTAACTGTTTTTCTGAGACCCTATTGAGACAAATCCTAAAAAGTTCTCAAGTTTCCCAAAATTCCTGGAAATTTTGAATTGAAATAATTGTTTAAATCATTCAGAACTCGATTTAAAATGTAAAGCATTCTTCCAAATTATAGTTCCTCTTAATGAAAATGACCCATCAGTATTGGAACATAATTATATTTAATATTTAAAAAAATGAATCAATTTAGATTCTCTTATATTCAAAATTCATTACTAAAAATTAAATTGTGAGAGTTAAAATTCTAAATGTCACAAGTTAAACTTTAATTTATTGAAATTGTTATATAATGGTAGTAAATTAAAAACATTATTTTTGAAAATTATAAATACAATAATATGAGAAATTTAAAAATTAACGTAAAAAAGTAGAATAGAAAGCATAATGGAAAAACTAAAATGAGATAGTGTCAATTACATCATTTTATAATTCAGAAACAGATAATATATTGCCCTATAAGTTAAGTGAAATAAGGAGCAGATAAAAAAAATTTACAAGACACATGGAGAGTTAAATGTCCTGATTTTTTATAGTTACAATGAATTACATAATTACAAAAATTACAATAAATAAATTTTATAATTAAAATAAATGTAATAGCTGTTTTTTTATAGTATTGAATACAAAATTCCTGAATGAGATCAAATGATTTTTATAGTAAAAATCGATTTAGTTTGAATGATTCAGGACACATGCCCCTGTCATGATGGAAAAGAATATTCAACAATATTACTCTTGCTAAAGGCACATTATAAATCATTAAATACAATCAGAAATGATCATACCTTTTACTGTATAAGTTTTTTCTTGCCAAGGGCTGCTTACATAATTACTTCTAACTGTTCTTAAAATTATTTTTCAATAAATTTATGTTGAATTTGTAAGGCAGTTTCTTTATTATTTTGATATTCTTTGTTTAGACAGTTTGTAGTCAGTACAAATGATTATACTATATTTTCTGTTCATGATGGTTTCTCGATTTAGCCTAGATTCATCCTTTTTTTAATGTTTTAAAAATCATCTTGTATTTATTTTCTGCACATAAAAATATATTAAAGAGTAAGAAACTCTATAAACTGGAAAACAAGAATCACTTCTAGATGTAAAGCAAATCTTTTATTATATATTATACTATGGAATAAAGAATGTACTTTTAGAAATAAAAAACATTTAAATGATATCATGATGGAGGGCACGAAGGAAGAACTAAAATATATTTTAGCTTTTATTAAAGCACTATAATTATTTTATGAAAAATAAGGAAGCTTAGGAAAATATTTATAAGTTAAGGAACATAATAATTTCCAGAAAAATACTACAGCATTTACATGTAGAAGAATTAAATTTTTAGAAAAGCAATGTTTCTACTGATGAGACATTTATGATTATTTTATTGTGGTTAGTAAAATAGATTAAAAGAAAGTAAGTGTTAGTGAAAACATTGAAAACATCCTTATTAAAAATATTGAAGTTATGTCAGAAGATAAAAAGACTATAAAACAGGATTTGATGTACATACATATGTATGTGTATACAAACACATCTTGATGACTTGATATTGAAATATTTAGATCAAGATTTATTTAATGTTTTAATTTTAATAATAAAGAACTGGAAATTGAAGGTCCTATATATTGTACGATATGATGTAATTGTTTTTAACATAAAATTTCTTTTTTCCTTCATTTCAATAATTTCTTATTAGACATTTTTCACAGTATGAGTATGAACATTTTAGAGAGTTAATAAAGTACATTCACAAGTGAATACATTCCTCACTTATGATTCAAATTCTGTTTTATGTATTTTCTTAACAAATATGTTAAATTTTATAAGCCATTAGTTGAAAATTAGTAACTGTGATGCTCCCACCAATGTATTAGTGTGTATTTTCCAGTATATAATCCAAGGATTATGTGTTAAAAAAATTTTTAATTTCATTGTATATATTAGAAGCCACAATGGATAATTTGATAAAAAACATAATCCATCAGAAATACTTACAATAAATTTTTGAAAGAAACGCTGTTTATGATTCATAAGATAAATAACAAATGATGCCATAACTTGGCTGACTTGATTCGACTATGATCAGCTTAATCCAATTATATTTTTAAGACGAAATTTGATTCTTTGGAAAGATATTATAGTTGCAATTGAATATTTCACATTTTGTTTTGAACTGAGGGTTTTTTTTTTCTTAAAACATTCAAGCTTGTATATCATCAGATGGAAGAAAAACCTTTCAAACTACACAACAGATTTTAAACTAAAATTTATAAGGAAAGCAAATAAATAATTGGCTAAAAATGTGTTAAAGTAAGGTGAAAATCAAACTAGGCACAGTAACAAAGAAAAAATGTATATTCACAGTGCAGTTCGAAAATGATCCATTTCTTTCATTTAATTATTAAGGTCGCAAATATTTTCATATTTGTTTAATCTCATTTTAAAAGTTCTGAAAAACTAATAATTGATTTACTCGAATCTTCTCGGATTTATCAATTTTGTGCTTTCATCTCAGTTTATCACACTTTACGATGAAGTAAATTCAAGCAAATATTTTTCATAATAAATGTTTTTCCTGTATAATTTATTACATTTTTAATCATTTAATTATCATCATTTTTAATCATAATCTGTATTTTTTTATTTTATGTGGCATCCACATTATGAGAAATATATACTTTAAAATATTTGGCAAAAATAATGTTGCAGATTATGCAGTGCATTTCTCTTTTACTCGGGGAAAAAAGGTCTTGCAGATAATATGCATTATCTGTTATAGTTATTACAGAAAAATATGGTACTTTAATTCATGCATTTGCACAAAAATATTTTTTTAATTTTTTAAGCTTTTTTTCTTATTTTCAGGATTTTTTCCAGAATTACAGTAAACACATTATAATACTAAGTATTCTGCTGGTGATAACATTAAAAAGTGATTTGGTATTTTATTTTAAGCCATATAATTATGGAATAATCAAATTTACTGAAATGAGAAACTGAAACAAGTGATTAATCAAAAAAAGTAATTCTAGCTCTGGGCTAAGGAGTACAAATAAGTCAGAGATAAATAATAAAAATAAGATAGAGGAAAAATTGGTTGGATTGGTTGGTTGATGTCATGTCCATTTGAAGTCAAGTTAAATCAAATCACTCAAAGTACCAAAATCACAACCTTGGCAATTTTACCATTTTAGAGATTTCCCTGAAAGGGAAATTCGTCAATAGCCTGTAAATTTCTTATGAGGTAAAAATAGGAAAAATTGGTTTAATATTCATGATAAGGAGGAAAACAGTATCTTTGGAAAAATGTCCACCTTATTCATAAATCAGGATTTTAAGAAATCTAATACTAAAACAAAAAAAAATTGTTTTAGTGTTAGATTTCTTAAAATCCTGATTTATGAATAAGGTGGACATTTTTTACACATTATGAATAAGGTGGACAGTACTTACACTGATGTTTGATTGCCACAAGAAGAGCCAGTAGTGTCAGGAGGGAAACTCAGTTCCATAGTGATGTTTTTCTTAACAACTTGAACTGATGCATTTTGTGCATACATAAATAAGCAACCAGAAATATTAACAAAATTTACATCAGATACTCCTTCATTTACTTGTAATATATTTCTAAGAATATGGTGTTCATTACTAGACATGGTCTGTAGGAATGAATTTATATATTAATATAAATTTATTTATCAGGCTCAATAACTTAGAAATGAGCAGTGTAAAAAAAAAGCTATTTAAGGTAGCTTTTATAAAATCATTTCACAATTGTTTATAAATATTCATAATCATTCAAACACAAAATTAAAATAAATATATACATGCACATGAAAAGGGAGAAAAAGATAAATTAAACATTTTGATTTAATCTTAAGCCATAATATAAAAAATAAGGTTAAACAAAGTCTTGGTAACAAATTGTAAACAAATTAAGGAAAAACTTTAATGTGTTGGATTAAAAAAGAAATTTTCTTAAGCTAAACATGATTAATTTGGTTCTTTGGATTTGATAAGTCTAATTCTTGTTTAACATTTTACAAAAGCTGAAAAAAAATAAACATTATCTTTATTTATTCTTCCAGATGATAGCAAATATATATTAAAAAAATATTTATTGCATACAGTCATTTTTCTTAGTCAGTGAAGTAACCCTTTTTTCACTATATTTTTGATAAAAAGAGAGCTACATTATTATTATTGCTTCAAACATACAACATAAACATCTTTGTTTTTCAAAATAGTATAAAAAATACATAAAATAAAATTTTTTAATTCTGTGTATGCAACAAAAAGACCATTAATGATTAAAAATAAAAAATATATACATAAAAACTTGATTATTATAACAAAAGAATAGATAAAGAAATCTTTTAACACATCCAACAACATAAATATGGATTCAATAATGCTTAAATGAACACAAATGAATAGAAATTCATAGCCCATAAATGAATATAAATGTCTAAGGCTTAAATTTTTAAATGATGAAATTAAGTTCACTAACACTACTACATCTTTTAAAACTTCAGTTTTTTTATAACTGAATTTAGATGAATTAAAATATTTCTAAGATTAAAATCTGCAAACACAGTAAAGAAATTTTTTTCAGGATACGTAGTTCATAAATTCATTTTTTAAGAGGAATGTCAACAGATAGCTTGACTATGTGTGATATAAAATTAACTTTTCTAATAACTCTCTAAATACTTTTAATTTACTTTCCTTATCACATAAAAAGGTTTTTAGGGTTCTACAGTGTGTTACATTATAATTTAAGATGCTTTTGGATATATATTGGGCATTTCCATCTATTTAGGAAAGCCTCCACACCAGACTATCATAACAAGAAAGTGTTATTATAATTAAAAGATAAATACATACCCATCATGAGCTGTCCACTGACATAGAAGATAATGATATATTTTTTAAAAACTAGAAGGTACTATTTCTAATAATTCAGATAAACAAGTACAATGCTTGAAAATTTTCAATCTTAATTTACACTTCAAGATATTTGATTTAAATTAAAAGTTTATTAATGCATTTCTTCACTTAAAACTTTTTTCAAAAACCAGAGTAATTTTATGGTGTTATAAAAAATTATTATTCCATGTAAACATTGTTCTGTGCACATTTTTAAGTAAAATAATAAATTAAATGCTAATTTAATATTTATGATAGCTTGTGATCATCTAAAAGAATACCAAAAATGATGATATTTTGACTTTAAAAAATTTTTTTTGCAATTTTTAAGTTAGCAATATGAAATTGATATCCTGTACAACAGTGTTCCCCAATCTTCTTATCACAGCGGACCAGTAAATGTTTGATAATTTTACCACAGCCTTCTGGAGAGGGGGATGTTGATAGTTTATATTTTAAAATATTTTGATTTATTTATTTTAATTTAATTCAAGCATTTAAAATAAAATACAGTTGCACCAAAAAATAAATATAAAGGGATTTAACATTTTAACTTACTAGAACATTAAATCAATGAGAACCCTGAACTTGCTTCTTTGCAATAGGGCCGTTCTATCTGAAGGTAATTGAAAACAATGACACCCGAAGTGGGTTGCCAATGTCCGGATTATTCCACTACTTTGTTTTAGTTGCTGTAACTGTAGAAAACTCTGCTTCACACAGATAGGTTGTCAAAAATGGCAATAGGGATATGAGTGCTGCAGTGATAATCTCAGGGTATTCTGCCAAGACTAATACAGAACATCGGCAGAGTTGTTGTCTCAAACATAGTTTTAAGACCACCATCATTTGCAATCTCCGGTAGTTGATCTTCTTCTTGCGCAGATATGTTAGATTTGCCTGAATTTGTGACAAATAGGTCGCAGATCTATTCCTTACCAGTTCATGGGTCTTGTGGTTGGGAAGTAGCACTCAAACTCTTTTTAAAACAAAGAAAGTAATCCTGCACTAACTGAGAGAATGAATGTTCAGATTTTAGCAGTGGAACATTAGCAGCAGACATTAGTGAGGATTTCAGTATCACCTAAAATCCTCACTAATATCCAAAACATGTCAAAACTGCCTCTGTTCACGTGCCATCCCCACACCTTAAATTCGGCTTCAAATGCAGTTACTTTGTCGGCCAACTTGAAAAAAGTTGTGAATTTCCCCTGAATTTTTAATTGTGAATTTTCCCCGAAGGTAAAGATTGAACTCAATCAACAAGTTAAAATGTCACACAAGTAAGCCAGTTTGGAGACATATCTTGTCATTAAAATGCACTGCCAGAGGTGACTTCTTTTCTAAGAGAAATGTTTGCAATGGATTTCACAATTCAAATAGTTCTGAGCAACGATTTTTCTCTGGATAATCATCTTATTTCTGTGTATAACAGAAGGCATCTGTACTCTGTGCCCATCTCCTTACAAAGCAGCTCAAACAGGCATGAATTAAGGGGGTGTGCTTTAATGTAGTTAATGATTTTAGCGACATCAATCAACACATTGTTAAATTCCAGGGAAATTTTTCAGTTTGCTAGTACTTCCCTGTGAATGAGACAATGTGTAAATTCGCTCTTAGGTGCAACTTCCTTAATCCGAGCAGTTAAGCCAGACACTCATCTAGTCATGTTAGCAACTCTGTCTGTCCATATGCCAATACTAAAAAGCCATTTTAGTTGCTCTGATATATAAAAATCCAGTGGCTTGAATTATTCTGCTCCTGTGCTGTTGGTTGGCAAAGATAGTGCACAACAAATCCTCATGCACATCCTCCTAATATAGATATTGCACATAAACAAATAATATTGTCTTGTTATAGATATCTGTAGATTTGTCAACCTGGAGTGCATACAATGGTGATGCATTATTCCTCTCCAACAATAGCATCTCAATGTCTTTGGCCATTTCCTCAATGCACCTAGTCACAGAGCTAGCCGACAAAGGTCCATGTGCTATCTTTTCCTCAGCAGCCTATCATAGAAGTTCAAGACAATGTCTTTAGAGGTGGGCAAAATTAACTCTTCATTGATAGTGAATGGCTTTTTAGCTTTAGCAATACGGTTAGCCACCAAATATGATACTCTCAGCGCACCCTTCTTTCTTGATGTGGTGGCCCACATAAATTTTTTCTGTCCTTCATGTTCCCATTTTTTTTCTTTCAAAATACTCCAGGGACTTTTTTTTAATCCAGAGTGATTGGCGTATAAGTGGTGAAGGGAGTTGATCACTGCAAACTATGCAGAGCCATTTTGGTTTGTGAGAATCCCCTTCCCAATAAAATCATATTTCAAGTAGGACTTATGGTATTGTCTGTTAAAAGTTACATGTTTCTTTGATGTTGAAGCCTCTTCTATCTCTTCCCGCAGAGCCTTTTCTTTTTCCCAAGGAAACTTTCTAAGCTGTTTCATACACATTTTTGCTAATTTCTGAATTAAATTGAAGAAAACATTATATACACATACATCAAGCACATGAAAGTACTGATGAACAGGGAGAAGAGCAAGACACACCTTCAGTTTATTAAAATTACAACTTTTGAGCAACAAGAACAATTCATTTAAAAAAATTCACTCACTTTAAATGCAGAGCTAACAAAATAATTGCAAACAAAACTGTATAAAGCACACAAAACAGTATAGAGGAATCATGGCCACATGATCTTTGGGTAACTAAATGGCAGACGAATAAGCTTCTCTTAACAGAAACCTTACTACACTCTCACTGAATGTGATGTCACAATCAAGAGAAAAGATAAAAAGGTTCATTAATTCCAATGAGAATTTCGTGTGGCGCTTTCATGTTTTATTTATGATAATTACATTTATGATTGATTTTTCTTCATTAAAACTAATTGAAGGATGAAATAATTGCAGTGGTTTTCTTTTTTGACTTTTTAAAACATTAAAAAAACTATGTCACTACCTTCTGGGAACCCTTTTTTTTAAAAAAATAAAAATTTTAATGAAACACAGAATTTTATAATTTGTAATGTTTATAATTTGGACTATAAACCTAAGAATTAAAATTCAGTTTAAATGAAATAGGTGGTTTACAGCATGGTATTATTTCATCCATGGACTGGTACTAGAGCAGAGATTGGGGATTACTGCTATAGGACAATGCCCTTCACTTCCACCGTCCAAAGAAAACATTAGTTAACTATGCACAATTATAAAAGAGGTAGTAACAATTTTCATGAGATTTTATCTTAAATTTACAATAAATTAAAAAATGCAAAAAATAAAGAGAAAAACTTGGTAAATTTGAGAGATTAAAATATTATTTAATGAAATACAATATTTCATAAATTAAATTTCAAGTGAAGGTTAACAGTCTATATTTTAAAAAGTAATAAATATTTTTAACAAACAATTTCTCTTTTAAAGTACTCTTAGTTTTCAATTATGGGTTTCACAACTCATTGAAAATTAAAAATTATCTTCAAATAATAAAATAATATCCATGTTCTATTAGTAATATTTCAGAAAATTTTATATATTACATATAACAGAATTTTTTAAGATAAAACTTAAAGAACATGAACAAAAGTAAATATGTCATTCAAAAATGAAAAAGTTTTTATAAGTTTGAAAATTTTGTATAGCAATTATTTCTCTTAGGGATCCCTATTATTAAACATAGTGACATATAATTTTAAACATATCATTAATTATTTGTATAAATATAGATATTCATATCATTAATCATTTGTATAAATATAGATATTCATTTCATTAAATTGCTTTTTTTCTCAATTAAATTATATAACTCATTACATAATATACTTGTCCTCAAATAAAAATAGATAACTTCATAAGATAAATTTGCTTTTTCCCCTGAAATTGCACATTTATTTTAAAAAATCTGGATTATATTATGCAATTTTCTAAAAATTTTTATGGAATGTTTAATTAGCTCATAAAATAACAGTTTTAAAAATAAGATTTATACCAATTCTCCTAAAAATTTTACATGAAAATTAACAGCAAAATATACCTCATATAACAAGTTTGCTGTTATTTTTAATGTTTAAAATTTTAAATATACGTAATTTAAAAATAATTTTTAATCAAAAGTACTTAAATTTGAATTTTTACAATACTCAAGTAAATTAAAAGAAAAAAAGATTCTCCTCAAGAATATCTTTAGAAATGTTTCTATCATTTAAAAAATGCTACAATTCTTACCCAAGATGACTTGTCAGATGTAAAAATTCCAATTATATTTTCGGGAGAATTGATAAAAGATGGTTGAAAAACTCTTTTGACATCTTCTAATTGTGGCTCTAAAAAATATTTCATTTTCAGTAAAAATTATATATAATATAATTAAATTTGTAAAATTTAATATTTTAAAAAGAAACTCGATTTATATTTAAAAACTACAAGTGAAAATAAGCAACAACTGGAAATGTTTTTCCTGAAATTAGCAAGCTTTTAGAAAATTATAGTTCCTCATTTTTAGAAATAAGTACATAATTATTGAATTTGTTCATAAACTGAATTAAAAATCTGAAATTTTATTTACCTTTTGTCTTAAAAATACCAGTATCAGTTATATGGAGAATGACAACACATGACTGCCCAAAAGCTAAAGATATTGACTGCAATACATTTTCATCAATATTCTGATCAACAACAATTTCTTGTACTCCACAATGAACCGTATGCAGCTGTGTAAGAGGATCCTTGACAGATGACAGAAACATATATGGTGTAGAATCCAGAAAATTCTGAAAATCAAATATAGATAAATACATTATACTACATTAATATTTTAAAACATTTATAAATACAGATTAAAATTATGAAATTAGAAAGAAAATGTTACTTAGAAAGAAAACATGGAGCGTTTGAGGAATTAATATAAAATAAAAGTTTATTTCAGAATTAATTTAACTCCTGCTAAACATTTATCCTTTTATTTAATATAATAAATTTTCATATTCCCATTTCCATATGGAATTATTATAATTGATTTCAGTTAATATACAAGATACCTACAAATCTTTAATGGTTATGAAATAAATTCCAGAAAATAATTAAATTATAAATTTTAAAAAAATGTTTTCCACATATTTTATAATTAGAAAAAAATATTTGAATTATAAAAGCAAACTATGAATTTTTACAATAGATTTATTAAGAATTTTCTGATATAGAGCATACAATTAAAAAATAGCTCAATAGATGTGCTAAGTTATGCAAGAAGAGAAATAAATGCTCTAATTTTCATACATGGTAATGTTATCACTCAAGAAATTTTATCATTTGATGTTATCAATTAAAAATAAATAATACATAAGTTAATTATACAATTAACTTATGTATTATGTTAAGTATAAAAAATGTTGAAAATTAAAGTAAATTAGAACTAAGAAATTTAAAAGAAATTCTTAAGAGAGAAAAATGAAATTTGTACAAGTATATACATAAAATACAATTCATTATTGTAAAAATTTTTTATATGCAAGGAATTTCTTTGTGATTTCATTATGAATACATCAATATGAAAATATTTATTGTTCTATGAATTTTTTTATGCTACAAAAAATTTAATGAATCCACAAGGGTTGATTTTAGGATGACTTTTGAGCTGTACAAAATGTGACTGCAGTTATAAGAACTCATAATTTGTTTGACTTGTGAGAAATAATTCATAGTATTGAGTTTTAAAATATAAAGATTGACACAGTTTAAGTTTAAATCTTTATATATAACTTCATTTTTTTAAAAATTGCATATTTACTAATTTTATCAAATGCATAATACCTTTTTTCTTATTGTGCTAAATATATCGCTGCTGAATTGGCAATATCGATTCAAGTCATGTAATCTCACAACACCAATGTAATGTCACAGCATTAATTTTGGTCAATGATATTTGGTGCTCCACAATTAGCTAGAAATATCTGATCAGTAACTTATATCTTTTAATGTGAAAATTCCTTTAATTCTTCAATAAATGCTTAAATTAAATGATGGAGAATTGATTCATTTAAACTGGCAGCAATGACTTCTTATAAGAAAAGGGTGTTTTAAATATATAACATATATGTATTTAAATCAATTTCAAGCTTAAATTGGGAACGTATGTTTTGTGAACAAAAGATTTGAACACAAGTGAACAAAAGCAATTTTTTATCACAAGTTGTGTGCAGAGTATAAATGCAGCAGAATTAAAAAGTAAGTGTATGCAGAAATAATTCTTCTAAAAGGAATATAACATACTCAAATCTTATGCATTGAAATAACATTTATTAAAAGCATTTCAAAATCAAAGCTAGACAAAATACTCAACAATACCAGTGATCAATGTGACCATTTACCTGCTACACACATTCTAAGATACACAGGTACATAAGTGCACTTCATATCAAACTTTTTATACATGTTCATGGTCACAGTTAAATTCAGTACTGATTATCAAAAAATACATAAGACCTTTACACCAATATGGCTGAAGTTTACACAACTGTCAACAAGTTGCATAGCTATAAAATGTTTGTTACACAATTATTTATTATTATTATTATTTATTTATTTATTTTTTTTTTGCATATGTGTGAATTTAAATGTTATAAATTTTTCATATATTAAATTTTCCTCTAAATAATCTGCAAATCATGTGTTAAATAAGTTTTGAATTTTGTTGTGCATATCATATGCCCCACAAATAATCTGATAAAACACATTCTCTATCAGAGAAGCTTACTGTAAAGTTTTATAAGAAATGCTGTTTGTTTTATAAAATACAGAATAGACAGTGCTTATGACTCAGTTGATACTTTCTTTACCTTTCTCCAATTATATTCAAGAATGAATTTGGTTTCTTGAAAGGGTATCAGTTGCTATTGCCTATTTTGCATTTTTTACTTGAGCTATTTCATTTTGAAAATATTCAAGTTCATATATTGTCATGTGGAAATAAAAGTGTTCAGGTTACACAACAGATTTTAAACTAAAAGCATAGAGAAGACACATAAAAAAGAAGTGAAAATGTGTTAATGTAAGGTGAAAACAAATCCTGCACTGTACACAAGAAAAAATGTATCCAGTGTGCAGTTTGGTGATAATTTTATTGGCTAAACAACCAATAGCATTATCATCAAGCAATCTTTTGCACCAACTAGTTTTATCTTTGTTTAGCATTTATCTTGTTTACCACTTTTAGTGAATTTTTGCACAAAAAAAATCGACTTAGTACATATTAAATTTAAAATAAAATTTGAGCCAGTAAAATCATTGTATCTTCGTTTTTTTATTTTGGGTTCTCAGTAAAAAAACCTTGTATTTCTTAAGAATCAAAAGCTGGAAAAGTATCCACTTTCTAAATACTGATGTTATTGTCCAATTGATTCAAATGGAATAACTAGAAAAAAGTTAATGAAAAACACTGAACTCATGATATCTAAAACTACATAAAATCATGTTATTTTAGCTGACAAGAAAATATGAAATTTTAAATATTCAACATTAGATTTTAACATAAACTCAAATTTCAAACATTGGAGTTAAAAAGAAAGCTTATTTTAAAAGTATACACAAACTACATGAAGTGTATATGTAGTATGATTTTTTATATATATATCAAATAAGTGAAAAAAAATTAAGTCTATTTATATTGCTGAATTAGTGTTACTGCTTGATAATTTATGCTGCCTGGAAGCACAATGTTGGGTATTTTTTCAATGTCAAAACAATTTTTGCTGTAAATTAAGCAATACATTCTAAAAGATTTAGAGAATTTCAATTAATTGAACAATTCTTGCATGGAGGTAGTTCTAGAAAAACTTGTTACTAAAAACTTTCTTAACAAATACATAAAATCAATGGGTACAGAAAACCAATTTTCATGAGTCACAGCTTCAGAAGAAAATATTATATTGGGTTGTTCAGAAAGTCATTTTGTTCTTCATGAAAATGAAAAATGTGCAGCAAATAAATATTGTATTGCATTGCACCTTGTCTATTCTAGTCCAATAGCTTTTACCATCTTTCTGGCAGTAGCACAATTCCACAGTCATAAAGTGGTTGATTTTTACCAGCAAAAAGCTGATCCAGGTAGGAAAAATGAAATTACTTTCCGAAAAACCCAATAATTTCCAAAAATAATTTTAGTTAGTTATTTTTAGAAGTTATTTTTTTAAACGATGTTCGTAATTTACCTAGCTTTGTTCAAAATGCTGCTTGACTAAAGTCAAATTGTACATATAGTTCAGCTAAAAATAAACTGAATGAGGTGTTGAATGCTGGAAAATTCATTTAATTATTAAATATAGAAAACAGAACTCCTTCCATACAGGTTCCAAAACATTTCTGAAAATGGTTGTATATCAGAATAGAAAATATACATTCCTTTTAATAGGTAAAAATATTTTTTCAAAATTGAAAAGCAACAAAAAATATTTTTTTTCAAATAATACTGTAGGAATGTAGAAAGAAGGATACCATACATATTTTTTTCTGTATTCCTGCACATTAGGTATAGACAATTTTAAAAAGAGGGATACTACTTTGTGTCTAAGTTTTTTAAACAAGCAGTTTTGGAATGGTTTAATTAATCTTTTAACAGTCATTTTTTGCACACAATGGCTGATAAAACTAGGATTTACAGTTTTCAATACAGTATGAACACATAAATTCAAGGTGAAAATCAAGCCTATGAGCTGTTGAACTGAAGGCTAGAGTGCTATCATTTGTACCCATTAGTACCCATTGAGAGCTTTGTAGTTTCAAACTGGAATTACATTTGTAAAGGAACTAAATTAAGGCTTAAACTTTAGAATTTAAATCAGTATTAATCATGGTTTAAATTACAAATTCTGCAATCAAAATTTTAAAATGAAACTAGTCTATATTTCAATTTACATTATCAAATAAACTTCACTCTGTGTAACAATCTCAAATCAAATCAAAACAAAATGTAAGAGGAACAGAATAAGGATTTTATTAATAAAGATATTATATTTCTATAATTTCATTCATATTACCAAATCTGGCAAATTTTTTTTAAACATTTAGATCTACTTGTACAGAAGTCAAATTATTTTCATATTCTATTTCAGTTTGTTTGGTTTTAATTTTTTTCTAAGGTCAGTAATTTAATATTAAGCCATACATTTTTCTTTCTTAAAACATTGTTACATTATAATCAATTAACTAAAAAAAACATACATTAAATGTAAGCAATAGTTAAGAAATCCATTAAATAATCAATAATAATATGCATCCAAGAGATAAAATTATATCTTTGTGTTTTCTATTAAAGTCTAATAGTAACAATAAAATGAGTGGTATTTATTAAAGAAATATAAATTTCAATTTGGGAAAAATAAAAAAAAAGCTTCATAATTTACCTGTAGATTTTTAATAGTATTATTTGAAGAGAGTGGTCCTATATTTGCTGAAAAGTCTTCCATGCTTAACTGTAAAAAAAATAAATAAATAAATGCATTATAATGAACAAAAATTATAAATCATAAATTTTTATATTTAGTCAAATGACAAGTTAAATTGAATGATTTTGTAACTCTGATAAGATACATAAGAACTTAACAAAGAGAATAAACAAACATGAAAAATATTTTTGCATAAATTTATATATGATTAGAAAAAACTTAAGACTTACAGAAATCAAAAACATAAAACAGTAAGAAAGTAAAAACAGCAAATAAAGCTTTGCAAACGATATGAACAAGAAATACCTTATACCTATTTTTCAAATAGAAAAGTATGCAGATAATTACGTCATTAGGAAAAAAGTCTTCTTAGAATAAAATCAGCCTTGAGAATTATAAAATTAAGATTTCAGAGTGAAAGAAACATTTCAGTTATTGAGTGGTAATACAGAAATAATCTAAAATGTTTAACAATTATTTATTATTAGTATCTTCTTAAAACTAAAAAAAATAAATAATCAGTTCTTTTTTAAAGTCAAATGATAAATTGCTACAAAAATTATTAAAAATTTTTGGCTGTGAGAAATATAAATTGTTAAATAGTTTAATAAATGTTTAAAAAATAGTAAATGATAAAAGCATAAAAGGAAAACAAAGTAATTTGTATAAATGCTATAAATTCAAATATATCTTATAACTGATTCTTAAAACAAAACTAGTATCTATCATTTTTATTATTTGCAGTTTAGTTTCTTTGTTATTCTTTTTATTTGCATAAAAAGCTACGTATTTAATAATTATGATAAAATTGGTAAATCATTATCAGCAGAATGCAAATTTTCCATTATTCATTAACCTAAATTGACACAATTAGTTGTATTGCATATTCTATAATTTTCCATTGCTTGTATGACTTGCATAAGGTGCAAAATTCTACATCATTTTCATCAGAAAATAAACTATTGATATAATATTGCACCATGCATTTTTTGTTTCCATATAAGGATGCCCCTCCATGCTTTTGAGGCAACTCAAACAGCATAATTAACATTGAATGTTCTCTGAATTGCTAGCAGTCTTTGAATGCTATTTAATGAATCCATCATTATAAACTTCATTTCAATAAAACATTCCAGGGAATGAAATATGTCAGAATTCACAGTAACTAAATCATGTATAATTCAAGTATACAAAACTGGTGCATAGATAGGGACCTGATGGTTAATCCTCAGAAAACCAACCTTGTACCTTTTACACACAAAAGGAAATGGAAGGGTTTTTTCATACCAAGACTTTTATGTTGAAATCAATGTGGCTTCAGAGGTGAAGTATCTGGACATTTATTTAGACCAAAAACTCACCTGGAATAAGCACATTGATGATAAAATTAACCGAGCAAAGAAAAGCATTATGATTTGCAGATGAATGCTTGGTAAAAACTGGTGTCTACATCCAAAACATCAGTTTTGGATGTACACAGCTATTGTCAGGCTCATTATCACATATGCCTGTGTGATCTGGTGGCCTAAGGTGGAACATAAGTCTGTGACTGACAGACTAGGAGGTCTACAAAGAATGGCCTGTCTCTGCATCACAGGAGCAATGTCCACTGCACCAACCAGAGCATTGGAAGTTCTATTGGATCTGACTCCCTTAGACATCTTCATCTGCAGCACTGCCAGAATGACTGCATACAGAATGAAGTTACAAACCAATGGTACGACCAGCATGTTGCCAAAGGGCACAGGCGTATTACCGGGAAAATTCAAGATCCTACTTTCCTGATGCCCTCGAACATCATGGAAAAGTCATAGATGTTTGAAAGGACATTTGAAATAGTTTTTCCAACTAGAGATGAATGGGATAACAATATGTTTGAAACTAAAACAGGAGATCTAATCTGGTACACAGATGGATCACTGAAAGACAGCCTTTCAGGACTGGGAGTATGTGGCGTGTCACCAAGAACCAGCCTATCTGTAAGCCTTGGGCGATACGCTACGGTCTTCCAGGCAGAAGTTTTGGCCATTATCCACTGTCTAAGACTAAATATGAGGAAGGTCTACAACGGTAAGCGGATTCTCAATTTTAGTGACAGTCAAGCCACTTTAAAAGCGCTCAGTTCTTTCGAAATCAAATCTAAAATGATTTTGGAATGTAGAAACCTTCTTACAGATCTGGCAATTAGAAACAAGGTGATCCTTGTATGGGTGCCAGGGCACAAAAGTATTGAAGGTAATGAAAGGGCTGATGAACTTGCTAAACAAGGATCGTCTTTTGCTCCCATTGGTGCAGAACCTTTTTGTGGGATCAATTTGAAGACTGCAAAAACCAATGTTCTTAGATGGGAAAAATGGAAGATGTATGAAGCTTGGCTCAACACTCCTGGTCAAATCCAGGCTAAAAGTATGATCTGTGGATCATCAGCGAGGATTGCCTCTGAAATTCTAAGATGCTCTAGGCAGAAGATACGTTTAATCGTAGGCTTCATAACTGGGCACTACTATTTCAGAAAACACCTCCATAAAATGGGACTGTTTCAGCAAGACTCTATCTGCAGGAAATGTCATACGCAAGAGGAAACGGCCAAGCATATCATTTACGAATGCGAGGCTCTTGCCCTCCCTAGATGAACTTCTTTAGGCATCATCCATACTAGAGAGTTACACCTAGACTCCATTAAAGGGTTATCGAACTTTATTAATAAAGTGGGTGACCCGAGCAACTGGAACTAGGAAACATTGGGTTTGGAGTGAATGGTACAAAATGCTAATAAAAGCAGAGGTGCCCAATGACATACAAACCCAACTCTAAGAAGAAGAGAAATATACAAAACAACCATTTAGATGTTTAAATTCTTAAATATGAGCTAAATTCTCTATAAGTAATAAAATATTTTAAATGTTGAATCAGTCAATGAAAGTAAATATATTTTTGTTCCTGTTGCAAATTGATATTCAATAGTTTTTAAATTATTCTTATTATCATCTAAACTTGCTCATTTGTCTTATAAATTACAGAAAAGGCTGACTGCTTTAAATATGTGCATGTTCATTTTCCAATAATTAACAACTTGTATTTATGTGTTGATAGCATTTACATGTGCAACAATATTCTAACTTTCTTTTAAATTTTTCATGTGTTTATGTTTCTTTCAAATCTTTTGTCTTCAACTGCAGATTATATGCATTCATCATTGTAAAAAAATGTTTAAAAAAAGAAAAACTTGCTTCATCTATGATACATTATGATTCCTATTTTATATAACATGATTTATAGACAAAATTTTACTTATATTTTATTTTGAAAATCCAAGACAATTTAAAATATTTTAAGCCATTCAATGGAATATTGTAATAATTGTACAATTTCTTTACAAGCTTAAATCAACTTCCTATAAAATTTTATTAAAAATCAAATTAAAATAAAAATTTATTGGTATTATATTAAGCATAGGTACTAAAATTTTTACTTTTAGTATAAAATACTTTTATTTATACAAACAAAGGAATCCAAAAATGCTAAGAATGACAAAAATATGTTCTTTATTTTTTTATATTATACATTGTACTAACTCCAATATTACCCTCTTAAATTCTAATCTGCAACCTTAAAGTGGCAAGAGGGTGTCAATGAATGACATAATGTTATGTACATTTAGAATTTAGATATACTTTTGGTTCCTGGTAAGATCACCCATGAACTTGCAAGGGTTGAACCAACAACCGATTTTATTGCTCCTTTCAATGGGACAGAAGCAGTATATTTTATCGCTTCAGAAAATAACAATCCTTGAATTGTGTATTATAAGCAATCAAAGACAAGTATAACTAAGCAATACCTGCTGCTAAAAAGACAAAAGCAGATATTAAAGCTCAATAGAATAGGTGTACGAAGAATAGTAGGACTTCTTACAGAACACTGCCACCTGAAATGACATCTTACTAATAATAAGTGCATTTGATTATCCTATTTGAGAGGTTGTCCAAAAACAGAGGAAATATTAAATATTCTATGTAAATAAATAATTTTTTCTGCACATAGATTTGAACACCTAAACCAGCATTTAAATGAACCTTACATGTTGCCATACATCCCTGGTAAAAGCCTGCTGAAGTTTGCTTCAGCAACTAGTTTCTTTAAATAAGGGCTTTTTTAAGTTACAGTACAACATATGGTTGGAGTGAACCAACTTAGGTAACACATCTACCCTTAAGTCTAAATTTACTCTTTCAATTTTATATTCTTCTCTAAAAAATTTTTCAATTGTTATATTTTGAAGGTTTAAATTTTTTATTGATAATTAAAATTATATTCTCTTATTACACAATAAAAATTAAAGATTTCATAAGAATTGTTTCATAAAAAAATGCTTTCAAATAAAAGTTGGAAATTTTCTAGGTTCCAAAATAAAAACAAAATATAAGTGTAAAAACTATTTTTATTGGCAAAAAACTTTAATTATTATAAGATCTGATTTTCTTAACAATATGGAAATACTAACGTTCTGAAAAAAATTAATGTAAATTATTTGATATGACGATCTATCATATCAATTATTTTTTTTTTTTATCCTACGCCCGACCTTGGTTTTTCAACCATCAGTCTCTGTCGGGCAGCCCAATACAATCTTGAGGTGAATGAAAAGTCATCTTCCGCAGAATTTCTATCTGCGACGTCCGAAAGTCCAGGGCAAGTGAAAAGGTGGTCACCAGTCATATCCTCTAGTCCGCAAAAAGGGCAGATTGGAGAGTCCCTCAAACCCAAACGGTGAAGGTGTTTTTGCAGATAATCATGCCCAGTTTTAAGGCGAAAATTTGCCACTCCCACAGCTCTGTGGAGGTTACACGGAATAGGCTTTGTTAGTAAGGAAGCCCATGCTTTCTCCTTTATGCACATCTTGTAAATATTTCTACGATAGGAGGCTATATTTGACTTAATAAGCCTTTTAACAGTATGGTACTCCAAGGCTGGAGAAGGCTGTTGTAGATTTGAGCCAGCCTTTGCCAATTTATCAGCTGCCTCATTTCCGGCGATACCACAGTGGCTGGGTATCCATTGCAGCACAATTTGTCGTCCTTCTTCCAGTAGAGAACTAATTGCCATTTGACAGAGATAAACAGACCCAATACTGCTAGGAGCAATTGAAGAGAGAGACCTGATGGTGGCCTGAGAGTCTATAAAAAATACTATGTTGTTCTCATTACCCTTTCTGATCTCCTCAAGTGCTAATTGCACAGCAGCCACTTCACCATTGTAGCTGTTATAGTATTTCCCAACAGCCTGGCAAAGCCTGAAACTCTTAGAGTATACTCCTGCACCAGCATTTCTAATGGCATCCACAGCTGAACCATCTGTATAGACATGGAACCAAACAGATGATGGATAATGCTCATTGATAGTAGCTAGGGTAGCCATCCCTAGTTCAGAATCAGTGGAGACCTTCTTACTAACAGGTAGTATCAGGTCTAGACAGCAATCAGCTCTATAAATATGGTTTTGAAAGATAGGGGGTCTAAATAAAGGCACTCTATTTGCATCCGGGATCTTATACCTATCTGACAATTCCCTGGTCAAAGTCAAAAAAGTTCTCTGTGTTTTCAATCTTGGGAAAACAGGAATATAATTTTTCCAAAAACCATCATCCCTTAGAAGCCTTTCGGAGAGTTTCAGGGCAGCACTTTGTCTTCGATCTACCAAAGGTTCCAACCCAGTCTGAATTTGCATTGCCTCGATAGGTGTAGATGAAGCCCCACCGGTAATAAGTCTAAGGAGATTATTCTGAACAGTCTCCAGTTTTTTCTGGATGTTATCCGATGCAGTAATCAGGAGCTCAGCTCCATATTCAATTGCAGGTCTGATGTATGACTTATAGGTGGTGCAGAGTAAGTCCTGTGAAGCTCCCCATTTCACTCCTGCAAGTCTTTTCAAAAGTTTACTTCTGGATTTCCCGATGTCTATAACTTCAACAGTTTGACTATTCCAACTTAACCTTGTATCCAAAGTGATGCCCAGATATTTGGCTCTAGCTGTTTTACACAGGCGATGGGGGCCATAATATAAATTAATATCAAAGGGTTTTGTACTTAAAGTAAACAGCTGGTAAAAGGTTTTATCAATGTTTACAATCATTTGATTTTCATTAGACCAATGAAACAGTTCTTTTAAAGCCCAGTTAAGGGAAAGCTGGATGTGCTGTATATCTCTGCTGGTCGACCAAATGACCAGATCATCTGCAAAAAGAAGGGCTCTAACATCCCCATCAGCATCCATAACCCTCTGGATTACATCATTTATCATGATGTTGAACAATATAGGGCTCAACACTGAGCCCTGAGGAAGTCCCTGTCGAGTTTGTCTGTAGCAGGAGACAGATCCACCAAACCTGGTTCTGATAAATCTCTGGGCCAAAAATGACTTGATCCAACTGTACATGTTTCCACAGATTCCCATGTCTATAATTTTCTTAAGCAATTTTCTTCTCCACACTCTATCAAAAGCGGTTTTAAAGTCTATAAAGACTGCCACTGAACTGTGTTTCTGATGAAAACCATCCTTAATCAGCTGTGTAAGTCTAGCCACTTGTTCAACAGTATTTCTGTTTTTACGAAAGCCTGCTTGTCTATATGACAGGCAAGAATAATTTTCCAAATAGAATTTGAGCCTTACCGAAATCAAGCGCTCTGTCAATTTACAGGTAGCGCTTGTGAGAGAGATAGGTCGATAGCTAGAGATATCCCCAGGATCTTTACCACTCTTCAGGATCGGAATAACTTCGGCCTTACGCCACTGACTTGGAAGGCCCCTGGTCCAAGACATATTAATTATGTTAAGCAGTCCATCCAAAGAGCCCTCTCCCAAGTTCACCAGGAAATCTGATACAATATTATCCGGTCCGGGACTCTTGCCCCAGGACAAAGTCTTTAACCCACACTTGAGTTCAAATAAGGTGAAAGGAGAATTGAACAAACTATCCATCTCTGGAGTTAAGCATGTCTGTGGGCAAACCAATTCCCTATCATGTATCCTATCTGAGGGATGGTAATTGCTAATAATTGCATAATGTTTATTAAAAGCCCTGGCAATCTCTCTGTCTGAAGTGAGTAATTTATTGCCCAATTTAATTGGTTCTTTCCTAGTATCTTTCTGATTGTTGATTTTAGAGAGGAAACGGTGGGCCTTTAAGGCATCCCTTCTGTAGTCTAAGCCTACTAAAAAGTTATGAAAAGTGAGTCGTTTTGCTTCTTTAATAGCTCGTTTAATGATGGCCTGTCTTTTACGAAGTTCAATACAGTCAGTCATTTGTCCAGTAGCCAGAGCTCTGGCTCTAGCCTCGTCGCGGCTAACTTTAAGAGATTGTAAGTGTTCACTCCAGAAGGGAGAATATCTCCTTACCTGTCCTCTAGGTATACAACCTTCGGCACAGGCCAAAATAATTTCTGTAAAAGTATCAACAACATTATCCAAGTTTCCAGTCAAAAGGGTTTTTTCTAACAATGATTTCATAAGTGAGTCTGTCAGATATTTGTATTTTGTCCAGTTTGCTTTCCTTAAATTCCAACGAGGGAACCTAATCTCTCTATATCCATTTTGTTCAATAGCAAAAGTGGCCAGGAGGAGGCTGTGGCCAGCTCCACCAGGGGCAGGTAGCAGAGAGTGAGAAGCGAATCTTGAGACATTTGTATGGACAATTAATAAGTCGGGATGAGAAGACACTCCCCTGTAGGACAGAAATGTTGGAAGTCTCTGAGAGTTTTCCACAAAATCTGCCTGAGTAGAATCAATAAAATTTTCAAGAACACGACCCGCTGGATTTGTGTCATTGTATCCCCATCTCCGGAAATGGGCATTGAAGTCTCCTATTAAAATTGAGCGTCTATTCCAGCGATCGTTAATGAATTCCAGATCTGGACAGTTATTGGGAGGATTATACATGACAAAAATTCGGTAATGCTGGGTATTTCTCCAAACATTTATTTCCACTGCCTCCAGTTTGTCCACAGCAGTCATAGTGTGTCCCACAGTCATACTAGCAATATAAGTACTTTTAACATAGATGACAATGCCAGAAGCTACCTGTCGAGATCTCTCCAAACAGAAAGTTTGATATCCATTGATATGAAAAAAATTTAAATTTTGAGTAGAGGCACCACTTTCCACTATACCCAGGATGTCAATGTCATGATTAAAAACAATAAGTTTTAGTTCGGTGAACTTGTCATTAGTAAAACCACCTGCATTCCAAAAAATCATTTTAAGCTTGTCTTTAGCCATAGTCCGGGCCTTGAAAAAGACCTTTAAAAATACAGCAGTAATATGATCCTGAAGCCGAAAGAACGTAGTAGGCTGCACGAAGCGACAGGAGTCAGTCGTTTAGTGAAAACAGAGGGCACCACGTGAAGGCGACTGACACCACCCCCTATTATATCAATTATGATAATTAGCAATAATAATATTATGCAAGAAAAAGGAAACAAAATGAAAAATGGTCACATGTATGGAATAATTATGAGTTACGTCATTGTTTGTGATTGGATGATAACTTCTAATACATGAGGTAGATGGTTGTAATTTTGAGAAGTTGTGCATCTTATGGGATATTATACATTTGCATTAACATGAAAGTCTTTAAAAATTTATTCAAAAAGTTAAAATTGTAATTTGTTAATTTAAAGTCACAAGTCTTAAATTAAGATTTTTAGGTAATTTTGTTTGAAATTAAAAATACCTAGATTCAGTATTTATTTCAAAGTTTACTTTAATTTTTTTAAAAATTTTATAAAAATTTTAATTTTATAAAAATTTTATAAAAATTTTAAAAATTTTATAAAAATTTTATAAAAATTTTATAAAAAAACAGACAAATATTTTATAATGTTATATCCAAAGCAATACTTATTATTTTAAGAATTAAAATATGTATCAGATGTTATATGAAGCATAATTTGCTTTATTACAACATTAACAGAAATAGTAAAAATAAAATCATAACGGTGATAACATACCTGGTTCATGGCAAAGACTAATATATTTACATCCTTATTCACAAGATTTTCCATGTTATCTTTAAATGTATGATCATCTCTTTCAAGAGCTGAAACTGGCTTTACATTTAAAGCGTTCCTTTAAAATTGAAAAAAAAATTTCAAAAAAATTTTTGAAAATGTCCTTTAATAAAGTTATATTTGATTACATATAATTAATATAAAATCAAAGCAAATATATACATTGAAAGGTCAAAACATTATGACCATCTCCATAGTTTGACAATGAGCTCACCAAGGTGTCATGTGAAAATGTGATACAATGGGAATGACATTTAATTTATTTTGAAGAGAGTAAAGCATTATTTGCCTAAATATGTTTTATCATGGAAAAGGCAGATGATCTAAGAAATTTTAAAAGGCAGATTTTGATAGTGCAAAGATTAGAAAGCAGTATCTAAAAACTTCATGGTTCATCAGGTGTTCACAAGCTATCTATGCAAAATGGATGAATGATGTTAAGACAAGTAACAGATATAAGTGTTAGATGCACACACATCATTAACAGCATAAAATCTTGGAAGCTGACTCATTTTGTAAATTAAATTTAACAGCAGACAGTGGCTCAGTTAACAACCAAATACAATGAAAGTCAAAGTAAACGTGTTTCTAAGCATATATGCGAGTGAAGTTAGTCACAGTTTATTGCTGCTCTTATATTGATTTTCAAAAGAATTGATCAGAAAGAATGTCTTTGATCTCTTCAGAAAACAACAGTTTATGAACTGGCACAAATCCAATGATCAAAGACAAGCAAGGCTATTAAATAGCATGTGCCCTAGCAAAAGGCAAAAAGAATTATTAAAGCTCAATAGAGGCAGTCTAAGGAAAGCAGTGGGACTACTTACAGAACACTGCCACCTTAAAAGACATCTCACCATAAATGGGAGTTTCAGATGATCCCACTTGTAGAGGTTGTCATTATATGGAAGAAACTTCAATACACACCTTATGTGAATGTGAAACCTTTTCTGCACATAGATTTGAACACCTGGGTTAGCACTTGATTGAACCTTGGATGTTGCAGGAAATTCCTGTAAAATGTCTGCTGAACTTTGCTTCAGCCACTGGTCTCTTCAAATGGGCTTTCTGAGGGGTATAGTACAATAGACCTATGGTCGCGGTGCTAGGTTCTTTTGGAACCACCCTAATTTTAAATCTAAATCTATATTAAGGATAGATTTCAACATACGGTGTTATTAATGATGTACAGATATCCATCACTGTGGTGTTTGCTACTCATTTCACCATCATTCATCTAGTTGTCATATATATTCACTAATACAAAATGAACAGTAAATGAATCATGCAGCTTTGGAGATACTCTTTTTGAGTATTCAGGCCATCACAATCTGTCTCTTGTAAGGAGCTTAGATCAGCCTCCTTTTCCATGAAACACTTAATCATAAAAATGCTTCATTTTTCGGAATAAATTTCATATCATTCTGAATGAATCATTGTCACAATCATGTCTTAGATCAGGGGGAATATTGATGATCACTCTTTAAACTGTATTATTTTAGTTACAAACATGTTAATATTAGCAAAGATTGAAAGAAAAATATAACCAATGGATATAATAAAAGATAAAACAAGAAGTATCTTATTAGCATACTCTTAGACTGTCATATAATATGAAGATCTGGCTCTAGCTATGATTATTTTGGTTTCTATGACAAACTTGTCTTTAACATATTCTTGAGCAAATATAAGATTATTCCAAAATATCTGTCATAATTCTCCAATTAAAACCAGGATTTATCTGCAAGCAATACATGACTTTAATCACTTTGCATACAACATTAACGTTCTTCAGTCCTTATGACATTTTGATGTCAACAAAATGATCAGTAACATATGCATTTTGAAATTAAACATATTCTAATGGTGATATACTAACTTGGATTAAAATCCATGATCTGTGACCAAAAGAAGCTGTATTTTTAGCTGAATTATATACCAGAGTAGTCTTATACCATAATAATAAAGGATTCTTTAAAAATGTGAACAAAATTTCTTCTGTGACCAAAAGAAGCTGTATTTTTAACTGAATTAAATACCAGAAGTGGTCTTATACCATAATAATAAAGGATTTTTTAAAAATCTAAGATGTTTCATTATTTTGAAAACCATTTGTTAGATAAGTAGCCAGTGACGTAGTGGTAGGCACATGTCCTTAGTTTTATCATCAGATCAGGCAAGGTTGACTCAGCCTTTCATCAATTCTAATGGGTTGTTAAATGGAGTAACAAGCATGTTTAGAAACTAACCACTGAGGATTTTGTGTTAAGCTGACCACCTAAATGGGACATAAGTTTCATGCCCAGGGACCTCAATCATGAACATAGATATGGTCACTGAAGGGCTTTACCCTTCAAGCAGTCAAGTCACTGAGTCTAATTTATCTGTTGATTAAAATGTATTTAAATGAACAATATTAGTTCTTTCACAGAAAATTTTTAAATTAATATTTATTGCTTACTCATTTTAAAATTATTTAAAAACATTTTATTTAAAAAGGAAACAAAACTGATAAAACAGATTTGTATAGTGAAAGTTTATATTATTTTTAAATAATTTATGACTGTAAGTAAAAAAATATTTAAATTAGTTAGCATAAAAACTAATCAATCACCAATAACGAAACTTATGATTCTTAATTAGATGACAAAGTGATAATAAAAAATGTAATATTTTACATTTATGAAAAAATAGAAATTTCCATATCAAAAAGAAATATCAATGGTAAACATGTTGATGCATATTTTTATTACAGGAAATTTTTACACCTACAAACACCTAAAATCTTTTGAGAAATCAATAGACAAAAGGCTTTATTGTAAATATAAGGAAAATTTTAACAGCTAATTTTACTAATTAAATTACATTAAACTCATTCTTTAAATAAACATAGATTAAGTAACCCAACATACATAATTTTTGACATATGATTTCTTAAATAAATTTGCGTAAATTTTCATTTCATAGATATGATATGGTTCATTTATCAATATTAACAGGTATGCAGGATATGTAATTTAAACAAGTCTGTCTCAATTATTTTTTTAATTAGTGTATTTTTAATAGTGACTTTTCTTGTTCATTTTATAATAATTTTATTAGAATGCAAAATCTGTTTCTTGTTTCAGTAAAGTAAAATGAAATTTTTGTTTAAAATTATCTTGATAAAATTAAAAAGGGTTCTTTAATTTAGGACACAAATAAATTTTTTGCTTATAATTATCTTCATATAATTAAGAAGTGTTCTATAATTTAGGATACAGATATATTTTAAATTTATTCATTTTTTAAAATGACAAAAAATAAAAAAGACTAATAAAGTGTGTCCCTATTTTTTTCTCCAAACTATCTTAACATTAAATTGCCTCTCAAATTATAAGAAAAATAAAGCATAAAAATAAACTTATAAATAATAGTTAAAAATTTTGGTAAAACTGAGTAATACGGCCGAAGTTTGGCGATTTTTTGGATTTTTTTTCGCCAAGTTCAAGTAAGGATTGAAATTCCTACGCTATATTCACAGCGAAATACAAAACGAATATAAAAGACAGTATTGAAATTCCGGCACTATATCTAAACCGGGTAAAATTGAGGTCTGTCCGTAATACTCAGTTTAGCCAAAATTTTAAATTACAAAAATAAATAATTATCAGTAGCTGAATATTACGAATATTTTTTGCAAATCTAAATTTAGCATATCAAGTTTTGCTTATTTTAAATTCACGATGTCTAACATATCAATAATTTCACTTTGAAAATAAACCGGACTTATTAATCAATCTTGTGTGCATACCCTTTAATATTCCATAATATTGCAGGTACTTCATCTGCAATTGTTTGAGAATTTATAAGCAAAATTAAAAACAAGGCTAAATTTAATTTTAAGTACATTATAAAATGATCAAGTAAAAATCAACTAATGAAATTTTAAGGGAATGGGCGAGATCAGTTTTCCCGATACACTATATAATCGAAACCAAAGTCACAAGTTTTCTAGTATGGTAGGAAAACAATGCGTTGAGGTGAACCACAGCTGTTCATCTCGAGTATATACATATATTTTTTATTACTGTAAAAAAATGCATCGTATTCCAAGAACTTGGAAGGGAGCTGTGTTCTCAGTGATTTAAAGAGATAAAAAGAAGCTAATGAGAGAAACTTTAAATTGTCTTTGCCGATTAAAATTTAACCATAGGATGGCTGTTTTTCTTCTGTTTTTAATGATTTTGATCGCCTGAAACAACATCGAATAGCTTATCAATTTTAAATGTTGGCATTTACGAAATGATTCATGTATTCCAGCAAAATATTCCCCAACAGTTTCGTATTTTAATTAAAAATAATCAACACACTAAATTCCACTAATTAATTAAAACACTAAATTAAACTAAATTAAAACACTAAAAAAAACACTAAATTAAAACCTATTCACTAACTAAAATGAATGAAGCCATTTGACGATTTTTAAACAGTTTGCAACAGTATATGAGCTTGACTCGAATTCTCTCTGCAGCTATATGGCATTCATATACACTGTTAGAGACAATTAAAGAATAGCGTCTCTCATAAAATAACGTAGTAATTATTAAGTAAATATTATTTCACTTAAATAAATGGAAGAAGTAAACTCAAATGCAAATTTTTCTCATTTTGAAATTTCGCGGTATGCAAATTTTGAGTTTGACGGCGAAGAGCATCATGATGCTTTAGCGGCAGCGCATGAGATTTTGCTTTATACTTAACGCAAGATAAAGCGAATAATATCGATCGACATTCAACAAGCGCATTGCTTTGATAGGTGAGAAGTCTCAACAAAGTCATTTAACTTAATCAAAAATTTGCAGAGTTGTTGGCAGATTAAATGAGGGCCAAACAATCCAAAGTAGCAGAAGTCGTAGGAATTTCATAAAGTGTTACTTCTGGATCTGAAATAGTTTTTTGAAGAATGGAAATGTAAGCCGAAGTTCAGAGTAAAGTCGTAAACGTGTAACAACAGCCAATGAAAATTGTTATGTGATGCTAATGGCTCGGAGACTCTGCGAAACATTAATGCCACTCTTCTTCAACGCATTTGCTTCGTTAGTAGTACCACATTTTTGACCCAAACCTTCTGAAATCGCCTTCACATAGCAGGGCTACATGCTCGCTGACCAATGGTGTGTGTATTATTAATAGCAAGGCATCATCGTCCCCCTAGTAGCAATTCAACGCTGGGGTGGAGATTAGGTTAACGACTTGAACCAGTAGAAACTCAGCGGGCCCTGTGCGGCAATAGTGAACTGTTTGTCACCTCGGCCGGAGAGTGGCTGTGGTATCCCCGCCCGTTGAGTTGAAGTGAACGGTGTGATGACTTTACGGCATATGAGCCAGTAAATTTCTTTCAATTCGATGAAAAAAGAGCGAGTGCAGCGATGATATTATGCAAAGCAATTTTGCGTTTTACTCGTATACCAATGCTGTTATCCTGACTTAAATAGCAATAATACACTATAGTTAAAAATAATTGAACAATATGTATTTTTGTTACTAAGCCAGATAATATTAAGGAAAACCCATTTTAAATATGCATGTATAAGTTTTTTTATACATAAAAATATTTGTTCTGGATGACAGTTTTTTTAATACTTTTAAATAAATTCAAAATGTTATAAATGTTCATATAGTATGCTCGAGTAAAATTAATATGAAACATATTTTACCTATCATTTAATATTTTTTCACTCTTGGACATTTCAATATTTTGAATAGTTATAATTGAAGGTCATAACATTAATATTAAAAAATTTCAGTTTTAAAAATTTGTTTTTTTTCCCACTAATAGAGAAAACTCCCATAAATTTTCTTTGAGACGATATTCTTTAAGATTTTTTTAAGAATAATTTCCAATTTTAGAAAAAATTTAATTGGAATTAGTAGATTGTTAATTGCTATGGTTTTGCAAATGTTTTTTTAAATTTTACCATGAAAATTTAATTGTAAAAAGCTGAAAATTTTATTGTTGTTTCTATAAGATATATATTTTAACAAGTCCTCATAAATTCATTCAGAAATTTAGTTTTAAAGATTAAAATAATAAGTTATTCATTTAGTTCTTCCAATGTATTTGCAACAATATGTATATATTATCACAGAACGTTTTTAAACTAGAGAAATTAATAGAGCTAAAATAGAACATCAATTATATTTTAATACAGACAACTTTGTTTATTTGCTTTCTTAGTTTAATTCATTTTTGATATTGATTTCTAGCAATTTTATACTCAAAGTAGGAAAATTGACTTAAATATTATTATTCTTGAAATTTTTTAAAAGGAAAATTTGCAGAGCTTAGGATGATAAAAGAAACGTGTGTGTTAGCAAAAAATTGTAATATTACTTAAAAAATGAGTGGCCACTAGATGGCAGTGTTTAATATGTCATATTGAGAGAGTTGTACTAGCAATTGAGAAGAGAGATTGTAAGAAGGAGCTCACTATGAAGGAGCTACCTTAAAGTAATCTGTAAATATTCTGTAAATAAACCTTTAAATATTAGTAAATTTATAAGAACTTCTTCCTTCCCCACCTAAGCTACTCACTCGTCATCTGACAAATAGAATGAAACCGATAACATGTGTTACAAATTTTTGGTAGCAAGTGTATTAAATTTATTATTATAATAAGATTAAAAATTCAGTTGCGTTCTCAGATACAAGTGTTCCTGTTTCATTGCATTTTTTATTTTAATATTTGTTAAACTCTCAATTTCAATATTTATGAATTTAATAACAAAAATAAAATATTCACAAAAGATATAAATGTTTATTATTTTATTACATATTATATACATTAGATTGGGCTTTCTCAAAAGCTCTTTTTAAACGCCCCCATCCCTGTCAAAAGCACTCCTAAACCATTTCTTAATATATTTCTGTACATTCATTATTGTAATACAGCTATCATGGCATTGAGTAGAAGCTATAAATAAAAAAAAGAATCTAATATTAGAAACAAAGTAAGGTTAACATTTCAAGCATTTATATTTGATACTATTAACATTAAATTGCTTTTGAATAAATTTTTAAATTCTGTCTATTAATCTGACAAAATATATATTATATTGAAATGTCATGCAAAATTCAAAGTTGTTAAAAGATTATTAAAATTAAGAATTAATTTTTGAAGGCAAACTATAAAGTTAATTCATTTACTCCAATGAACATTTTGATCCAGTGGTTAACTTCACATTTAAAATTAAATACATTAATGAAAAATAGAAAGTATCAATTAATTTTTCTTAATAAATTACAAACAGAATAAAAACTAAAATCGCATACATTGAACAAAGGATAACAGAAACAAAGAAATATTGTATTCTTATGATTTGTTACAATGGTTATGTGTGATTTTGAAATATTTAGATTAAATTGAACTAGTGAAAATAAATTTTTATATTTGAATTTAAGGATGTTATCATACATCAATATAGCTTTTAAAATTTATTTCTACAAGCAGTTAACCTAAGAATACTTAAAAATAAAATCTTAACATGCTACCAAATTTATAACATTCTGAAGTTTGGGAAATGGATGTTTAACACTTCTACTCCCCTTCCAGTGTCTGCTTTAACAAATCATTTGTCATTATTTTCAGCAAAATTCATATAATAACTTTAATTTGCATTATGTTAGGAAAAATTCGAAGAAAGATGAACAACCCCACTGTAATATACATTTTTTTTTAAAATGTATATTGTTACAATGGTACAGATACAGTAAAAATTTAAACATAATTTTTACAGCAATATTTAAATGCACACTTCAATATCTACTAGTTTGAATTATAAAATTTGCACATTGCATGCATTGGCACTGATGTATGGTTTGATTATTTTTCTATGTAATCATACAGTAAGACGCTGGGTATACGTTCCATCAAAGTCGAGCGTAATATAAAACAGCATTAAACGAGGTTATTTCATCATGTAAATAGTGGAGTTAAGAAAAAATGTGTAGAAAATTGGTCAGGTATTTTACCATTAAATTAATTAATTATATTTTGTGTAACGATAAAACAAAAATTTCTTTCTTCCAAATATAGAAACATAATAAATGAATATACACATAAAAAATAAACAAAATTCCAACTTTCTGCCTTTTTATGAAGACGGTATATAATATAATTTGCGTTTTCCTTTCACGCCCTGTAAGAAGTTGTTGGGAAGTGGATAAAACATCTATAATACCCAGTTTTGCCTCTAAACTCATGTCAAAATGTGGGTCATTTTCAATAAATTTGTCCATAATTTGTGTTATAGTGGTCAAACTGGTTTTTAAAAAGGCTGTTGAAAGTTCTTTTTGCTCTTCTTCAGAATCACTAATTTTAATATTTTTGTGTTCTTTTTCGTCCTCTAGTTCCTTGAGCTCATCATTAGAAAGACTTGCTGATGTTTCTTGCGCTATTTCTTTGACATCTTCCATATTTATCTAATTTAAATTGCTTTATTTTGCTAATTCCACTATTTCATTTATATCAGAGTGTCCAGTGTCACCGCCCTTGCTCAGATGTAACCAAATGTTCTTCTACACCCATTTCAAACATTTTTCTGTTACCTCAGTCCAAGAAAAGTTTATGTTTTCCACAGCATTCCATAACATTTCTCGCACATGAAAGCTAATTAGACCGGGAGCTATGGTTTAAAGTAGATTTGAATCACTATCCAAGCCCAAGGTGAGATTCAAACCCACAAACTGTGAACCGAAGATAGATTCTTCAGGTTCATAAGCAGGGGTGTAATGGAAAAGAACTTTTTTTAAATTTTTGTTCAATATAAGAATTTATTTGTACATTTTCTCTTAAATGTATACATAAAACTCTTGGTTATGCATTTTTATTTAAATACAAAAACTAATATTAATACACATACTGTATATTGCCTTATGCTGAAAATTGACCTTAACAACATGAACTAATTTCAACAGTCCATTACAAATAGGCCAAAGATAAAATTAATTTTATTATGTAATAAATCATGGAGATTATTATATATATCAAAGTTAATTATTGCATGACTATGATTAAATTTCAAATATAAATGAATAATTAAAATTTATGTTTTATTAAAATATAGGAATTACTTAAGAACATATTTATTATTTATCAGTTTAGAGAAAATTCTCACAATAAAGTAATAAATAATCAATCCTGATTATTATCACTAAGTTTATTTTTACATTAAATTAAATTTTAAGAAAATTATTCCCTTTGAAACAAAGCTATAGATTACTAAATTTTTTCAAAATGCTAACCTATTCATTGCCAAGCTTTCCATATTTATGCTAGCAACAAAAAAGAAAACTAATTAAAAAATAACACACATATAAATATACAAAATAAATGATCAACACTTTAGGGTGGCTACTGAAATTACTTTAAAATATTTCGTCACTAGCATGCAAACTTATTCTAAGATACTCTAGGCAGAAGATACGCTTAATCGTAGTCTCCATAACTAAGCACTACTATTTCCGAAAACACCTCCATAAAATGGGACTGTTTCAGCAAGACCCTATCTGCAGGGAATATCAAATATAAGAGGAATCAAATATAAGAGGCCAAGCATATCATTTACGAATACGAGGCTCTTGCCCTCCCTAGATGAACTTCTTTAGGCATCATCCATACTAGAGAGTTACACCGAGACTCCATGAAACGGTTATCGGACTTTATTAATAAAGTGGGTGACCCGAGCAACTGGAACTAGGAAACATTGGGTTTTGTATTTAATGGTACAAAATGCTGATAAATGCAGAGGTGCCCTATGACATACAAACCCAATTCTAAGAAGAAGATAATAATCGTAGATCAACACTGTCCAAAGTACAAGTCTCGGCCGCTTGCGTCCCTTTCCCCATCTTTGTGCGGCCCACGATTGGGTTTTTAATATTATGTATAAAAAAAAATTTTTTTTCTACTTTTTTTTCAAATTTTGTTGGTAGAAATGATTTTATTATTTATATGGTATTATAAATAAATAACGAAAATATAGAATCGCATTTGTAAGTCTCGACCCGATTCGTTGTCTAGCGCTTTGTTCACGACGCGTAGTTGGCTATCGTCACTGAAGGCCGTTGTGCAGAATAACAGTAGTATTGCTTTGATCTTTTCGAAAGCCGAGACAGAGAAGAATATTAAAATTAAAATTGCAACTGATTTATTTATTTGATTGCATTTCTCGCTAACGGTCGGGGGCGATCGGAGAATGAAACAACATTGGCCGTTGATTTGTTGTCATCTGACGTGACGAGTGTTGTGTAGTAGCCATTGAGTAACCGTTGTGGTTGTGGCTAATTCGAACCTTCATTTATTTCTTTTGTCAATTTAAACTTGTGATTTAAATAAACTATTGTGCAAAATAACAAGCCTCATTATGTCTGCAAAGAAGCGAAAAATAAGTGATGAAAATCGTGCATTTAATGAAAAATGGGAATTACACTATCTGATCTGCAACAATAACAATACAATCCTGTATATGATTTATACGCAAGTTTTGTCGGTGAATGAGGATTACAATGTGAAACGGCACTATACTACTTTACATGAAGAAAAGTACAGGGTGATCTTTTTTAAAGTGACAGTGTTTTGAGCACCCTGTAGCGCAATCTAATAGCCGAAATAGTGCCAAACTTTGTATTTAGACTAACCAAAACATGGGAAAAAAATTCCGTGAAAAAATTTTAGTTCCAAAAATCGCCGCTAGGGCATTTTGTAGCGCTTTACAATGTATAAAATGTGATAAAAGAAAAATACTAACACATACAATCACACTATTAAATTATTAATGTTTTTTTACAACGTTAACTTTCTCGGTGAGGAGTTATACCACATTCAATGTGAGCACCGTTCTCAGAAATAACACCGTGCATTCTGTGCACAACGTTCTCCACAGCCGTACATAACATACCACGAGGAATATCCCACACTGTCTTTGTTATTTTGTCCTTTAAAATAGACAAGTATGATACTCCACTAACATAAACGCACGTTCCGGTAACGTGAGAGACATGGCTACTGGAGCTCGTTTACTTCAGCTGAGATTATTTGTCGGAACTGCCTACTATTTGCTTTTATAGCCCCTATTGCAGTCACTGTCATTGCACAACATTTGCATTTTTATTTGAAACCAGTTTTTTATGTTAATTCTCATTATTGTAAGCTATAGCAGCGCCACAAAATATTCTAGCGGTGATTTTTGGAACTAATTTTTTTTACGGAATCTTTTTTCCCATGTCTTGGTTGGTTTAAATACCAAGTTTGGTGTCATTTCGGCTATTAGATAAGCTACAGGGTGCTCCAAACACTGTCACTTTAAAAAGATCACCCTGTATAAAAACATATCGCTGAAGCAAGATAAAAAATATTGTAGCCGAGTATTAAAAAAAGCTAATACATCAAACAAGTATGTTTTCAAAAGTAAGTACAGATAATGAACAAAGTTTGGCTGCTTCTTATGAAGATTCTTTACTATTAGCCAACGCAAATAACCATTCAGTGATGGGATTTTAATGAATAAATGCGCAGTTTCAATGGCTCAACGGTTCATGCAGCCAAAGTTGGCAGACAAGTTTGAATCTGTAGCATTATCTCACCAAACAGTAGCTCGACGAGTAGATGATATGAGGGAATATGTTTCGAAAAAATTATGTGATTGCATTTTTCATTGCGAATACAACTCAATATATTTTGATGAAAGCACCAACCACACAGATAACAGTCAAGTATTAATATTTATTCGTTGCATTTCAAAAGAATTTACTTTTACGGAGGAAATGTTAAATTTGATACCGTTACCCGGAACCACTAAAGGTGCATCTAGCTGTCAATAAAACTGTCATAGACTACGGAGGATTTCAAAAATGTTCTCGCATTGTAACTGATGGAGCAAAAGCTATGGCAGGAACAGTGACAGGATTGGTGGGACTTCTTAAAGAAAATGGCATAAGTTGCCCGTTGTTTCACTGCATCATCACCAGGAAGCCTTATGTGGAAAATCTTTGCGCCAAACGAATATCATGAAAGTTGTTGTTAAAATAACGAATCTGTTTAGATGTGGAAACAAAATTTTGACTCTTAGAAAATTTTAAGATTTTTTAAGTGAAATTGATGCGACCTATGGAGATTTGTTATTACATTCCGAAATAAGATGGCTTAGTGATGGGCGGTGCATTGAACGTTTTTTTGCTTTACGAAAAGAAATACTTTTTTTCTAAAAATTAAATAAAACCAGACAGATCTGAACTGCAAAATTGTATGCAAGAAATTAAATTTGAAGTTACAAGACAAAGGACACAATGTTGTCAACTTGTATGGATATGTGAATGATTTTAGAAGAAAGCTAAAATTGTTCAAAACGTCACTAGAGCATAAATGTTTTTCTTTTTTTCCGAGTTGTAAAGAACATAACACAGAGATGAAAAATTTTTTAGGATGTATCGTTAAGGATCACCTGAAGTATATTGACGATGTAATTATGGAGTATGAGTAGCGATTTCTAGGTTTTAAAGAATTAGAGAGTGCTATATCACTTTTCAGTCATCCATTAACAATTGCAATTGAAAGAGTAAACATTGATTATCAATTGGAATTATGTAATCTACACTTACACACCTTTTTTTTTACCAGAGCAGGGCAGAGTCTGCAATAGATTTATTTAAGCTCCTTGGTGATTAATTTCCCAAATTAACCAAGATTAGTTCGATGATGGGCAGTACCTATTTTTGTGAAAGTGCGTATTTCACAATGAATTTTATAAAATGTAATATAGATCCTCACTGTCAGGTAACTCACTTACACCTGCACTGCGTCTGGCAACAACTAATATTAATGTTGATATTGAAAGTATATAAAAGATAAATTAATGAAGCACTAATACAATTTAAAGTAACAGTTAAATAATAATTATATTAAACGGTACTAAACCTTTCGTTAAAAAAGTGATTTTTATTTGTGTGGCCCTCCAATTTGTTTAGTAATTTGTACTGGCTCAGAATCATATTTGGATTGGAAAGCCCTGTCGTAGATTATTAAAATTATGGGTTCAACATCAAAAACGATGAAAAATTAAAGCAAATTTTCAAACTAAAATTAATTCATATTACTTACAATAGATTATTATTTGCAATGTTTATTTTGATTTAATTTTACAAACACAAAATAAAAAGGAACAAGTTCAGTATCCCCATACACTGATTTCTCGCCAAATCTGGTAACCGTTGTTTACGTTGTAGTGTTGCCGATTTCAGCTTTTGTTTTTATTGTAGTGTTGCCAAATTTAATTTTTGTTACTATTTTTATTTTTTCCTTGCCAGATTTCGTTTTTCTCGTGTTTTAAATAATTTTTACGTTATATATGTGCTTTTTTTTAGTGGCAGTAGCTCTTTTAATTTCACTTCGAGAATTTTCCAGAGCTTTCTTTGCTAATTGTTCTACGTTTTAATTGCTAGTCATTTTAATTTCGTTCACTTCTGCTGCTGGAATCGGTGGATTTCCCGCTGTTGTGTTTCGTTGTCGCCAGTGTCCAAACATCGTAAATTTTTCTTTTTTACTATTTCTTTTTCATTATTATTTTTATTTGGTTTAATTTTAATATATATTTTTTATTAAAAGATATATTTAATTTTATGTATTTAAAACCGTTAAATATTCTTTTTCCTTATTTCGTATTCTTAATTTATTATCATCTTTTTATTGTTTTAATTACTTTATTTTTTGTTTTAATTTAAAATGTATCATATTCAAAATGTTGTTGAAAAATATCAACAAGTTATTTTAGCAAAAATTAAAGATAATAATGATGGATAATTGCTCAGGATTCCAAATTATTAATTAATTTAGGATTCGCAAATATTAATTAATTTTTAACGGAAATTGGATTTGGAGAAGGTGTAATTATTTTATTTAAATTCTATTGCTTACATGTATTTTCTTACTGTATTCGTGTTTCATTTTTATTTACTTAAAATGTGTATATATTTAAATAATATTTTATTCATGTTTTTTTTTTAATTTAAAAAAGTATATATTTGAAAAATAAGTTTTTGCATGCTTTTTTTTTAAAATTTTATAAAGTGTATATATTTGGAAAAATATTTTTGCATGCTTTTTTTGTAAAATTAGATAATTATTTTTACTGAAATGTGACACTGGTGACAAACGAATAAGTCGAAATAAATCGGCATGTCAGATTAACTTCATATCAAGTAAGTCCATTATTTATATTTATTTCCCTTTTTAAATTTTCTGAAATGCATATTTTTCGATCGAACTTAGGGAAATTTCCCGTTTTAATAAACGCGCGCCTAGCTTGGCAACAAAAAATTCGCCGCTTCGCCAAGTGTATGGGGATACTGAACTTGTTCCAATAAAAATTAACCACATAACAAACAATATGACATAAAAAAATAAAGGGACGTTTTAAAGATATGTATTTATTTATTTAAAAGAATAGATAGTACTTACCAAAATATTTTGTTAAAAAGGATACAATTAATAAAAAGTAATTGTTAATTCAAGATATTAAATAAATATACAGATAAAGTAAATAACACAATGATTTTCAAATTTGGCCGCCACGCATGCGTATATCTGTAAATAAGTCTGCGCATGATTCTACTTTCCTTCGATCTCAATGGTAACTGCTACAGCCACAATCCAGCGAACACTATCAGCAGCCGATGACGGTGTTGTATGCGGTAGAAAAACCAAATAGAATAGAAAATAGAAAACCAAATAGAAAAACCAAAAAGAAATACTTTTTTTCTAAAAATTAAATAAAACCATGCAGACCTGAACTGCAAAATTGTATGCAAGATACTTTATTCCATACTGATCTTGCATTTTTAACTGACATGGCACAACACTTGAACGAATTAAATTTGAAGTTACAAGACAATGGACACAATATTGCCAACTTGTATGGATATGTGAATGGTTTTAAAGGTAAACTAAATTGTTCAAAGCATCACTAGAGCATAAGGATTTTTCTTTTTTTCCGAGTTCTGTAAATAAGCCTGCGCATGATATTACTTTCCATCGATTTAAATGGTAACTGCTACAGCTACAATCCAGCGAACACTCTATCAGCAGCCGATGATGGTGTTGTACACAATATGCGGTAGAAAAACCAGTTTCCATTTCGTGTAGAAGTAACTAGGCATGGGCCGCTAAAAAATTTCGGTGTAAAGTGAGTTACCAATGAAACCGAGGAATTGCATCTTTAATACCATTGAGCTTCTGCTACTAGGGAGTAAGAGAAATTTATAAGAATTATTTATTTCTCAGCCTAATATTTTAACTAATTAGATATAATTTTAACACTATATTTTTTGTACAAGATAAAAAAAAGTTTATCTCTTTTAACTAAAATTTTCCACTGAATTAAATTTTCCAAATTATTATGACAAAAAATTCTGAAAATTACTTATTTCATTGTTTAAAAGCTGAATTATTTTTCTTTGTAAAAGTTAAAATTTGTTTAAGAAAACATTCCAGCAAGAGAGTGTAAATATTAGTTAATTCAACAAAAAATAACTGATAGAATTTTTTTAATGCACACAATTCTAATTATTTACATTATACAGAAATATTAACTGAAATGTTTGATTTTTCATTGATAAATCTTGATTTTGCATGACGTAACCAGTTCATTATCACAGTTTTCATTTTACCATCGGTTGTCTTTGAATACTGTGGAGTTCCCCACACAGCATCTGAAAATAAAATTAAGTTCAGTTAAAATAATTAACAATAACGATTAACATTTTAAGATAAATAATTTCAGACAAAATAATAGAAAAATTCCAGAAGACAATTTTCATGAATATTTAATACTTATCAATCTGATTAATACATAAAACTGATTGAATGTAAATCTCATTAGTAATAAACAGCATAAATTAATCAGAAAAATGTAAAAAATTTCCTTCACTAATTTAAGACATTAAGCAACTTTATAATAGCATTGTTAGGAATATATTTTTTATTTAGTAAATGTTTTAAATATCTAATTACCAATTCAATTTCTAAGAAATAACAGCTTTGTAAATATGGTAACCTTTGTGTTTGATTAAATAATTAAAATTACAAAATGTTTAAAATATGTTCCAAAAACCTTCTAATTATCAGATGCACAATTGAAAATTACTTTTATAATGGGAACAATGTATAAGTAATCAAACAGAGAATTGAATTAACATATTAGCACTTACATAAATATATTTCCTTAAAAAAAATTTTTTTTGTGAGAAATATATTTTCCCATCATTTCTACAAAAGAAAACTTTCAATGACATGCTTATTCAAACATTGCACTTACCAAAAACTAACTGCTTCATATTTAGTCCATTAAAGGATTTCTTATCGCTTAGCACTAAAATAACTGAACTCAGATGCAAGTTCATTGGTTATTAATTTTTTAGTGATGCTTATGGTGCAATTCCCAGAAGAAGTTCCCCCAGACAAGCTTAAAAAGTGGCACTGAAACAAAACAAATAAAAATATAAATATTTTATAATTAAAGACATTTTATAATTTAAATTTGAAATTACTGTTTAAATTTTAGCAACTTTATACATACATTATATAGTCATTATGATAATTATTGTTTACAGCATAAAACTCACATAAGTTTTAGAAAGATAAATTTGCAATGTATTCCTACATTTAAAAAAGCATTTATAAAAAAAATAACTATTGAAACAATACAAAATCAAATCAACTTTAGTATAATAACAGTCCCTTACGACACAATTGTGTCCAGTAGACGTTCATATGACATCAGGTGGACGTATCAAATCCAAAAGATCAAGCAATAAGAATCAAATCCACTGTTATTTATCCTTTAATATGACTTCAAATTCTGATTTATATAAAAATTTCTAGCTTCAAAGAATGTTTGTTTGATGAGTTTAATTATTTTTTTTTTGTTTTTCAAAACTATATACTAAAATTATTCATAATTATATTTATTTTCATCAAATCATAATATGAATATTTTAATGCTGAGATATATTTGTAATCCTCTTTGTGTCCTTTTTTATATCAGGTAGTCTGTTGACGTATAAAGATATAGCAAAAGATCTTAAATTTCAACCAATCCTAATTGGATTTTTATGTGTTGAAAATTTCTTTTTCATGAGGTGATGATTATTTTCTTTATTAATATTTAAAATTAAAATATTAACTGTGCATAAAATTTACTTAGATTATTATGATATTAATTATGTATGAGATTACAAAGATTATTATGATTTGCCTTCAATAATATGAACATTACTTTAGCTTTTTAATCAGTTTACATTTTAAGAAAATGGTGCTTACTAACTAAAGTATTTTGAATCTTAAACATAAATGTTTTTTGTGTTTTATTCGCAAAAATTTTTTTTTCAATTAATGATTTTGTATTCGCAAAAAGAATTTAAAACAATGATTTCTTTTAAAATTCTGTATTTTTTGCCATTATTTTTATAAATAGAGTTTTATTGATCTATGTGTGTTTAAGAAAACGCAATGATTTTATAATTATCAAAAATTAATTGTGTTAGAATGCTTTTTAATAATATTTTTTTTCCAACGGCGGGCACACTTGGGTGTCGAACCCTATGCCACAACAAGGCCAGAAACTGCTACTCATTTGTCGTTACCCAGCGGGCACCTGTGAACCAAGTCACGGAGGCGAGTAGCGTTGCCCGCGCCATACCACCACAAATCCGTTTATAGGGTGGGCCACATTCATACAACATCACAGAAGAAATGATACAGAAACACAGAGAAGGAAAGAAACATTTCCGAATCGGGATTCGAACCCGGGATCAACAGCTCAGGAGTCAGGAACACTAACCACCCAGCCAATCGGTTGGCTTTTTAATAATATAAAAGTTTTAGTTTTGGCAGAATCATTGAGTTCAGAAATTAGATACTTAGTTTCTTAAAGGGGAAAAAAGTACGAAATAAAGCCATGTTTTTCTTGATTTTTTATTGTTTCTATTAAATATTTTATAAACTTCAAAATGTGTCAGTACTTTTTTCCGAATGAGCGATTTTTGATTATTCATTAAATCGAGACAAATCATCAAAATTTCGTGTTGATAAGTGATAAGTAATGTCTATATTACCTACACATTATCAAAACCGATATTGACAAAATTACTAGTTAATACATAAAATATCAAAATTAGGCATGATACTGGAAAATAATTGGTATTTTTGGTTAAATTGTTTTTTTTTCACGGTATCTTTTATTTTGCTAATTTTGTGAGTTTTTCTTTTCGAGATTACTTAGTTAATGAAAATTGATATATTTAATACTTCATCAATTACGAATATTCTTTTCAACAAAAGCAAATGAATGGCATGGAGATTATTCAGACAAGCGTTTTTGGTAGTATTTGTTCGTGCATTAGTTAATCATGTTTATTATATTTGGACTTATGACAAAAATAGCGCGCTGTCCAGTAAATATATACATTATTTTACTTGTTAACATGATAATCTATCCTTAAAAACACCATTAGGGTGTTGGATGAGTTTGCCCTCAGAGTATCTATTATACTTGCTACGCCATGTTAAGTATAGCCATACTTCTTATTAATTATTTTGCTTATTTCATCAACATAAAAATTTATCATTCGGTAAATGACATCACTTATTTACATATCCATAATTTGTCTACGTGCTAATTTTTAGCACATTCTTTTCAATATTTTATGGTATTGAATTTCCTATGGCAGGCAGTGCATACAGATAAATTATATGTATACATAATCATGCAAAAATTAACAGAGAACTCAAATTTTATTTATTTTTTTATAATATGAAAATTCCGATAAAACTATTTTAAAATATAAAAAAATGCTTTTTTATGTGAATAGAGAATTTTGAAGTTAATCATTGTATTCTAACATTGGTTTTAATTAAAAAACGTTACATTTCATTTATCATTTTCAGATATTATAAATTTCATTATTATTTATTTAAACGATTGAATTCTTACAGCTCAGTTTTAGTGGTATACATTTGCATGAGAATGAAAGGCAAAATAAGCTTTACGAGGATTTTTTTAAACGTTATTACTGATCAGTATGTTTTATAGTAAATAAAAATATAACTGTACTAAATTTTTATTTTCTAGACACAAATATACTACATTTATTAATATTTTTTTAATTAAAATGTTTCTTTGATTATAAATACGTTTAGAAAAATTTATATAATTAAAAATTCTTGTATAATTCGAATGAGAATATAATTAAACTGAAAGTCTCGTTCTATTTTTTAATTTTCCAAAAATTATACTAAGATATAATTTTGAAACTTCAAATGAGTATCTTAATTTGATTTAATTTAATGTACTTTGTGCGTAACAAAATATGTTGAATGAAAAGCTCCTCACTTTTGTGAAAATCAACGTTTATGTCTTTTATATTTGTTGAAATTTTAATATCTGTACCCAGTTAACTACATAAACGAAGTACTTTTTGACTTAAATTAGATTTTTGCAAGAACTCGTAAAATGAATAAAGTATTAATAATTGAAATTTATAAAAAATAAAAATATTATGAATTTTCCACAGCTCCTTACAATAAATTTATAAGTATTATAATTTTATGTCTATCTTTTCCAAAGAAACGATATCCAAAAATTTATGTTTGAATTATATTCTCATTTTGTATAAAATTTTTTATCTTTTCTTGCTGTAATAGTGTTATTTCTTTTCGCTGTTGCATTTTTTCTGTTATATATTTAATTGGTTTTAAGGCAGCGTTTTTTTTTAAATCTCAGACTCTAAATACTTTTAACATTACTAATATTTTTAATTTGAATTAGAGTCTAACGCTACTTCTAATATGACAAAAAAAGTGTTTAAGTATTAATATATAAACTTATTTTCGGTCATAAGTAATGAAAAAAAAAAAAAAAAACTAACTGTTTGAAATAAGTCTGAATTTTGGTTACATTTAAAGAATGAACTAAATGTTATCACAGAATTTAGGTTTAACACGATGTGCAAACTCATATTAATGTCAGATAGGAAACTGAAATGGTATCAATGGGTAATGAAAAGGTGCTAGAGCTTCAAACGTGTTTCCTTTACACTTTAGTTTGCAAGCGAGCTGGGTGGCTTTCAGCATTAGATAACATGAACACATTTGTTGTTGTTGTTTTTAATCATTCATCTGCTCTTATGGAGTCTTCTTCTTCTTCCTAAGGTTGGGTTTGTATGTCATTGGCACCTCTGCTTTAATTAGCATTTCGTACCATTAACTCCAAATCCAATGTTTCCTAGTTCCAGTTGCTCGGGTCACCCACTTTATTAATAAAGTCCGATAACCCTTTCATGGAGTCTAGGTGTCACTCTCTAGTATGGATGATGCCTAAAGAAGTTAATCTAGGAAGAGCAAGAGCCTCGCATTGGTAAATGATATGCTTGGCCGTTTCCTCTTGCGTATGACATTTCCTGCAGATAAGGTCTTGCTGAAACAGTCCCATTTTATGAAGGTGTTTTCTGAAATAGTAGTGCCCAGTTATGAAGCCTACGATTAAACGAATCTTCTGCCTAGAGCATCTAAGAATTTCAGAGGCAATCCTCGCTGATGATCCACAGATCATACTTTTAGCGTAGGTTTGAGCAGGAGTGTTGAGCCAAGCTTCATACATCCTCCGTCTCTCCCATCTAAGAACATTGGTTTTTGCGGTCTTCAAATTGATCCCACAAAAAGGTTCTGGACCAATGGGAACAAAAGACGATCCTTGTTAAGCAAGCTCATCAGCCCTTTCATTACCTTGTCTCGTGTTTTAAGTCATTTTTGATTATAAACATATACATACATACATACATACACACACACATATATGTATATTTATATGAATTTTTTAAGTGGCAATAGTGTTTGAATTGCTTGGCGATGAAAAATTCGCAAAGGTCGCTAATCGGGAGTATATACCCTACTATTCAATTATTATTCTTAATAAAAAAAAACGTCTAAGCATGTACGAAATTAAATGTTCATAGAAAGTCTTTTCCCCTCAATTACGATTGTTTTAACTCTTTGTAATACTTTTTAGACATATTCAAAGTTTTCGTAAAATTCCTGTATTGGGTTGCTGATTAAATTTATACAAGGTGATCATAATTAATCTGCAAATTTAAAAACGCTGTAAAAAAAGAACCACTGGTCAGAAAGACTTGAAATTTCACCAGAATGTACTTCAAACATGGGGATTTTGTTTGACGTGGGAAAAAAATTAGGAAAACAAGTGGCCTATAGATGGCGCTGCACAGGTGGTTATATGCAAATTAACGACTTGTATAAAATGCTGAGTAGCCTGAATTCTTGATGGTGTTGCAACGCTACTTCGGAAATGAGCGTATTATCAGCCGACATTTTCCAACTCCCTGGCTGCCACGATCACGGACATCACTCCCTGCGACTTTTGGCTTTGGAGATTTCGGAAAAATGTTGTGTACAGTGCTCCACTAGACACCTTAGCGTATTTGAAATGTCGCATTACTCAGCACGTTAACAACATCAGCACTGATACACTCCAAGCTGCTGTGGAAAATACCGTTATACGTTTACACCTCCTAACAGAAAATGGTGGACACCATATTAAAAATTTCTTGAAGAAGACTAAGGACAATTAAAAACCGAATTATTGTTGGGTTTTTCTACGGTGTTTGGCCGCAGGGCAATTAAAAACCGATTTTTTCCTATTCGATGTGGCACCACCTTGTCACTCTGAATAGGCCTTACACCAAGAGTGCCACAACATCTGCCTGACTTACAATAGTACAACTGGTTTAACGTTCAGCTTACAGCCACAAGTGATTATCGTGTGTGTCAGAATTCATGTAATTAACCTACAGCTGCCTGTGCAGCGCCATCTATTGGCCACTTATTTTCCTAATTTTTTTCCCACGCCAAACAAAATCCCCCTGTTTGAAGTACATTCTGGTGAAATTTCAGATCTTTCTGACCATTGGTTCTTTTTTTTACAGCGTTTTTAAATTTGCATTTTAATTATGATCCCCCTGTATATATATATATATATATATATATATATATATATATATATATATATATATATATATAATATATAATATATATATATATATATATATATATATATATATATATATATATATATATATATATATATATATATATATATATATATATATGTATATATATATATACTAAAATGGAGAATTTGAATCGTGAATTGAAATCAGAAAAAAGATAAAAGAAAATACTGATATAGTAAAATTTGAATTATACAAAGATACATGAAATTAGAAATATATAAATCTCACCTTTTTCAAAGTCTATTGATGGAACCTTTGAATTACTAAAAACAAATAATTTAACAAATAGCAGAAAAAATGTTTGTTGTTGCACCAGCATGCTTCCCTGTACCTTGCCCTGGGTTGGACTCAACCAATTAGATAGAAGCAGCTGGTGGAGTATTCGTGTTTTTGAAGTAGAAACCACAAGCAGAGAACTCGTAATATTTGACTTGACAACACGAAATAGATCCTTTCTCTTGGAGGATATTGCTACCAATCCCGTTTCAATATGCCCCAACCTCCTTTAGCGAACACAACGGATTTATGGTGAAGCCGGAGTTGAACTCACTAGCTTTCGATAATGACGCTCTAACCAATCAGCCCACCGCGAACTCTGACATTATTTGTATAATCTAATAAAACTTTTAGTTAAAGCAACACTGAATTTTACTGTACGACAGTATAAAATTTTAACGACGGTTCAAGCAATGTTAATCATATCAAGCAAAATGCTTACAAGGCCTCAGTGCTTTTTTGTATTTAGAATTGCAAAATAAATCTCATTCAATATTTGTTTTGTTATTTTTTCAAGTACAGAAAAATCACGAGCCTAGAGATGTGAATGAAATAATTAAACAAAGTTTCGTATAACAAAAGGAAACAATTACTGTTTCAGTATATTGTTGTAATTGATTGTAAATTATTAAACCTTGAAAATATAAAATCGTAATATAAAAATAAAAATACTCCAATTATATTCACGGCATTTCAAACCATAAACAGCATATCCTGGTTTCAAAATTAAAAAGATTTATTAAAAATACTCTTTTTTATGTTTCTTCAAAATAATTTTTATGTTCCAACATGAAACTCAGAGAACCTTTTAATGATAACATTTTACCACTTATATTTCATTAAGTAATTTGCCCCACTATATTAAATTAGGATTGTTCTTTTATTGAACATTTAAGAAGAAAACTATGGTAATATCTCTGTTTCCTGTAATGTCTATTAATTCTGAGCTGAATTGTAGTTTTGATCTTTATAAAAAAATATTCATCTCTGTAATTGAGATTTAACTAATAAAGACCAAATTAAATTGTATGACAGCTTATGTATTGAAATTACAAATATTACTTTATATACTTTGCTTCAGCCATTAACTTATTTATTTTTTCAATTTAAAAATAAAATTTTTGAATGTTTGCTATCTAATATCTGTTCTTTAAATAAGATATAATCTTTAATATCTTTAAATAAGATAATTTGGATTTATTTGTTTGTTTGTTTGTCGCTCAACGGTCATTTTTTGCACACGAGGGCTAATTAGACCGGGACTTACGGCTTAAAGTGGATTCCGAACCACTACAAACATCCATTCCCAAGGTGGGATTCGAACCCACGAACTGTTGAACCGAAGGCAAGAGCGCTAACCATTCGGCTGCCAGCTCGGCATTGGATTTATTTGAAAGATTTTTCTAAGATTAGAAGTAAATTATCTATCATTTGCTCAGAAATAAAATATTGATCATCTTTTAGTATACATAAAATTAAAAAATTTAAATGCTTGTATACTAAAAATGTTTATAGTTAAAACTTCTTTTTTAAATAAGTTTAGACTAAATTTGATTCTTCTTTAAAATTTAACACTTATATCAACGAATACATGTTGCAAAAAATTTACCAATTACTACCATAAATTCTTTGTTATGTTATTAGATTTTAATTTAATTTGTTTATTTCCATTGTCTTGTTGAAATAAAAAATTTAAAATTTCTTATTAATTTAATATACGATTAGTCATGCGACTGAAAAGTCAGTTTTTTTATAATCGAATAGAAGATAATTAGTTTATCTTTTGAATAACTATAAAATACCAGAGCAAAACATGTTGAAGGAATAAAAATTCACAGAGCTAAAGAAACGAAAGATACCATGTTTCTACATTTTTATATTTTTCTCATAAGCATTTTAGGTCGATTGGCTTAAACATAAATTATACAAGCATTCTAATGAGAGGGAAACACTTTGAAAAAAATTGATATAATATATATAATGTAGTATTTAATTACCTGCTTTAACATGCAACAAGTTTGGATCTTGAAAAAAAATTGTATGATTTAATTTCTTCGTACCAATATCTTGTGACTTGTTTGGCTGAAAATAAATATGAAGGGAACATGAATACATAAATTTTTCCTTATAATATATTTTGACACCAATTTACAGACCGCCTTTTAGTCGAAAGTTATTACATCATCATTGATACGTATTAGTGTCTTCCGATAAGACATTTTCATAGATAATGGGCCGTATTTTTGTATTTCAAAAGAGAAAACCAGGAAATTTTTCTAAAAATCTCACCACACACATGTGCATGCCGTGTGCATATCAATGCAATTAAACGCAACAAAAACTCAATATTTTTTCCTATTTTTTTAACAGTGACTATAATCAAACTTAAATAGATTTCATCATCGTCATTATAGGCGTATTTTAAAATTTAACATGCCTTTTTTATTTTATTTCCGAATTTTTAACCATAAAGTGGCTGTTTCTTTCGGTATAGTTGAGATTATTGTTACTTTATTATACAATTCTCATTGTTTAAAATATAAATGACGTCAAATAACATTTCATCTGCGTCACACATAATTAATTACGACATCGTATTGATATGGGGCATCATAAATCTAACTTCTCCGTGAATTTATTCCCTGCTTTTAATGGTGAAATTCACTATTGAATCTCTAAGTATCGTCGACGATAAAAAACAATTCGTTCGTGGTTTTTTTTATCAGTAATTAAGAAATATTTTTTAATAATAAACTTTTCCGTTTGTAAAAGTTTTCAACCTGGAACCAGGGGGTACGCATACCTTCCTGGGGCTTGAGCAGCCACCAGGCTCGTCGGCAGGTGGTGGATAGCCGAATGTCCTGTAGGAATGACAGGATAGCCTTGAATATAGAATCCGAGGCCGTGAACCAGCTCCCGTAAACCCTGGTGTTATGCGACCCGTGCCTAGGGTTATTTGGCACCGCGGTATTGGTGTCTTAACGGAGCCTCTAGTTGCCTGGCGAACTTCTAGAGTAATTTGCCTTGCCCAGTAACTCAGGCAATGCTGGGTGGACTTATATTACCTGAGCTTATTAATTGTTATCTTGTGGCTGAAAAGACACAAGAAATAACAAACCTTTCTGCATTTGTAGGTGAAGCCTCTGAAGTACACCTTGCTGAAAAAGACAAGGGAACTCAGAGGCAATCTAGTAAAGGGGCAGCAATGAATCCTTCACTTGAGGTAGAAATGACCTCCAAATCATCTTATTCTGGTGAAAGTCAGGAAGCTATCCCTAGAATGACTGACTTTCTGACCAGATGAGACTGTTTCAGCAAGACCCTATCTGATGAAAATGTCATACGCAAGAGGAAACGGCAGAGCATATCATTTACGAATGTGAGGCTCTTTCCTCCCTAGATTAACTTCTTTAGGCATCATCCATACTAGAGAGTTACACCTAGACTCCATTAAAGGATTATCGGACTTTATTAATAAATTGAGTGATCCGAGCAACTGGAACCAGGAAACATTGGGTTTGGAGTTAATGGTACAAAATGCTGATAAAAGCAGAGGTGCCCAATGACATACAAACCCAACTCTAAGAAGATAAAGATGAAAAATTTTCAAAATTAAAAAAATTACCTGTCATTCTAAATAATTAGTTTTCAAATCTTTAGTGATATTGTGTTTGTTATTTTTATTTTAAAAGCATTTTGTGCCTGAAACATTTAATGGTTACGAGTATCCGGAATCATGACTCCAGAAGTCATTTCGAATCGCTTTGAATCAAATGTCCTTAACAATAGTTGAACTGATTCAATTCACAGGAATTGAAATTCAAAATATTGTCGAAGTTCATTTTGTAAATGAAACGATTTCTTATATGAAGATCAAATAATCCCAATAAGATCAGATAATTCAAGTTGATAACAGAACAGAAGGAAAAGCAAAGTGAAAAAGTAGATAAAACATTCACTTCATAGTTAGCTTAAGCCGGCAAGGACGATTTAAATTTTTTGTAGTTTAGTCTTTTTTATAATATTTTGAAAATTTGTTAATTAGGGCTTTTTAAGAAATGTATCAAAAATGTAAATGATAAATTTCTTTCTGAACGTTTATGGACCTTAAATGTTTTTATTCTATGTGAAACTCTTTTTGTATGAACAAAAAACAGCGGAACAAATAGTATATAATTAAATGAAAAAATTATTTGTGAAAATCACTTCTGGAATAAGCTGTCTGCAAATAATATTTTTAGGCATTCTTTTCCAAAATAATTTTGAGTTGAAATTATTCTAAACTGCAGCACATAAATATAACAACTGCATTTTATTTTTAAGAGAAGAAAAATTGGGAGTACTGCTCAATATACTTTCAAATATTTAAGAGGAAAACTGATTACATTGAACTTCAATATTGTTTTTTTGGGGGAAGTAGTTAATGCATTGTAAAAAGTCCATTCTAACCGATAATTCAAAGATACAATATGAATAAACTATCTGGAAGTAATTTTGAATTGCATTAATATCCACATAAACAATATTAAAACATCGTTTAGATAAATGTAAACCTTTCATTTGAAAAATTGAAGCATTGATGTTTGCAAAATAAAGCACATATTTTTGTTTGGCTGCATCAAGGAAATTAACAACATTTATTTTTATATTTAACAAAATCTAATTATAAGAGTTGATCATCAATTCATTATTAGATAACGGTAAAATTGTTTGAATATTTTAAAGTATTGAGATGAGCTGTGTGCACTAAAATTGATTTAAGTTGATTTTATCACAATTTCAACTTTTCAAATATTTTATCTAAGTTTTCAAACACCGGTATTAATAACTTTATTTATGATTGTCATAACTTAGTTGTTTGAGAAATAAATTGATAACTGCTTACGTTTTTAATGAGTAAAGTGATAAAGTACTCAAATATTACTTTTATTGATATTACATAAGAATAATTATTTATAAGAGAGTACACACATTTATAAACATGGAAATACTTCTTATAATGAATAGAGATTACTTAATGTATTCATAAACAGGAAAATATCTAAATATATATCAAACAGTTAGTCCTGTAATTTTAAGTTTACATGCTGTATTTCAAGAACTCATACTGGGAGTTCCACATTCTTTGAGGTGAGGTACCGTGTCCTATTCCATTCATTTCTGAACATTGATGTCCAAAACATAAAGGAAAATATTTTGGCAAAACTAAGGAATTTATTATACCACTAATTTAGTCTGTGAAGCAGAAAAGTTACAGGAAATATTTGTAAGTGTATTTAATGCCAGATGTTATGTAAATGAGAATAACATCGATCAAACTAAGATGTATCGAATAGGAAAAAATTTATAAAAATAATAAATATATCTACAATCAATCTCATTAACAATGTAAGCTTTCATAATGTTAATGAAATCGCTTGTAGCAGTAACTTCTATTCTTTTGAAAACCTTGATGTCAGCGTCTGGAGGGTGCAAAAAAGGAATTGTCAATATACAATGGCTCTTTCTAGAATAATCTTTCAGGGTTCTACGGGGGGTTCCATTTTAGGAGAGCTTGTTTTTCAAATACTTTGAAAACCCTCTTCTTATAAATAATCACTGACGAAAGCAGCATCGTGTGATCAAGCATTATCTTTCATAAAAATAATGGTAATTGCTATTCTGTAACTTTTTGAAAGTATCGAATGCATGGCTCGAGTATCCTCTTCCCTATAGTCACTCTATAAGCAGAGAAGATATGGAGCGATGAAGATATGGAATCTTCCAACATGATAACTTTCTATGTAAGAAGCCCGTGCCATCAAAGCAATCAATTTCTCTGCCTACAGGATGATAGCACCCCAGATGAAAATTCATCGCGAATCACTTTGCTTGTTAAATCTCCACTCATCATTGAAAAGGAAATGATAAAAATCTTGATTTGTCCAAGAATGGTGTTCATGGTTCGAAGACAGACAAGCTTATGTGATGCAGCGTGAGGAGAATACAAATCACTGTTTTCAGAGCACGTTTTTAGCTAGCCATATTTGCACGATTTGTCTAGAAATCATTTCTACAGACGAGCAGTGATGTTTTAAGATAACTTTTCAGCAGTCTTATCGCAACGACGCCGTTCGTTTAAAGCAACATAGCAATTTTCTTGAGGCTTTGTAACTCTTCGGTGATTTTATCCACATCTCCCTTGATCATATTTGATATCCATAACTGCTATTATAACCTGAAGACCACTTTCTTCACATTAAGAGTCAAATAAGCAGCCTGAATTAATGACTCTTCAGCTTACAGCTTTCCAAAAGTTATCAAACGGAATCCATTATTTAGGATTTTGGAAAATTATTTTAACTGTAATCTTTGAAGCTGGATTAATTATCTTAAAGAAACCGAAATTTCATTCATAAATTTGATAGTTTCAGAAGACTTATACTTTTCAACTTCAAGACTGCCTCTTTTTAATGTGATTCTGAATTTAAATTGTTGAAAAATGACATATTTAAACAATTAAAGTTTATACAACTTAACTTTTTTACTTCCTTAAACTAACAAACTAACCAAACTGTTACATACATAATGCGCGTAAAACAGTTTTTAAAATAATAGTAATAGAGATATTTCTGTATTTTTGGTAGAATAATGTTTTTGAAACTTTAACTTTAGACACCAATGTAATCGTACTAATAAGAATGAAAGAAAACAACTTGCAGATTCCTTGATTTGATAGTCATTTGTCATAGTGAGGCACAAAAATTAGTTGGCGATTTTTTGTTCTTTTAAAATAATACGTTTCAGTTTTCAAAAAAAAAAAAAAATCATGGAAAAATTTTAAGCAACGGAAATAGCTGATTCTAAATCTGCTTTGTCTCCTAAGTGTAAATATCTTAATTCAGGGCTTCTTAAACTTTTGTAATTCACGACCCCATTTATGATTGCGAGTTTCTTGACGACCCCATATAAATATAAAAGAAAAATAAATTAATATTTTTTGATGATTTATTTATTAGGTAACAATATACATATACATATAAAAATATATAAGTTTAGAATTCGTTTTGAAACATACAAAAATCTAAAATTAAAAATTGCACAAAAAATTATAAAATTGTATTTATTATAGTTTCAAAAATAAAAGTGGATTCTGACCGTCTTAATTCTCTCGAATATATTCAAGTACTTGCGTGGTAAGTATTAAATTAAAGTATAAGTTAAAAATTTAATGAGATGGTTGTGCCTGTTTTTTATTGCATAACAAATCATATCTTGGTGGAATGTTTGAAACTGCTGGACGTAAGACCTCTTCAACATTTTTTAACGCTGAACGATATTGGGATTTAATATGTGTTAAAGCTGAGAAAGTAACTTCACATAAATATGTGGTGTTGAATGGCAGAAGTACATTTAACGCCATATCAGCGATTGTGGGAAATTTCGTTCTAGTTCCGATCCAGAATTCAGTCAAGGGCTTTTTTTGAAATTGTAGTTTTAAGTTTGAGTCACTCGAAAGCTCAGCAAATTCCTCTTGAGCTTTAAGTGGCAGGTGATCAATCTCACTCAAGCCAATCCAAAACGGCTTTTGAATCCAAACTATTTTTTGGAAATAAATATTTAATATAAAATATGTCCGGAACTGTATTTCTAGCGCTTTTAAATGATCTACAATAGTTTTTGCAATAAAAGTTTTACAATGAATTTTCTCGATTACAAAATTGTCGACAGTGGAAAACATTTCGAACGAATTTTTTTCGACCCTACTTTTCCAAACGTTGATCTTTTTAATAAAACTTTCAATTTTATCATTTGAAGTAAATATATCGCAATTTTTTCCTTGAAGAGACAAGTTAAGATCGTTTAACTTCGCAAAAATATCTGACAAATAACACAGCTTGGATAGCCATTAGTCATTTTAAAAAAAAGCAGCAAGTTCACATTTTCGTTCGGTTAAAAATATTTCGAACTCGTCCTTTAATAACAATAATCTTCTTAAACTTTGACCTCTTGACAACCATCTTACTTCTGCATGTAATAACAAAGTTGTGTAGTTGGAATCCATATCCTTACAGATATTTGAAAATAAGCGACTGTTAAGGGCGTGGCTCTTAATAAAATTTATGATCTTAACAGCATCTTGAAGCACATCGTTCAATTCTGGTGCTAATTTTTTTGCTGCAAGAGCCTCTCAGTGAATAAGGCAGTGAATAAAAGTTATATGATCATAATGAGCAGCTTGAAAAAATGATTTAAAACCAATATTTTTGCCCGCATCTCTCTTGCACCATCTGTGCATATTCCACAGCAATTTTTCCATTCTAAACCTTCTGCTTTTAAAAATTCGTCAACTTTACAATATATGTCTTTCCCTGTAGTATGATCTTCCATAGGACGACAAAATAACAATTCTTCCTCCATGCTTTCTTTATAAACGTACCTGACATATACTAACAACTGAGCCAATTTAGTAATATGAGTTGTTTCGTAAAACTGAATTGAAAATTTTGGGCTTTCTTTAATTCTTGTAATAAGTTGTATTAATTGATCCTTGTTAATATCAGAAATTCTATTCGAGACAGTGTCGTTCGACAAAGGAATTTTTCGAATATCATCGCCATATTTTCTTCCATGTAGTATTTCTACCATTTTAATAGCAGCAGGTAACACAAGATCTTCTCCAATGGTGAACGGCTTTTTATTTTTAGCAATACAGTATGAAACTTCATATGATGCTAGTAAATATTTTTCATTAACGGTTATAAATTTTTCAAAGTTTTTCTTTTCTTTATTTAAAGATTTACACAGTCTTTCAAAATATTCTTTAGGTTTATTGATATACGAAACATGCTTTGATTCAAGGTGTCTTTTTAATTTTGATGGTTTCATACTATCCGAAGCCAATAATTCATTGCAGATCAAACAAAGAGATTGTTCATTACCCTTATAATTATGAAATGTAAAGCCAAATTGAAGAAAAGACTCATCATATTTTCTTTTTCGCACATTAGATGCCTCTTTACCAATACTTTGTCCTGCCTGAGATGAGTTTGTAGCATTATCATCTGCGTCATTACCATTCTTATCTAAGTTCAGCCATTTATCCATGGGCAAAAATTATTTTGATCCTAAAATACAATAAATATATAAAAATAACATATTGCAGATAATAATTGATTTATTAATTACCGAATAAATAAAAGAAAAACTAAAATCTTGTTACGGGGGACACTGACAATTGACCACACTAGAAGAGCGTCAATACTCCACTAATTAAATTGATTTATTACAAAAGACGTTTCCAGATTAAATCTTTTCTTCAACTTTAATTAAAACATTTGAAATAAAATAGCTATGTTGTCTTTCATTCTAATCTGGAAATATTTTTTATAATAAGTGTTTATGAATATTTACTTGATGGTATTATTTTTTTCAAACAACAATTAAATAAAACTCCAGCAAAGGAAAGTTAAGAATGTGAAACCCTTTTTGGAGCAATAATTTAAAACTATACATACCTGGTTGTTATGTCCTACAGGAACAATTATGTAGTTGTAGATAATTATTATAAAAATTTGTGAAATATTTAAAACTATTTCAGGTACAAACAATCTTTCCGAACTAGAAGATTTTATGATATATTTATCTACGATAATTGTTATTTTATCTTTATAACAATAATTTTACAAGTTAAAAAACATTTTCTGTTAAATTGTATTTTTATTTCTCGCGACCCCAGAATTTTGCTACGCGACCCCAAATGGGGTCGCGACCCATAGTTTAAGAAGCCCTGAAATAAACAATTCTCTTCAGAATATATTTGAAATAAAAAAAGAATAATAATTGGCCAGGGCCCCCGTGTGGATTAGTTTAATACACTAATAATACAACGAATTTGCATTTTAACAATAGTATATTGAACACTATTTACAATTATAATTACAAAAAAAGGATTATGAAAGTAACATTTTATATTTCGGAACCGTTAAGGTTCAAAACACGTCTTAGTTGAACCGTCGTCTGTTATCAACTGTCGTTCCTTTTCTAACCATATATATATATATATATATATATATATATATATATATATATATATATATATATATATATATATATATATATATATATAATATACATATATATGGAGTACCTGATGACGCACTTCAACATCATGACATCATCAAGTGCTTGCTGTTGAAGCAGCAAGTAAAGTAAGAAAAGTTTATTTTAAGTAAAGTAAGAAAAATAAAGCCAATTTATAATAAAGCTAGTAAGAAAAATAAAGCCAATTTTGCGTAAAATTATAAAGAAGTTTTATATTTTAATACTTTTAAATTCGTATTTATGCAAATTTTTATCTTTTTGTCTCTTCACAACAATAAGTAAACTTTAGTGCCGAACAAAATAAGATTTCTTTTTTAAGCTTCCGCTAAGTACGAGGTTGTATATATATATATATCACTAAACAGTAAAAAACTACAGTACTAAACAGTAAAAACGGAACTACATAGGAGGTGAGAAATTAAATTTAAAAATTGGCAGAAGCACGGGAAGAAGTTCCAGAGAAAGTCGAATCGTCTGTTCCTAAGAATGTAAGCAAATTAAAATAGTTAAAGGACTTTAATTGTGTGACTAATGATATATAATTAAGTTAACTTAGTTGTTTACATATCATTAAATTTACATCATAATAAAATTGTACTTTGTTATATATATCATGAAAAAGTAACATGTTTCACACAGGAAATAAGAAATAAAATGTTTATTATACATGAAAAGGAATACTGAAAATGTTACCGAATTTCATTTAATTATCATTAAAAAAGAAATTTATGCTTTTTTCTCTCTAAATCTAAGTACTTAAGAAGTAGTCCAAAAATCAGACTTTACATAATAAAATTAAGATAAAAAATTTTAACCTGTTAAATTTCGATAAAATAAATACTCTTATTTCTTAAAATTTTAATTCAAACATAGTATAGTGTATTGTTAAATAAGACATAAATTCGTGGACTAAAAATAATATGTTGATGGATTTAATAAAGAGTAAAAGAAATCTTTTATTCCTATTTATATCAAAAAGTAAACAGATTAAATGTTTCCATAAATACAAAATATTTTATTCGTATAATTTCACTTCTCTCTGAGATGTAGTAAAAATAAATGGCCTTGGCTTGTGGTATGCTGTTGAAAGATACAAATGCTACATAATATTAAAATTTATATATTTTTTAATAATAAAAATATATAATTTTTCAACTCGAAAATCATTGTTATTCTTCCAACAATACTAAAATGTCTCTAAAAGCTGTTAATAGATGGCGCCACTAAACCTCATTAGTAAGCAAATTTGTATAAAAATCGTACTTTATTCGATGTTAGTTGTTATTAACTTACAAATACACACAGAATTTGTCACCTTTTATCCCGGGACTATGTAAGAACATAGAACTAGAGATTTTTAAAAAGAATACTATTTTAAATAACACCTTAAGAAGTTTAAAATTTAAAAATGAAAAATTGTTTGTGACACGGAAAAAAATTTCCATTGAGACACATTATTACGGACTAATATGTATTTAAATTTAACGCGGAAGGCAACTTACGCCTTTTAAAAAACGCTATAAAATGGAAGATGCCCAATAATTGCAAATAATTATTCCAATTTAAAATTTTTTTCGCAACATTCATTGAAGTAAAACATTTACTTAATATTGAAAACTGCTACATTGACTTAACTCTTAAATTATTTCAAAGGGAAAAATTATTAAAATTATTATTCTTCTTCCGCTTTTAAAATAATGATTAGCAGCATAGAAATGATGAAAATTGTTTTTTTAATGGAAACTAATAAAAAAAAATAATAGGAAATAACCTAATATCTTATTTTTAAGAATTGGAAAAATAAAGAAAGAAATGTATGAATTTCAGCAAAGAGAGTACACGATTATATAAGCGAAGGCTTAGGGTACTCTCTAGCTCGAAAAGTATCAGGTTCAATACTTGATGCTGTCTAGCACAAAGAGTTAAGTTTAAATCTGGGAGATGAAATATAAACGTAAATGAATAGTGAGCTTTTACATTCTTCGTGCGCATACATCGGGTGGGTGCTCGAGAATTTGCCCTCTTGTGAGGCACAAATACGACCCAATAAAAACGTAAATATTTACTATGAAAACTTTATGCTGGAAACCATCAGACACGTTGACACATTTCATATTCTGCCTGTCTAGTTACTGTGTTTGAATTTAAATGTAGCTTTCTTCCTCAAATAACGTTCTGATTTAGAAATAAAAACAGAGAATCCGGAATCACTTTCTATTGAAAATGAGGGTTCTTTAATTCTTCTTCAATAAATTTAAGGAGTTATTTTGTAGTAGGTTTTAGAAATATCCAGTTTAAAATTAGAGTACAGAGCCGACCCGCGCATTCTAGCTTTGTAACTATTCTAATTTTCAGGTTCTCTATCAGTTTTTTTTTTAATTTAAAAGAAAGCTTATATATACGATCTTTTATTTGATGATATTTATTCTTAAAAAAGCAAATGTTTTAAATTTAGGATTATAAAAATAAAATAGCCGGTTTTCCAACACATTAAAATAATTAAGTCTTTTATGAAACTTTGATAGGATTAGTATGATGAAAAAAGGTTAATTAGTTCGATACTGATCTCTGTTAAATAGCAGGAAACAAATTGTTCATTTCAATATTAACTATACGAAACGAATTCATAAATAATTTTCAAATAACCTTTGTAATTTGTTTGTTTCCGACTTTTTATTTCAGTAGACATATTCTCTGAAGCCAGGTGGCTTAGCGACAGCGTTTCACGCTCTCATGACACAGGCCTGAGGTTCGATCCTCGGACTGGGAAAGGTTGACTCAGCCTTTCATCCCTTCAGTGGGTCGATTTACTGAGTACCAAGCATGCTTGAGAACTAAACACTGGGGGTCTTACGTTAGGCTGACCACCTAACTGGGACATATGCTTCGCACCCCAGGCCTCTCGGTCATGAAAACAGTTATGGGCACTGTAGACCTTGGCCCACATGGGCTGTCGTGCCATGGAGTTTTAGTTTAGTTTAGTTGTAGACATATTTTCTAAAAAAGGCCATCCACTACATTATTTTAAAATATTGTTTCAACTGGGACTTTTCGCTCTGAAGACTGCTGTCCTATCACTAAGCCAAGGTTATATCATAACTTTCACTTTTATATAACACTTTCTTTCTCAAATGTGGTGGTGGTGGGACAAATCCCCATCTGGTCTAGTGGAACTAGACCAGATCCATGAGATCAAAGACAGCCAAAAAATCCAAAAGCAGATGGGGACTGTTGCGTTACGAATTATTGCGTGTGTATTTCCTTTCATTAATAAGTCTTATTGCCTTTAATATTTTATTTTAACAATAACAATTAACAAATAACAATTTTCATGATTATATTCCATAAAAATGAGTTCCACACCGTGATACACTGGTGCCAATACGGTCCTCATTCGACCGCATCCAAATAGCAACTGGCTAGATTCCCCATCGGATAGGGAAGATGCGCTTCTCATTCCCCTTTAGGGATTTACTGTGGCTGAGTTGCCACATCCTCCCGCCCCGACAAAGAATCAGCCAAAAAATAAACATCACATATTAAAATTAATACACGTAAATATGAAAAAACTAAAATTTTACATTACAAAATAAATTGAATACTTAAGAAATATGAATTCGAAACAAAATATACACATAGTAGTAACTATAATTGTATAACACTAACTATTAATCATTACAATTCACCAACAATAATAAAGGTTCTTCACCATTTTCAAACAAAATGTTTTAACTTACTCTTGGACTTCTAAATTATACAAAAGCTGTACGGGACGTTTTATGACCCCTGATGGAGTCTTTAAAGTCACCGCTCTTACTTTGTTGTCCCTGCCTCTATGGACTTCCAGTACCTTGGCCAGCTTCCACATCTGTCTCGGAACCTTATCTTCACCTACTAAAACTACATCATTTACATTAAATACACATTTTACATTGACAGGTTTGGGGAAATTCGCACCCCTTAATAGAAGAAGATATTCACCTTTCCATCTTTTCCAAAAATTATTTAAGATTTTTTCTCTATAAAGAAATCTTTTAATTAAATCCTTTTTACCGGTAAATAATTTGCAATTTTGATTATCTGACCAATTTGGTAAGGTAGTTAATCTTCTTCCAATTAAGAAGTTTGCGGGTGTGAGAGGGAATGGTTCATTAGGTTCATTATAAATATAAGTTAAAGGACGAGAGTTAATTATAGCTTCAATTTCTGCCAAGATAGTTTGTAACTCTTCAAAAGAAACTAATGCCCTTCCCAAAATTTTCCTTAATGCAACTTTTGTTATTCGAACCATTCTCTCCCAATAACCACCCCACCATGCAGCACGTTCAACAATGTATTGCCATTTAATTCCTTTCTTTCCAAAGTAATTTTGAATATCAGATTCAGTTATGTTTGCATAGAGTTTTTTAAGTTCAGTCTCAGCACTTTTAAATGTCATTGCATTGTCAGAATTAACAATGCGGCAAATACCTCTTCTGGAGATGAAACGTCTAAATGCTAGAAGAAAATGTTCTGTACTTAATCCGGAGACAACTTCGAGGTGAACGGCACGAGTTACAGCGCATGTAAATAAGGCGATATAAACCTTGTCTTGGTCCTTTGAGTATAAGGGGCCGGCAAAATCAATACCTACCACTTCAAAAGGATCAGTTTCACTGGTTCTGTCTGCAGGTAGTGGTGCTACAATTTGATTTCCATGCTTGATTTGAAATCGTCTACACTTAAAACACTTGTTTAGACAATTTTTCACAGCTTGTCTACCACGGATGATCCAAAATCATTCTCTCAACTGGGTAAGAGTATCGGAGACACCTGAATGGTACAAGTTTTTATGCTCCATATCTATTAAAAGATTTGTGAATCTTGATTTATAGGGGATGATAATTGGATGTTTGGATTGATGATTGAATTCGGAGTTCTGGAGTCTTCCTTTTAAAACGATTAAATCATTGGAGTCCAAAACTGGGTTTAGTGTAAAAAGTTTGGAACTAGAGGGAATTGGAAGGTTGTTTTTAAGGCAAATGTATTCTTTCTCGAATTCATTTTGCTGCACAGTCCGAATCCAATATCGTTCAGCATTAATTAGTTCACTCGTAGTGATAACGCCAGTTTCTCGTTCGTGGGTTGCCTTACAGTTTTTTATGAATCTTAATATGTAACCAGTGATTCTAAAAACCTTGTTTAACTCACTGAAGTCCTCCAAATTCAGTAAAGGCTGTAAAGTTTCAATATTCGTTTGTAAAGACACTGCTACACTTCTTCTTTCTTCTTCTATACAATGCAAAGTATCCAGTTTGGCGCGTGTCTCAGAGCATGGGAAGTCACCTTTCAGAAGCCATGAAGGTCCATGGAACCAGATACTATCATTCACAAGAATTTGAGCCTTAATTCCCCTCGTGAGTTTATCAGCAGGATTGGTCTTTCCCTGACAGTGATGCCAACTGCTCGGATCTGTTTTATCTTTAATTTCCATGACACGATTGCGGACGAATTGCTTCCACTCGTCGCTGTTTCCCTTGATCCAATGAAGGCAAATTTGTGAGTCTGTCCAATAATGCATATTACGGTTGTGTAACAGGGGAAAAGTGTCTCGCAGATAATGTCCCATGCGTGCTGAAATTAAAGTTCCTAATAGTTCCAACCGAGGGAGTGTAAGCTTCTTTAATGGAGCTAGACGTGATTTCGACAAAACAAACCTCGTTTCATACCCATCTGAGTGCTTCATTCGAAAATAACATACTGATCCATAACATTTAGGGCTGGCGTCAGAAAATATATGGACCTCTAAAGATTCCCAATTGATTTCATGAAAATATAATCTTGGAATTTCAAAGTTTCTTACAATCTCCATTTCATTTAACCAGTCCAAAAATGCTATTTCTATTTCTGGGGGAACACATTCGTCCCATTGCAGGCCTAGTTCCCAAATCCTTTGTAATTGCAACTTCATTCTTATTGTGAATGGGTTCATTAAGCCTATAGGATCAAATAACATACCACATGCCGCGAGAATAATTCGCTTCGTTACTATTTTTGGGTTTTTAAACTTTTCAAATTGATCAATATCGAAGCTAATAACATCATTTTCATTGTCCCAAATTAGACCTAAAACTTTTAATGGTACACCTTGGTCCGCTGATGTTTCTCGACAATCAATATTAGCACGCTTGAGGTATTCATCAAGAATCGAGGAATTCGTCGCCCATCGACGAAGGTTCATACTAGCTTCACTAAGTATTAAAATCATCTCCTTAACTAATTTCAGAGCGTCTTCAACATTAGAAGTTCCATTTATTAAATCATCCACGTAAAGTTCTTTAAGCATTTCACATGCTTCATCATATTTTCCTTGATACCTTTCCAAATGCAGCCTTATGGTTGCAGTAAGTAAAAAGGCGCTGCATTTGATCCCAAAAGTTACTCTCTTATACTTAAACGTTGCAATGTTCTGAGGGCTGAGATTGAGATTAGGACCCTTATCTTTTAACCATAAAAATTTTAAAAACTCGCTATCTTGTTCAGCAATTCCTACTTCTAAATACGCGCGTTGAATATCTGCGCAAAATGCCACTTTGTGTAATCTGAACCTCAAAATTATTTTTAATAAATCGGGATTCAAATTTGGCCCGCTTTCTAAGCAATCATTTAACGACAACTCGCCTTTTCCTTTAGATGAAGCGTCAAATACTATCCTAACTTTAGAACTATATTTTTTCTCGCGCACGACTGCGTGATGTGGGAGGAAATAACCAGTTTTCATATTTTGATATGAATTCGAGTCAACTATTTCAATAATGCCATCCCTTAAATGTTCGTTAATTATTGTATCGTACCTAGCATATAAATCCTCATTTTTGATTAATGAACAAGTTAAACTGGATAAACGACGTTTTGCGATTTCATAATTATTACTTAATTCCTTATTATTAACCTTCCATAACAATTTTGTTTCATATCTTTTATCTACATATGTGGTATTTTTCTTAAAGGTTTCCAAAATATCCTTGTCTGAGAGAGACATTTCCTTATCCCCATTAATTCCAATGGTTTCCAATAGCCATAAATTTTTTATCCTATCACAATCTAACTCTTCATTCTCTACAATTAAATGATTGACAGATACCCCTTGGCTATTAGAATCTCCATCCCTACCTTGAATTAAGTGTCCAAATATACTCTCTTGAGCAATTAATCTCTTAGTGAGTCTTACAATATTATCGCCTAATATTTCTGAGATATAATCTGAACCGATTAAAATGTGAATTTTTTCAGTAATACTAACATCAGCTAATTCAATACCCTTTTCAAAAGCAAGGTTCCTCACGAATTTTGACGGAATTCTTATTTTTGCCAAAGTAATCGAATCAATCACTATGGTTTGTATTTTTACACATTGGTTAGGATATTTAATATTATGTAAAGTTAATTCGACCAAATTATACATTCGCTTTTCAGCAGTTTTAGATCCAAATGTATGAATTATTAAAGGTTCCTTCTTAATAACTTTCAAATTTAACGCGTCGGCTACTTCTTTTAAAATAAATGATTTATTTGCTCCACCGTCTACCATGCAGCGTAACTGCAAGCTGCTTTCTTTCGATTTCACTAAAGCCGAAAAAGTCTGTAGCAAAACAGAGTTATGCGAAGTTCTGTTTACATTAAGTTCCCTGGCGGAAAATGAAACCATTGACGAGACCGCTTCTTGTTTCGAATCGCCTTCCCGGACTGAAACCGAAATATCCTCAGCAAAACATTCACCCCTCTCTCCGCATAGCAGGGAGTTGTGACCTTGAGAACCGCACATTTTACATTTTAGATAATTACGGTCGCAAAATTTTCTTATATGATTTTGAAAACAAATAAAACAAAGACCCTTTGACATTAAAGCTTTCCTTTTATCATTAACACTTAGTGAGCAATCATGATTCATGTGATTTTGTGTACAAAAAATACATTTTTTGTTATTTTCTATTCTATAAAAGTTGCGTTTACACGTAGCGCTCGGTTCGTATTTCCGCGGTCCGCAGGGATATTTATTACCCACTTGAGTACTCAAGACCGCCCCGCTGCTAAATTTATTGCTCGCGTCGCTTCTCTTTGAGTTCAAGAAATGAGGCTTATTTGGGTAACTTTGATCTGTTACTTTGTTTCGAAAGGGATATTCCTTAGGGTTAAAATTTCTCGGATTAGCTAATATTAATGACGTTTCTCTACATTCAACTTCTTTTCTTATAAATTCTACTAATTTTACAATATCAAACAATTCATCTGTTTTACGCTGACGATTATAATTTAAATTTAACTCTTCGGGCAATTTTTGCAGAATTACAGGACACAATAAATTACTGAATGTGTCAGCGGCTATTCCCAAGGATTGCAAGGACCTTATTTGCACTTCAATGGCGTCATACATTTTTCTTAAGCCAATAATATTAGAGCAAGACTTGACTGGTTCTATTACTAAAAGTTTGTGCATGTGTGCTGACATAATTATATCTGTTCGACCGAATCTATCCTTTATTAATTGTATTGACGCATCGTAATTTTGATCTGTGAGGGAAAATCCTTTAACTGCACTTAGCGCAACTCCTCCTAGATAAGATTTTAAATAAGTAAATTTTTCAGTTTTTGTGAGAGAAAGATTATTGTGTATCGCGACTTCATAGGAATTCCAAAAATCTAAAAATTGACTACAATCTCCATAAAATGTTTGTATGTTCAATTTTGGAAGTTTTACATTTTTTGTTTCAGTTCTAAAGGGATAATTATACATTTGCGCGAATTGCATCGAATCATTATTATCACCTGTAATTTGATCGCTTGTTCTGCTTGCATTTATTTCGCTTGGCGGTTTATAGCGTATAGTTTCTAACTGCCTTTCGATTTTCGATTTCGCTGCTATACCTTTATCCTTATATTCTTCGCTCGTAATAATCTCATTCGAAAAATCTTTTATTTCAATTTTTAATTGTATTTCCTCATCGGCCCTAGTTAAATCATTCAATTTTTCTACGAGTTGAGATTTTAAACTGCAAAGCTCTTCAAGTTTTGTTTCATTAGAATATTCATTTGAAATTTCCTTAACCAATGTAGTTTCGATTTTATTTAAATGCTTCGTAAGTGAAGCTCTTAAAATTTTACGTTTTTCTTTTAACCGTTCTAAATCCATTATCTTAAAATATTAAATTCTAATAAGGGAAAAATGGGCCTACCTCAAATCTCAGCTCTCTAGTGCCGTGAACGCTCCTTCAAAATAATTCAAACCATCACGTCCGGGTCACCAAGATGTTGCGTTACGAATTGTTGCGTGTGTATTTCCTTTCATTAATAAGTCTTATTGCCTTTAATATTTTATTTTTAACAATAACAATTAACAAATAACAATTTTCATGATTATATTCCATAAAAATGAGTTCCACACCGTGATACACTGGTGCCAATACGGTCCTCATTCGACCGCATCCAAATAGCAACTGGCTAGATTCCCCATCGGATAGGGAAGATGCGCTTCTCATTCCCCTTTAGGGATTTACTGTGGCTGAGTTGCCACAGGGACTTTTCACAGCCTCCTCACGAGAAAACCCCAAGCACTTCAAGATGTGTTGCGGGCAAAACGGAGCATTGTCGCACTTGGGGCATGTTGGGTATTTTCTTTCACCGTCCTCAAAGATCATACACTTCAAGTGGCCAGTAGAAAGTCGAGACAGTGTCGTCTGATGTACTCTGGAGCCCTTAAATGTTGTGGCGGCTCCAGGATATCTTTGGAAGTACCAAGGATGAGTAGGAGGGTCAGCCCAGGTTTTAGAAGTAAGTTGTTTAGTAATGGAAGAGATTTCTGATGGTGTTAGTGCCATGCATGATCTAGTCCGGGTTCATAGGATTACTGGCGGCAGCCTTTGCAATGTCGTCGGCTACTTCATTCCCAGGCAGACCAACATGCGAGGGGACCCACTGGAGGTGGATTGGGTGTTGAACTTAAAGGCTTTTCAACTAGAGAAGAATACTTCTACTAGTACTGTAACCGATGGATTACCAATTGAAAAGGTGCTGGATCGAGGATCGACTGTCTGTAAGGATCCATATCTCCGAGAAATCATTTTGTGTATTGTTATCTAACAAAGAAAATCCACTCATGATGGCAATGAGTTCAGTTTTGAAGACGGACGTGTGGTCAGCAGTTCTTTTTTCAAGCTTGATGGAATGGTTGGGGAGTTCAATACATACTCCGCTGCCAATTGCATTGGTCTCCAATTTGCTTTCATCAGTATAAAAATGTTCTCAAATGTTTTCACATTAATAAATATATATCTTAAATACTATGATAAATAAACTTTAAACAGTCCTTTCCTTTCGAAATTTTACTATGAAATGGTGATTTTCTTTTTGTATTTTCTATTGCAAACGTAAGCATGCCTTGAACAAATGTGAAGCGGATTGTCGAAACTTGGTTCTGGCTATACCAAAATGATTCCTGAATTCATGCAAAAGGCAAGTGGACACATTTATCTTTTCAAATATGTGCAAGTGGGCCAAATCAAAATGAACCGTTTAGAATTAAATTAAAGTGACGAAGGTGTATCTGGGGAAAAGAATTACTAATGCTTAATAAACGTAAATGTTTACTTAATTAATAAAATTTGAATTTATTATTCACGTTTTCCTACTTATTATTCACGTTTTTTATTTCTTCATTTTTAGAGCGTTTTAACTATTTAAAAACATTTTCTATAACCAGGCTGATTTATTAATTTGCAAAAATAATTTGAAATATATTTCATTGGACTTATACAAAGTAAAAGCAAAGGTGTTTATTTATTTTTATAAATACAAATAGACAAAATCTTCGTTTTTCTTACGAATCTTAATCTGATATAGGCATGATGATAAGAAACACACTAATGTGAATTTAAAATTTTCATACACTAAAAATAAAAAAGTGTGAACTTATGAAATAGCTTAGGCAAGCGCTCACTTCAATTTCGTCTTTAGCTGTGCATCGTAATACTAGGTGATATATTTCTTCACGAAAATGGTCAGGAAATTTGTATAATAAAATGTGAATTTAAAATTTTCATATACTAAAAATAAAAAAGTGTGAACTTATGAAATAGCTTAGGCAAACGTCACTTCAATTTCGTCTTTAGCTGTGCATCGTAATACTAGGTGATATATTTCTTCACGAAAATGGTCAGGAAATTTGTATAATAAAATGTGAATTTAAAATTTTCATATACTAAAAATAAAAAAGTGTGAGCTTATGAAATAGCTTAGGCAGGTGGTCACTTCCATTTCGTCTTTAGCTGTGCATCGTAATACTAGGTGATATATTTCTTCACGAAAATGGTCAGGAAATTTGTATAATAAAATGTGAATTTAAAATTTTCATATACTAAAAATAAAAAAGTGTGAGCTTATGAAATAGCTTAGGCAGGTGGTCACTTCCATTTCGTCTTTAGCTGTGCATCGTAATACTCGGTGACATATTTCTTCACGAAAATGGTCTGGAAATTTCGACTTCTATTTGCTGTATTTGACGAAAGGCTTAAAATCGTAATATATTTTTTGCAGTATAAACACTACAAAATATTTTGACACTTTTTTTACTTACATACGAGTTGGGAAAAATGAATTTGTTTATTATAATATTTTTTTTATCACAAACCAGTATATGCTATTGAAAACTAAATGGAACTTCAATGAAAGAAAATATGTAGGCTTGTAACGTGTTGCTGTATGTTCATGCACTTAGCCCAGATTTTTGCGCCGAGCTGGCAGCCGAAAGGTTAGCGCTCTTGCCTTCGGTTCAACAGTTCGTGGGTTCGAATCCCACCTTGGGCATGGATGTTTGTAGTGGTTCGGATTCCACTTTAAACCGTAAGTCCCGGTCTAATTAGCCCTTGTGTGCAAAAAATGACCGTTGAGCGACAAACAAACCAAACCCAGATTTTTGCTTTACTTGCTGAATATAAGCAGCCAAGTCTTCACCATTTAGCTGTAGAGAACCCCCAGTACTTTGCCTTCCACTTTCAGAGGTTTCATTTCACCTTGAAGACATTGCAACAACGATCGATCCGACTTTATCTAGCGACCTTCAGTGGGTATGGTGGATCTTCAGTTAATTCGAGATTCCGATGATGAGAACGACACTCTCACACCCACCATACAACTGAGGCCTTACTTGCTATGTTAATAATTGTCCGAAAAATATGTATTCGAACTGCGACTTAACCCCTAGTTGCTCATTATCTTCATAGCACTTCCCGTAATATCGGCAGAAGAGTTTGGCTTGCCACGGGCTACAAATGTCAAATTGACCCCATCTGTCCTACTAGATTGCTGGAGTTCCCTGAGCTGAGGACATGTCTACTTTAATTTGTGACACAAAAGTCCTTCCACTGCTGTGGAGAACAATGCTAAGGATATTGACCTCGAATCCTGATAATATTTCAAAATTAAAAGGCGCTTCAGCTAAAAAAAAAAAAAAAAGAAAAAAAGAAAAAAAGAATAAGAGTTTACTTTAGTGGCAGCTTGCTGTTATCCAGCTTTGCAGAGCTCATGTAGCGATGAAATAATTTGATGCCATGATAAAGTCCAACACAGGAGACCACAAATCATGCACAAGTAGTTATAACTTGCCATTAATCGTGATTTTGATCAACGATGGCCGTGAAAATTTAACTTAAAATGATTGTTAGAATTTATATGTATTAAAGATTTGTGTGTTTATATATTCAGTAGTTTTAAAGAGAGAGTTTTTATGACTTCAAAGGAAATGGTGTATCCTTTTATATTCTGCTTATATATGCTATTATTATCAGTTTTCATATTTTCATTATAAATAAACATTATTTTATTTACATTTGTCGTCATTTTTTAAGAGAAATAGATAATGCATAGCCCATTAGATGAGTAGTAACGAGAAATCTCCCGAGAATAATATTGACTTTTCTCCAATTATGTTTGCAATTTTTGAATACGCTCGAAAAAAAGAAAAAAACAAATTGTTTGGCAGGTTTTTAAAAATCATATATATATATATATATATATATATATATATATATATATATATATATATATATATATATATATATTATATATATATACATACATACATATATATATATATATGTATATATATATATATATATATATATATATATATATATATATATACATATATATATGCATATATATATATGTATATGTATATATATGTATATATATATATATATATATATATATATATATATATATATATATATATATATATATATATATATATATATATATATATATATATATATATATATATATATATATATATATATATATATACACTAACTGACCCAGCCACGCATTGTAGTGGCTGAGTAATTATAATACATTGAATCAATTTTTTACTAATTCTTTGGTACAATCAAATTAAAATTTTCTAAAAAAATTTAAAATAGGTTCATTCATATGAGATTAAAAATAAAACGTCTCGCCAAAAAAATTAAAACGATCTCCATTTTGACGCATCAGATAAAAGCAAGTGGGAAGGATAACGTGTATAATCTGCATGGATAAAAACTTGCTAAAACAAGCATTTTAAGAAGATATTGCATTCATTTGCAAGCTGATTGCGTGAATGGTTCTTATTACAAAAAGCATTTTCTTTCCCTATCGCAAAATGCCAGAGTATGGAAACAATATGCAGCGGCTTCAATGACTTGATTTGGCAATTGCCCTGAATGACACAGAAGTGGTATTGGTAGAAATAGTTTACAAGGAAAATTTAGTTTAAATTATTTCTACCATTACTTTTTAATTTTCGTAAAATCTTCTTATAAAATTTATCTTAGTAGATGCATGCAAGCAGCAAAGCATAATGCTTCGAGCCTTACTGTGAGACGAATGAAATCAAAGCATATAGTGAAATCCAACAGAATTGAGCAAACAGGCAAACAATGCTAAAACATCAAGAGTGCGACTTCTGGTAACTATTTTGAAAGATAATCATTTACATCCAAAACATGGAAACCTCAAAGGAATTTAATAAAATCTGTATAATTGTGCCTAGTAAAAGTTCAATGAAAATCGTATGCAAATGGCAAAATCGCTCAATCTTATGCAACGGTATACGGGATCGAACCCATAAACTGCTACTTAATGTATTATCGCCGTAATATGCTGAATCTTACTGTGAAACATTTGCAATCGAACGATGTAGAGAAATCAAACAAAATACGGTAATAAGGTAAGAGATGCTTAAAAAATGAAAGCAAGTCTTCTGGTGATTATTTTAATTAGAATTTACTTTCAAGTAAAATCGCAAAAAGAAAATATTTAAAAAAAAAAACGATATTTATTACTGAAGTGGTTTGTATGAAACATGCTCCCGAGTGGTAAAACAGCCAAATTTCACGAAATCTGCAGCAGCATACGGTATCGAACCCAGAAACTACGGCGTTACTAACTAATACCTCACTCTACTGGATATGTGTAATCTAACAATACAGTGAAATAAAACAGAATAGTGTGAATCTAATGATTCTTAGATACCGGAAGTCCGACTTTTGTAGTTAATATGAATAGTATTTATTGACATGTAAAACCGCCGACATTAAAGGGAATTTATTAATGATATTTGTTTCCGAAGCAAGTTGTATGAAGATGCATGCGAACAGCTAAATCATCAAACCTTACGTATTTTGAGATGGTATAAGTGATCGAAACCAGCAACGTTAAAAACTGTCTCAAAGCCACACACACACACACACACACACACACACACACACACACACACACACACACACACACACACACACACACACACACACACACACACACACACACACACACACACACACACATAATACGATTAATCTTACTTTTGGACGCGTGTCATCAAATAGCATCAAACAGAACAATGAAACCAACGATGCTTAAATATCAGAATTGCCATCTTTGTTTACTTTGTGTGATTTTCTGCATGTAAAACTGCAAACTTTGCAAAAAAATATTTAACGAAAGGTACTTAATTGCTATGAGAGTTGTAGGAAAGATCCAGGCAGACCGCTGCAAAAACTGAAAAGTAAGAAAAATCATTCCACGCAAAATTTTTGAGAAAAACATTTTATCCTGAATATGTATCTGATATACTTTAAATTTATATTTTATTGATTGATAATACTTTAAAAAAAGGACAAAATATTTAATATTTTCTTCCTAATACCACCTAATTAATTATTTATTAGCAGAATTATAATTTGCTTTTCATTTAGGCATATGACTTCAATAGCAACCCCTTGTTGAAAGACAAGCTGCGAATGGCAGAACTATTGTTTGAATATTTTTTTTATCAAATAACCGTAGATGCTAATTCATCTAGAGAACTATAATTATCCACTTCATTCATAATTCGTTTTTTTTTTTTTTTAAAGAAGTAGTAAAGCTTACAATACATTGCATAAAAACAGAAAATGTTATTGTTGTTACTTATCTCAGGTTGTCTAGCCTAGCTAGACAACCTGAGATAAGTAACAACAGCTCACAACAACCTAAGCTAACAACAACCTGAGATACGTAACAACAGCAACAACAGTCTAGCTAGGCTAGACAACCCCTATAAAACAAAAAATATCTAAAATGTCTAAAAAATGTGATGGGACCCGAAGGACATCGTCTTTTATAAAATTTAGGCAAGTTAAGATATGTCCAGTGGAGGCCATATTGACGGAACACCAAGGACAGTCTGGAAATGTCCTTTGCCCCTGCTGGAAGGTCATTCCTCTCGTGTGCCTACTCAGATAGCGGGAAAAGGCAGTTTGATAAGATCTTGGTCTCAGATGGAAGGTCTCACCCGGTCTTTTGGCGAAGTACCATGAATGGTTGGGAGGAATTTTCATGAGCTTATTGAATTCAGTTTTCGCCAAGGAAGAAATCTCACTAAATGTGAGCTCTCCTCCCGGGTTTACAAAAAAAATAAATAAAATAAATAAATAATAAATAAAAATTCAAAAAGCAGAAATTAATTTGACAATGGGTTTTTCAAATGATTTATTTATAAGAGAAGATTTTTCATTTGACATCTATTTCAAAACGTATTAAAAGAAGTCAAGCCCTAAAGTAAAATTAAATTGAATGTGCGCTTCTGAATGTCTGGACAGGAAAACAATTCAGAGTCCTGTGTTTTATTTTTCCATCCATAGAGTGATTGAGTCAATACTGAAAGTGTGAGACACGCAACTTAACATTGCTCACGACATCCATAATATACACAGTCTGCCTCGCTTTTTTTCTCGCTTTATATAGAGAAAATGTAATCGTTAAAAAATATAAAATTCATATTTTCAATTTTACTCTGACATGATTATTATTTTAGTGAAAAGTTCTCTAACATGCATATTTTCAAACACTCTTGGGAATCTATCGTATAAAAGAATAAAAACATTTAATTCAGGTGTATGCATTTTTTTCATTAAAAAGCATTTATGATATGATATAAAAATACATCCTATCATAAAATTCAGCCTCAACGTTTGTTTGAATTAAAAAAAAAAAAAAGAATTGGATTTACTTTGAATGATTCTTTGAAAAAAACAAGCTTCGTATAAATTCTCGCTTCAAATGACTTCAGTCTTTGCAATATTTATAGAATAAATTATTTTCATTATATATATATATTTTCAATTATTTTCATTATATGTATATTTGTAAAGTAAGAAAAAGTATTTATTTATTACATTACATATATTCAGACTTGTATGCTTGATTCTTGAGATCCGCTTGTAAGTCTTCGTCAATAATAGGACAAATAGCACAATGACAGATGTACAACCACAGAAGAATAACCACAGAAGAATAATGAAGAAAACACCCAGTGCCACGGTGGGAATCGAACCCACACTCCTACGCTCTCAAGCGATTAGCGGAGTGATACTTTGACCACTCAGCCATGGAGCCGCCGAAGAAAAAGTACCGAGTGTATAAAAACTAATCAAATGTTAAAATCAAAAAGTTTCATTTCAATAAGAAATATTAAGAGGAAGCGAATTTAAAAAGAAATTTTAATTCATTTAATTTACTTAAATTTAAAATTATAAAGTGTTTCCAAATTCTAATGTTTTTTGTTTCATTTGTTTCAAGAAATGAATCGTGTCAAGGAAAACAAGAGTTTAAAATTCAACGTTTTAATTAATTAATTCTATTTAATTCGAATTAAATACTGTCTACACTAATGTAAATTTCCGAAAACTAGTCGAGAAGTTACTCTCGCTTTTTAAGCAAACAATTTCATCCAGTTAATTAAAACTTGTTTTCAAAGAAATTAATCCTTTTCATGAACACTTTATTCAGATATATTTAAGTGAATTAAAATTATTCAGAATATTTAGAGATTCTCTCGGAATAACCTTTTAAGCAAAGTCTGATCAATTTTGAATGCGTTTCAGCTCCAAATGGACTGCCTTTTATAATCAAAGTTTTAATGAAGTAAAAGTTAACTAAGCGAGCATATAGTCAATTCTTTTGAATTAAAAAAAATAAGGGCAGAAAATAATATTTAGATTCTTTTTAAAATATTCTTTGACTCTTCATAAACAATAAAGAAAACAATAATTTACTAAATTTTAATAGCACGTTTCATAATCAAGATAGAGAATTAAAATTTTTTTCACATTTATATCTGTAAATTTAAATTTTGAAATAAAACTTATTGCAATGGAGGAAGAATTAAATAAATTGAAGAAAATTATAAAACTTCAGTACGGCATCTATATTACTCAGAATTGAAAAAATGAATGTGAAAAAAAGGAATTTAATAATTATTGAATTAACGGTAATATCATTAATTATATTACAGGTCAGGAAAAAATGTAAAAAAATAATGCATATTGTCGGGAAATGTCCAAATTAGCCTTCTGTTAAAGTGAGCTTCTTTGCAAGATTTGGTGAAAAGAAACACATTTTGAATGAGATGGAAATGACAGGATTGCGTGTGTGCCTTATTTTGTACAAAAAACACCCATTTGGCGATATTTGATGATGCAATCTGTGGCATAGAATACATGTTTCGCGGATTTTATAATTATTTCAATTCATAAAAAATATTCGGAAGATTATCAAAATTCATTTCTACCACCAAGCTGCATTGGGAAGCTCATTTGTATTGAGCTTGAGCCGCCCAACTTGTCTAGTGGTCAGCGTGCCTGACTGCGGATAAGGAGGTCCTGGGTTCGAATCCCGGTTCGGGCATGGATGTACTTTCTCTCTCTGTCTATCCTGTCTTTGTCCTTTCCTTGTAGGAATGAGGTGTGAATGGATGCCCACTCTATAAACGGGTACCTAGGACATGTGTGTAGAGCAAAGTCGTACTTTCACCTTTATGGTGCTCTGATTAAAATGAAAGACGCTCCCAATTGACGTAAATTCGCATAGCCAAGGCATAGCGTGCTTGCCTTGTCCAAGTGTCATTAGTAACAACAACACTGAGCTTGAAAGGATTGCGTTTTAAAGTAAAACTGCGATCTTAGTAGTAGCATCATATTGTTGACTATTTTAATGTCTTCGTCTCACTGTTAAGAAGATGGAAAGTGCTATGAAGTTTCATATATATTAAATTACAGGCAAATGAAGTTAGTTTTTCTTTTATTACGTGTTCATTATAAATCAATGAATTTAGCAGAAATTAATAGTATTATTATGAATGATATTATTGCAAATAAAATTTGAAATTTTAATGAACAAGGCTCAAAGTTTTCGGATAAGTCCTTCGATAACAATTGGATAAGGCGTTCGTTTTCGTTATCGGAAGATGGAAGGTTTGAGTCCCAACTCAATCGAAGATCCGTTGTACTCCGATGTCGTCTGGGGCATGTTAAATATGTCATGATCACAGTGACCTGTATGTAAAATGATACCTCTGACGGTGGCAGGCAAAATCTGTGAGTCTTCTGATTGGTCCTGGCTTTTAAATTGAGAAGACCCTATTTCGAGACAACGATGGAGCAGCCACTGGGGCCTCTATATAAAGGGCCCTCACTCCACCCTCTCAAATTGCTGAATGGTTGAAATGCAACAAAAACAACAGGCTCACCATGGCTTAGTGGTGTGACATCGGTCTTCCGATTGAAAAATACCGTGTTCGATCCTACACACTGTTGAGTAACGGGTGATTTATGTAGTGCTTCAACCTTCTACATGCATGTCTGTCGGAATCGATGCATTTTTTTCTTTCTGGCTTTTATTTTGCGGCCCGTGAATACGACCCCCTACATATCCAAAGTCTTCCTTGATTGTTGCTTACGCGGCGGACTTAAATGCATTACAGCAGCCTTGTATTCGTTCAGAGTTAGAGGGTGTTCCCTGTGTGCCTCAGGTGTAATTTCCACCTAGCTTCTCCGAACCATCTGCTCTCCTGTCTGGGTTTGGAGAAGAGACATCTTTTTGAAAACCCTGCGCTGGTTCGGTACTTTCTCTCAGCGAATGATCTACTGGACTTGGTCTAGATTGTACTAGATCAAGTGGAATAAGGAACAACAACAACACAACAGCCTTGTCTATATTAGAACCCCTCAGTCTGAAATCACGCTATAGCAATGTAACCCTGACACGTGTTCAGTTTTCAGAAGTGAGTTAATAGCGGTTAAAGTGGGACTTGCTGTTATCATTTCTAGCAACTGTGATTTTGGAGAACTTTGGATTTTGTCAGGCAGCTGCAGTGCACTGCAACATCTCAGTGACTGGTCCTCTATAAAGGATGAAACAAGTCTATCTATCCTCCTGAAATTGAAAATGATCTCCCAAGAACATGTTGTACATCTCCAATGGATTCCATCCCATGTAAATATTAGTGGCAATGAGACCGCGGATCGATTGGCAAAAGAGAGCAGTGAGGAAGATACGCCCACTGGATCATCACTTACATATAAGGAACTTTACTCTAATGAAAAACCTAAACTTAATTCAATCTGGCAAATTCCACCAACACACCAATGTTACTCTGGAACATCTCCTGGAACTCTTCTGGATACAAAATGTGACCGAATATCTCAGACTGCCTTGGCCAGATTCTCAAGTGGACATCTAAAATGTGTATCGTTTGAACGAGGTACAAAATTCTATCCCACTTGTAAAAAATGTTGTGACTCTCCAGCCTCACCGAAACATATTCTGGATTGCGTCGGACTTTCCAGGGAGGATTTATCCTCAAATCCCTTGTTAGTCATTGACTTTCTTTCTAACTGTCAACAATTTAATGGAGTTGATCTGACAAATGTCAGTATCTTTAAAGAGGATAAGCCAACAACAACAGCCTTAAGTCATTAGACAATGCACAAAATGACGACGAAATTAGGATGCTTGAAGCTAAAAAACAGACCTAATACTTTCATCTACTTTAGGTTCTTAGTGAACAGCAGCATATCCTTTAATGCAAAAGATACTTTTAGTGAAAAATTTAAGAAAAGGAAAATTTATAAAAATTATGTTCATTTAAAGAAATGAATAAATTAGCTTAAGTATAATTGCAAGCTCTTAAATGCTTAATACATTATTTAGACTCGAATTTGCCCAGTGGATGAAACAGAAAAAATCGAATGTAAAAGGACTTAATGAGATGACAGGAACCATTCCGGGAATGAAAAATAATGAACAAAAGAGTACTCAAAATTTTTAATATTTAACAATCTTGCGGGGGGGGAGACGAAAGTAAAGAAAGATTCACCTTGGAAATCAACAAAAAGTTGCAGCACAAAGAGAGAAATAGGTAAGGTGATTTTACCTTTAATTAAGATTGCAATTTTTATTAGAAGTAGAAAAGTGCGTAGGAAACTCTTAAGATATTTTTTTTGTCATGGCATCCCTGCCGGAATGTGAAGACTAGTAAATTTTTCTTTAAAGAGATTGTGTATTAGTAGAACTCTTTAATGAAAACAAAAATGTCGTCACATGAGAAAATTAAATTGTTAAAGAGAAAAAGAACATCACCAAGAATAAGTGTTACTCATTCACTGATTAAATTAGAGAACGAGCTATTAAAAACGGAAGATAAAGTTGCCGGTGATTTAGAAGAATTAATCGAAGCATTAAATAACAAATTTGATTCTTTATGTTGTGTAGATAATGAGCTGGAACCATTTTTTAAAGATGATGACTCTCTGGACGAATTTGTAAAATCACAAGAGTATACAGAAACGGTAGTCGTTGCAAAATTTCGAGCAAAGAAGATTTATTTATTTTATTACATCACATATATTCAGACTTGTATGCTTGATTCTTGAGATCCGCTTGTAAGTCTTTGTCGATAATAGGACAAATAGCACAATGACAGATGTACAACCGCAGAAGAATAACGAAGAAAACACCCAGGGCCATGGTGGGAATCGAACCCACACTCCTACGCTCTCAAGCGATTAGCGGTGATGCTTTAGACCACTCAGCCACGGAGCGCCCAGCAAAGAAGAAAATTAATCGAATGAAACTATCTACAGTCGGAAGTTTAAAGTTACAACCTCAATTATCTAGAAGAGAAATAAAAGAAACAGCAGCAGAAAAAGCAAGCATTCTACTCCCAAAACTCAGCACTGCAAAATTATGAGAAGACGTCAACCAAGGCCAATTTTTTGGAATAGTTTCGCGGCGGATAGTAATGAGTCACTAGAAAAAGTAGGCAAATTTTGCTATCTTAAAGCACATTATGGAAGGTCCGCTCTAAATACTGTAAAGAGATTTTTAATTTCAAATACATCTTATGATTCCGCAATCGAATTATTAAAAGGTAGATTTGCTAATAAAGATTTACTTATTCACACACATATGAGCGCAATGCAACCGCTTAAAATTACAAACGACATTATTTTTACATTTATTACGAAACATTAATGATGGTTGCATGACACAAATATGAAGTTTAGGAACGTTGGGATTAAAATCGGAAAATTATTTAAACGTATTATGTCCTATGCTGATAAAAATAACATACCCTAGTGTTAGAAGATAATTAAAATGAAAACGTACACTCAGATACGAAAAAGTTTTTTTTTGTGTGTAAAACATTCAGTTGCGCAGAACGCAGAATTCAAATGAATACATTAAGTGACCTTAGGAATAAAAATCAAACCAAACACAAAAATTCTAGACAAGTAACAGGCGTCAGTATGAAGAAAGAAGTTTCTCCCCCTCTAGTAGAAAAATTAATATTTGTTGGATTGATGAAAAAACAAAATATGCAGCGGCAGATTTCTTTAGCTCAGAAATGAAGCAAAATAAAAATAAATGGACTTCCTGCGTATTTTGTGATGAATCATATGAGTCATTGAATTGTCATTTGTTTTAAGTTAATCGTTAGAAGAAAAAAAGGATATTTTGAAAGAAAAACGATCTTGTTTTCGATGTTTAATTGTAAATTATAGTTCGGGACGGTGTTATACGAAAGTAGTTTGCACTATTTGTTCTAAACGACATGCCTTAATATTTTATTTAAATAATGATTTAAAGAATAATTCCGATAGTTTTGAAAATAACGAACATACCGAAATGAGTGTTTTAACTAATAATTCTTGTAAAAATAAAATTTATTTACTAACTTTAATTGTGTATGTTAATGATAAGAATTAAGAACAATTAATGAGAATAATTTTTGACGCTGGTGGCCAAAAGTCCTATGTGAGTAAATTTGTAATCCTTATGAGTAAAATTGAAAGAATGATGTGTTTAAAATGCAAAGGAGAGGAAACTGTGACAATACACGACATTTTGGAGTTATTGAAAATATTGTACAGCATAAGCGATATCGTGTTAACTAGCCGTGAATTAAAATATATATAGATGCGAATTTGATGTAATCGAGTAAAAGCAAATTTGTGCTCCCATTCTTAAAATAAGTGATGCCAAGTGTATAAGTAAATTTAAAAAAATGGTTTTTTTGCAAGCGATGTAGAATAAAGAGGAAATTCTTGTTTGTACGAAAGAAACCCAAATGAAATCCACTTATTCATTGAGGCAGATGTTGTTGTTGTTGTTGTCGTGTGCCTGGGCTGGCATTATGGGGTGCGCTGCTCCACTTTTGCAAATCAAATCGATAAATTGCTCACGGCGGATGTAGAGCATTTATTAGAAAGCTTAGTGACTCTAAGCACACGTTTAGGTTAGGCGGTTATGAGAAAACCTGTACGAGAATGCACATTGAATAACTTTCCATTACCATTGACTTTACAGTTAGATTATGCTAAAATATCGGATCTCTGATAGTTAGATTCCTTGGGTATCCACGAAACAAGGGAAAAACGAACAGAAACACAAGAAATTGTTTTAAAAGATTTTCAAGAAGCAATAACCACAGGTCAAAACGGTTCGTGTCAGGTATGTTTACCTTGGTTGGAGAGTCTTTTGCATTGTCTGATCTCGAAAAACTAGCAAAAAAAAAAAAAAAGGCTTAGTAATACCGTGAAATCACTTAATTCTAATAATAAGTTAAAAGTCTATCAGAATATATTTGATGAATGGGAAAAGGAGGGCATTATTAAACAAATTAACCCCGATCCAAATGTGCAATTTTTGCGGATACCGCGGGAATTTACTTGCATCAGAGGCCAGTCATAAAGAAAAACTCAACAACCAAAATTCGTCCTCTGTTTGATGGGTCGGCCAAAACTCGTAATTATCCGAAAAGGGACCAAATATGATACAGCTAATACCTTCAATTTTAAATCGTTTCAGATGGGGTAAAATCGGGCTGATAGTGGATATTCGCAAAGTACACTACTGGCCATTAAAATTACTACACCAAGAAGGAATGCAAATAACAGAACGATATTTATTGGACACATACATTATAGTGGAAAGAACAAGAGATTAGATTTACAGTAGAAATTAGGATGTATAGATCTTGAGAAATCAGTACCCAGAGCAGCCACCTCTGGCTGCAATAACAGCATTTATCCGCCTAGGCATGGAGTCAAACAAAGATTGTATGGTATGTACGGGGTTCTCAGTCCATGCAGCTTCAACACTATGCCACAGTTCATCGACAGTAGTGGATGGTGAGTGATGGTGTGCCAATCGCTCGGCAACCATTGACCACACGTTCTCAATTGGTGACAGATCAGGAGAACGTGCTGGCCAGGGTAACAGTCGAACCTGTTCTCTATCAAGGAAGTTCAGAACAGTACGGGCAACATGCGGTCGTGCATTATCCTGTTGAAACAAAGCATTAGGGAGGCCTCGAAGATAGGGCAGAGCCACGGGCCTTAACACATCGGAAATGTAACGGTTGCTGTTCAAAGTGCCGGTAATGCGAACAGGAGGTGATCGAGACGTGTATCCAATGGCACCTCATACCATAACTCCAGCAGATGGGCCAGTATGGCGATGTCCAATCCAAGCTGGCAATGTGCGTTCTCCACGATGCTTCCAAACACGGATGCGGCCATCATGATCCTGTATACAGAACCAAGATTCATCTGTAAAAATGATGTGATGCCATTCCCACGTCGTCGTCGGTTCGTCGCTGATCACACCATTGAAGGCGCTCCTGCCTGTGACGCAGCGTCAATGGTAGCCGGAGCCATGGTCGCCGTGCAGACAATCCATGGTGCTGCAAACGTCGTCGAACTGTTCGAGCAGAAACTTGTTGCCTTGCAAATGACTCCATTTCTCGACTCAGGGTTCGTGACGTGGCTGTACGATCCCTTGTGACCATGCGGATAAGATGTCGGTCTTCTCTGCTGTTAGTGATGGGGGTCGCTGAGATCCTGCATGACGTTCCGTATGATTGTCCTGAACCCATCGATTCCATATTCTGCTAACAGTCATGGGGTCTCGACCGACGCGAGCAGCAATATTGCGGTACGATAAACCGCAATCCCGGTAGGCTATAATCCTTCCTCGATCAAAGTCAGACACGTGCTGATAGGCATTTCTTCTTCTTACACGAGGCATTACAACAACTTTCTTTGCCGAAAAGAACGTTGAAACGGAAACTGAGTATGAGAAAACTGCTGTCAAATATCTGGTTTTATACACATTGTAGATGTCCCTACTGTCGCCTGCTTTGTATGAATGCGCTGAAAATCTAATCATTTGCATATCACAGCAAGTTCTACCTGTCATGCAAATTTCACGTGTGTGGTGTGCCGCTTTCCTGGTGTAGCAATTTTAATGACCAATAGTGTATTTTAGTAATCAGCCTACATGAAAATAATAGGGAATTTTTAAAGTTTGTATGGTGTAGATATGGCGACCCTCACCATTCGTTACTTACATGGATTGTCGCGATGTTTTCGGTGTTTCATGCAGCCCTTTTTTGCTTGCTGCTTTTTTGAACCACCGTTTGGAAAATGTCCCCGAAGACTTGATAGGATTTGGCTAAAAAACTAAAACAATGTATGTGGATAGTTGTTGAAGCGTTGATTCAATCACATAGCTGGAATATTTCCGTTCAGAGTCTCAGAAACTAATAGCGTCTGCGAAATTTGATTTGCGTGATTGAATAGAAAATATTCTTCAAGAAATGATTTCGTGTAAAATTTACAGATTTCTGATACTGAGAACTCTAACATTTCTGTTATAGGCCTTTCATGGAACTTTGATAAGGATACTTTATCATGCGATTTTAACGGTATAAGCACTGATGACAAAAGCATTACTTAGCGGAAGATCTTATCCTTGGCTCATAAGATTTTTGACCCCATAGGGTTCACGTGCCCAGTAATTCTCATACCGTAAAGCCTTCTCCAAGATTGTTGGAAGATTCAAGCCTCTTGGGATACTGATTTACCTAACGACATTCTTCAAAGTTTTAACAGTTGGAGAAACCAGCTCTCAGATTTATGAGAAATTTCAATTCATAGAAATCTATCAATTAAATTATTTAAATTTGACATTACATGTTTTTTGTGACGCCTAAGAACTGTCTTACGCTACCAGCATTTTCTTAAGAGCAAAAATAGGAGATGAAGTTGCTTACCAGTTATTACATCCTAGATCACGATTAAAGAGCTTGTCTATTCCGAGACTGTAGTTTCTCGCCTGCAATATTGGTGTGAAACTAACAACATCGGTAAAATTATTATTTGAATTTGTAGGATGTTGAGGTAGTATATTGATATCTTTATAGTAAATGACAAGAAAATGAAATCTTTAAAAACTATAATGGATACAGAAGGACTCCTAAGGGTTAAAACCAAAATTTTCTTTATAGTTAATGAAGAAAATTTTAGTCTTCCACTACTTTTACCTTCAAACCATAATGTGGAAAAAAGTCTAATAATTTACTAATTAAAAAAATATAATAACTATAGAATTTTGAAGAACAGAGACGAAAAATAAAGAAAGCCATTAAGACATGTGCTGTATGCCGAAGATTTAATTAGAGACCAACAAATATTCCAGAGAGACTATTACCTGCAGATCCAGTGAAAAAAGTTTTTCATTTTATGTTGTTGGAGTAGATGTTTCTGGTCCTTTGTACCTTAAAGAAAATCAGAAAGTGTGGATACTCCTAATAACATGTGATATTTACCGAGCAGTTCATTTGGAGCTTTTGACTGCTGTATCTACTGACAAATTAAAGTTGGCTCTAAGAATATTCATATCATAAAGTGGGAGACCTTCGATTATCTACTCAGATAATGGAACTAGTTTCGTTGTAAATATCAAGAGAAATAGAAAGGTGAAATCGCTCGCATCACTAGGAAGTTTATATCACCTGCAACTCCTTAATGGAGTGGATTTTGGTAGTACTTAGTGGGACTAATAAAACAGATTTTAAGAAAACGTTTTGGAAGATTTTACTAAATTATGAGGAAATTACCACTATTCTGTGTAGTTGGGGAAAGTTCTCAACTCCAGACAAATTACCCATATTTCTGTTGATACAAATGACTTGAATCCTACTACACCATCAATATTTTTGCAAGAAAACAAAAGCAACGTAGTGTCTGACCTTGATCAAATCGGCCACATACGTGGAAAATTTTTTAGAAAGCATTTAACATATCGATTACGAATTTCTAAAGATCTACTTTTTACATTTCGAGTTAAATATTTGGGAAAATTATGTGAAATTTAAAAGAAAAATAATTTCCCTGTTCCTAAAGCAGGCAATATTGTGCAGGTGTGGAGTGATTATACAAAGGGAGTTAAATGGCCCCAATGGCTAGAATTTTAGAAACTTATTCCAGTAAAATGGGCTTGTTCTTCTAACTAAAATAAAGACAAAATAAGGTGTCTTTATTAGACCGTTCCAAAAACTCTGCGCTATTGAACTGGATATAGTGATAGCATTATTGTAAATAATACTACTACGCATTATTGTGTTATAGGCCAAATCATACTGGAGAAAATCTAACTGATGATGTCAGAAAAACTGTTCCTGTGACAACTCGATCTGCTAGAGTTGTCTGAGAGCATCATCGCTTTGGATTATAATTAATTTGAGTTACAGTTTGAAGTGAATCGAAAAACCCAAATGCGATAATTTAAGTTTGATTTTAACTGCAGCCGAAACCGCAAAAAATGCCAGAGATTTGTTTTGTAAACAGTTTAACAGTTGAATGAATGTAACCGAGAGGAGAGGTTGTATGTGAATTTGATTATGAGTTTTTTATTTGTTATATTTGTTAATTCTTACTAAATCGTTTTATTTAAAGAAGAAGTTTATTCGATTAACTGTGAACCTGGGTTAACAATTTTAATGATATTTTATTTAAAATAGGGTAGCAATCTTTTGCAGCGAAAAACCAAAGTAAACTAACTAAGATTCGCCTCGGAAATCAAGAAAAAGTTGTACAAAAGAGAAACAGATAAGGTGATTTTACCTTTAATTATGATTGCAATTAGAAGAAGAGAAGTACGTAGGAAGGTCTTATAGCTTTTTTGAACCTCGCCCGTGTACTTGTTTGAAAGGATCATCAAATTTGCCGTACCTCCCGGTTTCTTTCGACTGTGAAATTGTATCCATCAAACAATAATCAAGTCGCTGGAGCGTGAAGAAGAATTGCTGGGCGAAGTACGCGAAACATTCCGAACGTAAATTTGAAAACTTGTTCGATCTGCCAACTATATCGAGAGTTGACTGCTTTTTCACGATGAACGAAATCCATTACACGAATCTATTAGATGAAAATCGTTCTTCAATGAACGCGTAGCAGATTTAAGAAAGCAAGTGCAGAAAGAAATGCAGAATGTATTAGTTCTTATGAGTGGCTTTGTGCAAGAGAATCATATTTCTATCTTAAAGAGAGATTTTTATCTGTTGAATGCTTTAAAAGTAAATCTTTATAATTTCAAAATTTTAAAGTAATAATGTGGAAATCTTAAATTTAAAGAAATATTTTCAAAATTCTAAAAATTGTATTTTATTGTCAGTGAGTGTAAAAATCAATTGAAGCATCTTTCACTGAATTTTTGTTAACATCTGCACCAAGAGTTCAGATAAATGGTCAGCTTGTATTTAGAATTTAAGTTTATGAGTTTAATTTCCAATTAGTGGAAGAATGATTATAATGGCTTGGAAATTATTTTAAACAAAGTCCTTACCAAATTAATTCTTGTGAGCAAAATGTGACTATTGAGTGGCAAAAAAATCGATAATGTTAATTTCAAATTGATAATGATGGTTCAGTTTTGTTATTACTAATAGATGTAGAAATTCTAGTTAATTGTGATGAGAGAGAGCAATAGAGAAACTCAATAAAAAATTGTGAAAAAAATTTTATTTTATCTTTTTTTTTAAAAAAAAACTCTAAAATTAAAAAAACAAAAAAACTGTCACAGACAATATAGACTTATAGGTTAAATTTGCACTTAATTTTCTCAGAAATAAAATAATTTAAAACAACTGTTTATTTTATTATAGAAAGTGTTAAAATGTTATTATTTTTCCTAATGCAAATTAAAATTGTCTTTTCTTTTAAAAATTTGGAAATTGTTCTGGTCAAATAAGGAATATTCATATTATCTATATTGTTATTGTATATTTAAAAGTACTGATTCATCAAATCAAAATGTTTGGGATTTATATTATAATTTGATAATTTTCAAAATTATCAACTGAACAAATAACTGAAGATAAGAAATTTACTAGTTTTTTTAAGATGTAAAAAATGCATTGTCAGTTTTATAAGTTGTAATTTAAAACTATTTCCGGTGTCCATGTTTTCTTATTCTTAACAGGCCAGATCACACCTATAAAATTATTATGATAGTTTTGATTATAGGTTATATAAAAACCATGAAAATATTAAAAAATAATTTAAATTTTTTTTTATTAATTAAATATTTGATACTTGAATTGATATCAAACAAATATATTTCAAGAATGTTTTTTTTTGGCATAAAAGAATTACATTTATAATCTAAGTGTGAAAAAACATTGATTTTCTTCTATTATTAAGTTATCAAATTTTCTTGCTAAACACACCTATTGAATTTTATCATACACTTTTAAAAAATGTAGGTACTCCTAAATTCTAAGCTGCAACATTTTAAAATTGAGAAGTTGAATGATTAGCATTTTGCTCTTCATTTCATATATTCACTGCAAATCTGAATTGGTAAATAGTATTTTAAGTTTATTTGAAACTGTTATGACTTTTGTTGAACTTGAGGCCTTGTGTTTTACAAGTGACTTTAGATTAGCTAACTTCTGTGAGATTTAGAAAAGTTTTTGTCCTGAGAACCATGTTATTCATTATTTTTGTGGATATGAATATGTTCTACTCTTGTAATATCCTACAGTGACTCTTTTTTCTTTCAAGTTTTAAAAGTTATTAATTTCATAAAGAACTTGAAATGCCTGGTGAAATTTGTTATATATTCATTATTTTGATTTGCAGGATAAAGATTCTATTATTGTTAGTCAACTGCCTCTGGTTGATTTAGCTGGAAATCACTTAAGAACAAGAAATACAGATTCTGAGCTTTGTAAAGCAGGTGTTTATTCTTATTTGTATTCAATAAAATAAAAACTTTTTGCAATATACACCCCTTTTAGAATTTATACAATTAACTCAAATTTTATTAAATTTTTTGATATTATGATAAAATGAATTTAAAGAAATCAAGTTTTTTAAATTATTCCTGAGATAAGTATTTTAGTTGATAGAATTTTTTCTGTAAAATATATTAAAAAAAATAACCAACAATATCTATTCTACACAATTATGCATTTTGTGACAAATTTTAACTTATTACACACAATAAAAATTCTTGGATTCACCTGTGCAATCCATAAATTTTTTACTGTGCAGATTTATCTTTTTTAAAATTTATTTTATAGACATGTAGTCACATGCAATTTTCTCTTGGAATTTAACAACTTTGTCAATTTATTTTATATATTTGATTTATTTTTTGACTATAAATGTTGTCATATACAAAATGAATACTTTTAATATATTTTATTTCATTACATGCAGGATGACACAGTTTTACTCTAGTATAAAAGTGTTACTGTAGCAGTAACAAATCTGTTTTTTTTTTTTATATAAAAGAAGTATTAAACAGTAAATAAATTCAAAAATTAATATCTTTTAATAAAAGAAACTAGCATTATAAAAATAATGGTTTACAAGTATCAAAATTTAAACAATTGAATTGAATTAATTTAATTGAATTATTTTAAAAACTGTTTAGTTTGTGGTTTGAGGTACAAAAATGTCTTGTATTTTAATTTTTGTTTAATGATAAATTTGGAGCTGAAAATTTTTAAAATTTGTTAATTTAAGAAAAAAATGTAACATAAATTTGCTTTAATATATCTTTTCAAAGAAAATTTATGATAATGGGCTATATTCATCAATGTAAAGCCCAAATAAAATACCCGACTCCAATAGATTCTCTGGCATCCCTTTCAAAAATGTTTATTAAATTTATAGATAAGTATTGTGGGTTTGAATTCATCTGCTTATGGATTTGATACTTGTTTGTTGATCAGGATGTGGTTCAGAATCTGTTTTGACCTATAATATCTAGATTGAATTAAACCTTGTGTGCAAAAGTAAATATAGACAATCAAACATACAAAATTTGATGCTATAGTTACTTATAGCATATGTTGTTACTTATACCTCTGGTTTAGAAATACTTACACCAGGCCCAAATGCACAAGTTCCACATAGACTCATAGCATATCTCTTTTTGCTTATTTGTTTTCATAATCCAAAAATTCATTTTTGCTTAGCAATTATATCAAACTGTATGGGATTCTGTATTATTTCATTCTTTCAACTATATAATTTATAAAACTCAACTACTTAAAAAATAATTTTTGGTCAGATATATACTAGTAACTTTTATAGTTGCTTCCACTTAAATTTGTTGTTAGTTTTATTCAAAACGTGTAATTTGTTTCCATTAAAAATACAGGAAAAACTGTTAGTCAACAGTAACTAATAATTTTTAGGAATTATTATTGCAAAGTTAAATTATTTGCAAAATTAAATTGTATCCAATATATATTGTGAATGGAAAATATTTTAAAATCTTATTAAAATTTTTATTAGCTTGTTATTTAAGAATGGAAGAACTCTATATTAAATATTTTAAATGAATTATATTGTATTTTTAGATAACTTATCCAAAATCTTGTTTTTCTAGAGTTAGAATTTATTACATTTTTAAAATATACTTTAATAAAAATAAAATGTAAAGAAAAATTTATAAATTTATTTTTAATAAAAGTAATATTTGCAAAAATATTTTATAATATGGGAGACAAAAGTGCATGCTTGATAGCTTGAAAACGTGCATAGAAGCTCTGCGAAAATCACTTAGATGTTTCTTAGGCAAGTAAATTACATGGTGGGAAACATTTTTTTGTGTTTCATTTTTTCTGAAAGAAAATTATTTTAAATGGTTCCCTACAGGGAAAGCCAATTGATTTATTTATTTAGAACCTTCTTTGAAGGTGAAGGCCAGAAAAGGATGGTTGTCTGTGTGAATCCAAGAGTTGTTGACTATGAAGAAAATATTGTGAGAAAATTATGATGAATTATTTTATTTTTAACTATATTTTAGAAATTAATATTAATGTTTAAAATTAAATAAAAGTAAGATTTAATAATTAAAATTAATATTTAAAGGATAAACAAAAATTGCTGCTTTAATTGGTTTTTCTGTCTGAGTTTCAATTGTAATTTTAAGGTTAAGACTTTATTAGTAATGGATGCAAATTTATTATTTAAAAATAATTTTTCTAAATAATAATTATTGTAAATGGCAGAATTTAAAAAATTTTTGTATTATTCAGATTTTTTTTCCTTAAAAATTGTGAATAGTTATGGACTAAATAATTCCATGCTTAAAATTTTTTTAGAAATTGTTAGTTATAATACAATTAATTTTCAAATGAATAGTTAGCCTTTTGTACATAAAAAATAAAGTAATAAGTTTATAGTGATTGTAAATTTCACCTTTTTATCGCAAGTACTACCTTAGATGCATATTTGACTAAATGCATGCATCTTATGATTCAGAATCCATTATAGGACCTGATCTGATTAAAACTACATTTACACTGAACACAAATGTCTAATCATTTAGAATTGCTTGATAATTTTGCTCCTGTCTGAATCAGCCTTTTTGCACAAAAAGTGATTGTAGAGTCAATTAAACAGTTTTAAATATGTTGATCAAATCCCTGTAATATTTGATGTTGAATTGCAAATGCACTAAATGGTACTCATGAATAATACATTCTGCATGACATGAACAAACACACACACACGCACACACACACACACACACTCACACTCACTCACTCACTTTCAAGAATTACATTTACATGTTACAATATTTATAAAAGTGTTTTTTTCAAATATAATACAAATGGTTAAAATATTTTATTATTTTTAAAAAATATTGGCTGGTATGTTATTTAAAGTTGACAACAATTACACGTGTTTGATTCAATTACCAAATATTTATACATAATAACTATGTAGATTTTGTGCTTCAAATCTTGCTCAAAAGTAGTTAAAATGTAGCAAAAAAAATCATAAGTTCTAGTCAGAACTGAAAGGAATATTTTACATCTTATTGAGTAAATTTCACCTTTTCTACAGTGAAAGCCTTAGCCAATAAATAAGAATTCCATAAACATATACTATTCCAAATCTATTAGTTTTTAATTATCTCTTATTTTAGATTCACAATTTGCTCAATTAATATTAGTGAATATTGTAATATATAGTTTGTTACATTTTTCTTGATTAGATATCTTTTCTCAGAAGTGTCACCTGTTGAATGTAACAATTTTCATCTTTTGTTTTTACTTTAGAGCTAGTTTTCAAGATTTTATTTGATGTCTGAACAAAATTTTCAGTTTGAAATAGAAAGTTTTGGTCAGACATCTCCTGCTAGAATAAATGTACAAAAGTTTAAAAAAAAAATAATAAAGTGATACTTTAATATCCTCTCAAAAAAAAAAAACTAATGTATTTATGGATAATTTTTGTAGAACTCTCCATTACTTGCAGAATGTTGACATTTTTTAATTCTTGTGTAAAATAGCATATTTTATAATTCATTTTAAGTTAAATGAATATTTTTTTATAAAAATGTATTAATCTTTCTAGTTAGTTCTGCTTTGCCTTTTTTTAAAAAAATTAAAGGTTGAGAAATGTCAAAATCTGACAATAGAAAAGGTGCTTTGATTTATTGTATTTCTGTATGGATTTCAAACAACATATAAATGTGTTGTGTTCATATTTTACCATTTGTTTCTTGCAGCATGTGATGAGGTATGCTGAAATGACTCAAAAAGTGATTTTAGCTCATCTTGCTCCTGTCTTAAATCTGAGGAGTGGACAAGGCAACTTGTATCGAGAAGCTGTTCAGAGACCCAAAGATCAAGGAAGTGGCATGCTTACATGAAGTATATTATCAATAATTTTGTCATTCTGAATTCAGTAGTTTTTTTTTAATTAAAAATTTAATACTAGTATATTTACTTATAGAAAACTGATAAAAGGAAATATATAATGACTAATGAGAAAAATAGTACCAAATTATACTCCTATTTTCCAAATTATACTCCTATTTTAAATCTGATAAATATGTAGAAAAATTTTGAATAACTTTTTGGAACATAGGTTTATTTTAATTTGCTGGCAATTAAAAAAATTTTATGTTGTAAGATACAAAAAGTAATCGATATATGTTAATCAATCTATCATTAAATCAAGTTTAGTTTCTTAAAAAAAGTTCTTTAAATCTTATTTGATGTTCTTATTTAAAATAAGTTTTTTCGTCTATATTTCCCATATTTTTTATTCCAAGCAGTTTTTTAGATATTTACTAAATTACTCAATAGGTAACAAATTGGTTAATTTGCTTTATATTTGTTATAAGTTGCACTATATAAGCAATATATCTTTGAAAGAGAGAAATTTTTAAATTCTTATCAAGGTCAGATAGGAAAAGTCATTATTTTCTTTGCAGTGTTAAAAAAAAAATTCAGTTTTGTTGACATATTGCCATTTATTTAATGGCAAATTATTAAGGAATGAGAAACTATTAATATGCAATTTAATTTATAGATTTGACTTGTCATTTTATTGATGTTTTTTGTTTCCAAATTGCATTAAACAAATTTTGATTATCATAGATTCATGTACTAGAATATATTGCTTATACCAATTTGATTGAATTTCTTGCTGATCAGCAGATATGCAGGAATACTTTCATAAAAGAATTGACTCACAGCCATAAGTGGCATAATATTTTGTTTATCTTTTACTAAGATTTTATAATTTATTTTGCCTTTAACATAATATTTTGGAAAATTTAGAAAATATCTCTTATATTTGTATAAAATACTAAAATGTCATGAATGAATAAAAACAGGTTTATAAAATACAAGTAAATTTATAATTTAACAGAAACAAAAAGATTATTTTTTCTAAATTTCATTAACAAATTCATACATTGTGAAGTAGAATGAAATTGCTTTCCAAATTTATGATTTGTTGAATTTGTAAATTTGCAATTTTGTTGTATATGGTAGCTTTTTGTTCAAAGTTTTATGTGTTCAAAATTAAGGAAAGCACAATATAGAATTCAACTTATGTGAACACATTTCATTATTTTGCCTATTTTTCGAAATATTAAAATTTTTTTACTTCCATGCCATCATTTTAGCCCTTGTGTGAAAAAAAAAAATTTCAAACAAAATAATTTTCATAAGTATCTGTGGGTTTGTTATAATAATGTAATTGGATTTTTTAAAAAAATTCATTATGACAGTTTCATCTAAATGGAACTTGAAATGTGTTAAATATTTATTCCTTAATTTGTCCATTAGTCTTTGTCATCATTAAAATATATTATTAAATGAAAAACTGTTGATGTATCATGTGTAGCTTTGAGCACACATTTCACATTAATGAATAGAGTTCATTTTAGCCTAGAAGTATAACAATAATCATTTAGATATTTCCAATATTTTGATAATGTACAATTATTAAATTTGTACTGTGGCTTGAATGCTATTCCATTTTTATTAACACTTTTCATTGATTTGTCAAGAGTATTCATCATATTTCTACATAGCATATAGAATTTTTTTCCCATAATTTAGATTGGTTGTTTAAATTAAAGTTTATAATAATAAAGGTAAATTTTTTTCTTTGATGATCATAATGGTGATTTCAATAATATTTCTCAATTAAAATTTTTTAAAATTGGTTTTAATTTAATGTTTTTTCTGTATTAATTTTAGTGTGTGAATTTAAGTATAAAAGATTTTTTCACACTCTATTTTTTATTCAACCAAAATATCTTTGAATGCAATTGAAACACTTTGCTATTTTAATATTGAAAATAAGAAAATACTCATTTAGTATTTTTAAATTCTTTTAGTTTAGTTAATAAATTTCCTTATTTTATACTCTGTAGATAATTTGAAAACTTCAAATTTAATGTGGATATAACTTATGTGCTTATTAATCATTTATATTTTTATTTATTTTAATGAAAAAAATCATTTTTAATTTTATTTGTAAAAGAATATTTAGCAAGAGGTTATATCATTACAATAAGATTAAAAATGAGAAAATGAATAGTTAACTATTTTTAGTATAGTAATTAATTGTCAACACTGATTCCTTTGTAGAAAAAATAGGTGTTTAATAACAAAGCATTTAAATTTAGTAAACTATATATTAAATGTGCAAATACCTTTAAAAATGTTCTGAGTTTGATAATTAATGGTTTTTATTTCCTAATATAGCTCGAAAAATTTGAAATCAATTTGTAACGATGTTTTTTGGGAGAACAAAATTCTACAAATGGATTTGAATTCCAGTGAACAGCAAGTTCAAAGTTTAGAGAGGAAGCTTTATCTACTGAGCACATAGCAATGATATTTTGGAAAAACAATTATTAAATGCTCGAAGAGAAGTGGAAAATTTCAAGCCTGCAAGTGAGTTTCAAAGCTTCCATGTGGCTTTTATCATTTACATAATTAAACATCGAGTATATTAAAAATTAGTCCTTAAATTATTTTGTAAGAATGTCTTTAAGACATCTTATTGAAATTGTTCTTATCTTTTCATTATTTTGCCATTTATAATTGTGGGAAATTTAGTTTCTTATCACTTATATTCTTAGATTAATATTTAGATTCTTCTAGGTTAGGTAAATTCTTAGGTTAATACTTTCACATTCACTGTTCTATATTAGTATAAAAATGTAAGATGACTGTTATTTACAATTGCTCATCTTAAATGTCAAATAATTCCAACTTTCATGCTTATTGTTTCAACATCTTAATTAAATTATATGTAGGTTGAATTCTTAGATAAATTCCTTAGATACTCTAATTGGGTAAATTTCTTAGATAGTTTTAAAATTTATTTTTACAGATTCTGGCAACTTTTAGAATTCTATTAAAAAAATTGCTAATAACTAATAAAAGAATTTTTTTAAAAAATTAATTTTTTAACCTAAAATAATACATTTCACTTTTTTATTTACAGTGAAATAAAAAAAAATTCTCTTATCTTAGTTTTTGAAATACTAGATATAAGGAAAACTATTAATAGATAGATAAAACATTTTGTGCAAAAAAATTATTTTAAATCATAAATTTTTTATTATCAATGGTAATATTTAAAATTGCCTTATTATTTAAAATTGTATTATTAAAATAAAAAGTATTATTTATAATTGCCTTATAAAACTAAATTGTATCAATTTTAATTGTTTCATTTTATTTTAAATGTTGTTTCATATTTAAGTTGTTTGTTTCATTGAAAACTTTAAATCATTACAACCATATGTTAGATAATGAATGTTATTAAAGCCTTTTATTATATCAAAGATAAAGTAGATTCTTACTTTATTATGAAATTACAAAACTGCTATTTGAAAGTTGTTTAACAATCATTTGAATCAAGTTCAGCATGAGCAATAATTCGATGGTAAAAAATTCTTGATGTTGACTTGGTGAATTATTGATAATTGCTTTCAAAGCATTGAAAATATCAGTAATGTAATTAATAAAGATCAATTTAGTCATTTACTGGTGTCTGAGAAATATGTCAGTTATATTTATATAAAAGTAATAAACCATCTTAGCAAATTTTAGGGTACTGAATAATTAAAAGTTTAATCTTATAGTTTTAGTTAACTACTTCAATTTTAAACTGCTCTTTTTCAAATACTTCTAATTTTTTCAATTGGCATGTGCATATCTTAGCTTGCAAAATAAATTGAATAAGTTTGTAATGAACATATTGATATTACTTTTAAGAATATGGTTTGTCTTAAAACGACAATTTTCCAAGCTTAAAGCAAATTTAAATTTATAAACCATTTTTATAAATTATTTTAATGTGTGCACCTTCTTGAAAGTTAAATTAAAATTTAAAAATTCATTTATCTAGCCTTTATTTTTTAAATATCTATATTGAATCCACAATTATCAGCATCTTTAAAAAAATTGACCTATGATGGAAATTTTAATATATGAATATGAACATGGGATCAAAGAATTCAAGCTATTCTTTAGTAATAGTGAATACGCTTTGCATTGCATTTTTTTTAATAACGGCGGGCACTTGGGTGACTAACCCTTCGCCACAACAAGGCAGGAAACTGCTACTCATTTGGGGTCACCCAGCGGGCACCTGTGAACCAAGTCACGGAGGCGAGTAGCATTACCATATATTCACTGCAAATTAGTAGCATTACGTCATACCACCACAGACCCGTTTATAGGGTGGGCCACATTCATACATCAACACACAAGAAAGGACAGAGAAACACAGAGAGATAGTAACATCCATGCCCGGACCGGGATTCAAACCCGGGACCCACAGCTCAAGAGTCAGGAACGCTAATCACTCAGCCATTGGTCGGCGCATTGGATTTATACCAATTTTATACATCAATTATAAAATTATGCTAATTCTGTTTCCATGCAATTGGAGAATTTTTTCTTCAATGCATTTAAAATAGAATTTAAAAACTGAAAATAAAGAAGAATAAGAAGGAAAGATACAGTAATTTGTATCAATATAATATCAAATTAAAATTGTTTTCCAATAATAGTATTGAATACATTATCCAAAAAATTTATACTAATTTTCATAGGGTATGAATATTCTTTTTAAATTTTATTTTAATTGTAAGGATGAATTTTCATACTTTGATCATCATAAATTTCTTTAATTCCTTTTGTTATTTGTTTTTAGATTACAGATAGAAGACAAAGACAGAATACTTCTGGATCAAAATCATGACATGGAAAATATGAAGACTAAAATGCAATAAAAATTAACTCTTGAGAAAGATAGAATCTGAAGAATTATATAGTAAGAGAATTAAAAAAATAAATTCAGATAACTTTTGATTAAGTCAAGTATTGTGATTTAATGTTTACTGTCCTTTCTTTAAAATTTACAAAGTAATCAAATTGCTCATCTTCATTTATTTAAACAAAAAGTTTACTTTACTGAAATTATCAGAGTACAATTGTTTATTTGGCAACTAAATTAAGATGTTACACTTAATTTATTCTTCATAACAAAGTTTCTAAAAATTTATTATTAATAAATTAAATATAAAATACTGTGGAAGTACTCATGTATAAATTATTAAGAAATAATTTTATCATAATTTATCTTTCCTATAAAATGACAGTTACTTCTTACAATATAAATAACTGTTACATTATTTTTCCATAGTTTATTGCCAAATATTTTTGATTTTTGTTAAAAAATAAAATTTAGAGTGTTTTTTCCTCTGTTACAGTGTAAGTGAACCAAAATAATTTTTTTTTTTGCTCTTTAAATAAAATAATTTTTGCTGTAATTTATAATTTAAGAATACAAAATATTTTATTGTATTCTTTAAACAATAAATTATGGCTGTGTTTAAAGTAAATGCAGTAATACTTTAATGAATTTTAGTTTCTATTTTTAGACAAAGCAAGTGATGGCACATAATTTTCTATTTGGTTTAAAAAGTGAAATAAGTATGTTTAATTAATGAAAAATATTATGCTATTTTTTCCATTAAGAGAATTGTAATAAAAAATATTAAATTTCATTAAATTTTTTTGAAAATTTTAGTATAACTATTATTTGGTGAATATAACTGATAACATTGAATTTTTTTCTATATTCTTTCCTAATGATATTTTTAGTTTTATTTAGCTAATTCGTTTATCAGAGTGTGTGTTTTAAAAATACAATTTCATTGTTTTGGAGATAAATCCAAAAGAATGAAATTGTTGCATATAAATCCAATTTTTGCAATAAATCCAATTATTTGCATATAAAGCCAATTTTTCACGAGATATTTTAAATAATTTCTAAGCAAAATTCTAAATTTTGCTTAGAAACATCTTTCCTACTTGTGCCATCCAGTTAATCTTTTGTTGATATTTTTAATTTTGTAATATTAAAATTGATGCTTTTTTGAACTAAAACTAATATTAAGCAAACTTCCGAGCAAACTATAAGGGTAAGCAGAGCAAATCATTTAAAAATAAAATTCCTTGTAATTATTTAAATATAAATTAGTTTAACTACATATTGATCATGGTTTACTCAATAACAGTCTAAAACAATGGATAAATAAATATAATTGTTTACATTACTGAATACTAAGGATGTATTATTATTTCAAGAATTATTATTTTATATTATTTCAAGAAAACAAAATACCAAACCAACAAGCATGATTCCTTAATTTTGCTACTTTTAAACATTTGAGATTTGAAAGAGAAACATTTGAGAAAGTTTTAATCTAATGGATTAATAATGTGATTTTATTTGATATTTTGAAGATTGATATTTTTCCTAAGTTATAATTGTGTTAACTAAAAAAAATGGGATAGTGATCCGCTGAACAAGCAAAGCAGAAAATTGAAGTTAACAAAAATGACAATTTAAAATTTTATATGAAAAATATAATAATAAAAAATTATGCAGTACCAGTACTTTACAAGGAATTTAACCTTTTGAGTCCGGCGTCACAGTTTAAAAAAACTGCTTCTAGGATGGCACGAGATGACATTTCCTACCCTGACTGAAGTGAGAGGGTCATTTTCACCCCATTTAAGTGCTGAAGTTTTCACCTTGGTGAATCTTTATCTGTTGAGGGAGATATGCTGCGCTACGTCTGCCGTGATTCTCATAAAGATGTAAATGTGCTTACCACAAATACTATACTTATTGACAAACTATCGATTTTTTTTCTATTTGTTGTTTTACATACCACATTAAGAAATGTTACAAGAATTTTAAGATTATATACATGCATTTGTGAAACAAATTTAGTCATTTTCAAAAACTATTATGCATATATTAATTTATAACAGAGAATTTTTTGAAATAATTATTTAAAATAATTACACACTTCTTTAAAGTAATGAATTTGCAATTAGTTATAATAAAAATTGATAAGCAATAAACTAACTGAATATTTCAAAAACATTCCTGAAAGCAGCCTGCCTGATATTAAAATATGTAAATAAAGATATTTTGAACAAATATTTCCTTTTATGAGTTAGTACAAGCAAATTGCCGAAGTTGCATTTGAAAAAGATTAAAAGTAATCTGTGTGTTAAACACAGTAATGATTTCAGTTTTCTTTTGATTTAACTATTTTTATTTATAACAAATTTCTATACTGAATGGATTAAATTATATGCTTTTTTTATCTTTCACCTTAAAGGAAAAAGCTTAAAAGGGAATTTTCTTTTCTGTGTGTTTCTTTAACTAAGTATGAAACGTTTTGCACAATGAATGTAGCCATACGAATCTTGAGTTTTTCTATTATATGTAGCATTCAGAAACATTCATTTAATAAAAATACATTTGTCATACAATAAATAGTAATATTCGTTTCATTTCTCAATGACTGAGAATTTGAAAATGTTGATTCAAATAGTACATTCCAAAATATACTCGTATTCGTCACAGAAAATATTTTTATAAAATTCTTATCAGAACATTAGCAAGAAAACATTAGCTTTATATTGGGAATAAATTCTTATCTTCAGTGTTTTAAGTTTTTATGAAACTATGCTTATTAAATTATTTTTAAAAACCAAAACTGTGATTAGTTTAATTTTGCGCAGAAATTAAAACTATGTAGAAGAAGACTGACAGAACTAAAATGCAACTTTTTTAAATATCTACTGCCATCTCAATTTATGATTGGAAGTATTTTCATTTTTATATTTGTTTTATTTCTACCTGCAAGTTTTTGTTGCGAGATTAAAAAATACAATGTGGTTCTGGAAATTATAAAGTTTAATTCCCCACTGTTTTCTTTTTTTAGAAATATATTGTTTGAATATCACTCTTCCTTTGAATTTTAAAATGACTTTTTCAACTGCAAGTTCTTCAGACGGATGATAGTACTCCTTAAAAGATTTATTTAAAAAATCAAAAATCGTTTGTAGTTTCCACAATCTGTCGTATTCTTCATCAAGTTTTGGTTTATTCTTATTGTCTGTTAAATGTAAAAATCGCAATACATTAAAAAATCTATCACATAAATTTTTCTAAAAACAGAAGTTTCAATCAATTCATTTGTCAACCAATAATTTTTGATGTTATCTTTATCTATATGGCCCATTAAAAGAATAAGTCCTAAGAATATTTTTTTACACTGGTGCATCAATGTTACTCCACTTAGTCTCATGTTTTATTTTATTACTTCCTGGATTTAATTCTAATATTTGGAAAGCATATATATTTGTTTCATCTGCAATAAAGTTTAAAATTTCTTCTGAAAAAAATAAGTAAAAAAATTCATGTTCCTCAACGAAATACTTTATTGTCTCAGAAATACCATAATCCCCTGTAAATTTAAAAATGATAGGCTACTGCATCTGCTTTAGCCTTATGCCAATCAAAATCAAATGACTCAGAGGAATTTGCATCATTATTGCCGTCAAAAAAACTAATATCCTTGTATTCAGATTCATCACAGCAATCAGAATCACTGTCTGCAAAATTTTCTTCAAATTCTTCCAATAAATTTTTAATTTCTTCATCAGTTAACCCTTTACACGTGCAGCCATCAAAAATATTTTTTCTAGTGACGAAAAAAGTGACTGATTACAATGAAAAAATTTGCTAAAGTGAAGATGAATATGCTTCCCTTTTAAAAAGAGGAGCCAATGAAAACCGTTTTTTGCCAAAATTCCCGCTCAGACAAGTCCCCAATTTTTATGACTTTCACACACAAAAGAGCAGCAATTAAATCACCCTCAACTGTGCAAAGAAATTTGAGCGGGAAAAAGTCAGGCGCTTGACAGGGGGAAAAATCCATGTTACAACTGTTGTACCTCAGCCAACTTCTAAGACACTCACTTTCGTGGTACAACAGTTGTACAGCTGGGACGAAAAGGTTAAGCACTAGATATATAATTTGTATTGGAGTTATACAATCTTCAGATTTAAATCTGCATCTGTATCTTTTCACTGGTTACAAAATGAACAAAATTTTTCAAAAAATGTTTTATGCTTTACATTTAAGGTAAATGTTGAAATAGTTTTCAGCTTAAGAAACACTATTCCTAAATTATTTAAATGTAGTCTCTTGAGTGAACAATAAGTTAATGCAATTTCCCAACATTTTTACATTGGTAAAAATCTTTCCCATTCCTAGTAACTAAAACACATTGTTAATTAAATTTCATAGCATACCTCCAGTTTATATAGTTTTTATATTAATTTATTTGTATTGTTTTTAGAATTTGTTTCCACCTTCAGTAACTTATTCCACGTTATTAGACTTTGTTATTTGCAGAAATTGGAATGTTCCATCCAACTTACAATGGAAAATGATTTTTACTCACTCTTTACTAAGGAAAATAAGTATCTAAGTTCTTAAACAGTAGTAATTCAAATTTTTATTTGAATAATTATTCCTAGTTTGAAGTTTATTTTTATTGTCCCAAATCAATCTTCATTTACACAATTAACAAATAATGGAATGATACCTTTTCCTTTTGAAAAGTATTTTTAGTGAACTTGTAAACTTGTGTTTTGATTCTCAAAAAATGTTTCCATGGATGTTTGTATTTATATAAAATTATTTAATTTTATATCATCAATTATTTTAATTAACCTTTAATAAATAATTTAAAATTAATTACGACACAAGTAAGCACTTTATTAATGGAGGAATGGAAAAGAATGTTTCCTTAATTTTGCTTTATTCTTTGAACATAAACTAAATTAATATAATTAATGGATTTGCGTAAACTGGGAATTTACATTTGTTAAATTGTTTTCCATGTCAAAATTCTAAAGCCTGATTATTATAAAGCTTTGCTTAAGATTTCTGGTACAATAAAATGTCAGCAGTGAAACTTAGAAAAATTATAAAATGAATGAATAGAAACAATAAATAATTGAATAAATAAAGTTAAATTCTTCTTCTTGAATCACTAAAAAGATAATTTATGATTTACTTTGAAAATCCCTTATTTAGGAATTTATTATTTGCTTTTGAGTTCATAAGATACAATATCAAAAGAAATTTTAAGAATTGTATACCAAGAAATAACTGTTGCAGCGGACATAAATACATGAAGTGAATAATCAAAAGAAACTTGTATAGTTACTTTTTTTAATTAATTCACTCTATATAATTACTTGTAAAGTTGAACATTTTTTCATACTCACTACAATGTTTAAGGGGAATTTAAGTTTTTAACAAAGATTTTACAAAAATATAACAATTGTTTAGTTAGGAATTCACTTCACTTGTTTGTAATAGTTATTAATTAAGGAATTTTATACAGTAAATTTATTATGAGAAATATTGAGCAATGGAAGTTGCTTGTTGTATAAAGATATATAAATGTATTAAATATTTTAGCATTATTATTTATACAATTTAATAAAATCAGCATTTCAACTGTTCCAGTTATTCTTTAATTGTAAATTTTGCTAAAATTTACTTAATATCAAATGCACATTTCATCTTTGAGTTAATATAAAATTTTCATTCATTTTTCATTATAAATTTTATTTTTCTAATTTGGCATAAATATTAAAAAATATTGGATCCGCAGAAATTTTAAGAATTTTGTAAACGCTTATTAAGAAATTTTAGTACTAATAAATGGCCTGGTTTTTTTATAGTTAACACTTTTTCTTAAATATTTAATAGATTCACAGAAATTGAGAACATTAAGTGTTTAAATTAATTGAGAGAATGTTTTCTGAGAACAATCATAAAATTTAGCGATAAAAGTGATATTCATGATTTATGCAAAAGAAGATTCCTTGTTGGAGAATTTTAAGAAAAGATATAGAATGTCAGAGAAAGTTACGTTTATATATTAAACACTTGTTTTTTTTTTTTTTTTTAATGATTCTTTTAAGTAAGCATCTGATTTTGCTCAAAATTGAATAACGTATGTAAATTAATTAAAATAATGGTTTGAATATTATAATATGGATTAAAATTTACTAAATAAGTTTTTTATTGTGTGTATTGCTTTGTGTATTTCATTTTTCACTAAGTTATTTGTTTCTTAATGCTAATGTGCTTATCCATTTATATATAATTGAAATTTGTGACAAATTATATAACATTTCCTACAGGATCCTTTTTTTAACTTTAATTTATTACTGTAAAAGAGGATATAGAAAACAAAGTTGCTGTAGTTGCCTATATTATTATGCAATGTAAATAAGTTTATAAAATGTTTAATGTTTTTAAAGGTTTTCTAATAATGAAATCATTTAAAATTGTAGAGTATTGCTAAAGCAAACCATAGACAGAAGAAATCACAGTTGAGCTATAGAGATGTGTGAGTTGAACACAAACCAATGGGAAACCTTGAATTGAGTAAGTATAAAAGATAATTTTCACTAAAACAAATTTAATTAAGCAATAGAAAAAGATAGATTATTTTCAACTCAGTATCAATATTTTTAAATTTATGCATTTTTTACTTCTAACTTCTCAAACTAAGCTGTCTTAAAAAGGTTAAAATATCATTATTATTCTTATATAAAATGTTCAACATCAGACTAAAGAAATATGTCCTATATTTCAGGGAATTTCACCTTACAAAAATTCAGTATTCCAATATAAATTAAGTGTACATTATTTTAAAACATCAAACTTACCTTTATGAGATGCATTTTTTTAACATGATGGAAAAATTGTATGATAAACTGATACTTAATTTATTTTTGCATCTCTACCAAAAAGAATTTTTTTATATAAGCTTATAAGCACAAAAAATGTCAAATTATTTATAATATTTTATAAATATAATATAAATATTCATTAATTGCACTCTTTTTGAAAGAATTTTGATATCTACTCACTTAATATTCAGTTTTTATTTGGTTATATAAGTAAAAACAATTTCAATGAAAATTGCACTAAATAAAGCTGGGTATAGTCAGATTATTGAAAAAAATCGAACCTAATTGTTATGAAATTTGTAATTATAGAAATTATTGAATGAAATATAAATGTGTTTATGATCTTCACAAATATGATATATAAATTAGCATGTATTATAGAAAATGGCACATTAACAAATTCCCTCACTTCAAGTGGAACATTATAATGTTAAAATGTCTTACTTTTATTAATTTAGATTTTATTAACTTAAATATTAAGAACTAAACTTCACCAAATTAGGAATTTGCAACTTATTTTTTCATGATTAATTTAAATTGTTAATTCATTTTTGATTGTTACTAAATTTTAAATATTTAATTTATAATACTTGGATTGCTTTGATATTTAGTTAAAATACTTATTGGTATTTAAGGAAATTATTAGTGTTGAAGGAAATACATTCAAATCAGCCTTTTATGTAAAAAATTTCTGTTTTTTTTTTTTTTTTTTTTTTTTTTTTTTAGAATTTTTGTATTTGTGGTATTTTTAAAATTTATTGTTGTATGGAGAAAATATATAAGGAAGTTTTTTAAATTATGTGGTTTTTTTCACTGTCAGCCAGTCTTGAATTTTTAAAAATATTATGTTCATTATTTCTTAATAGAAGAATAGAATATTTTATTCTATTTATAAGATTTTGAATTAGTATTAAAATGTATTTAATGTAAAATTTTTTACATATGTAAAACATATATTTTATTTAATTATGTTTTACTTTAATGTATTTAATAACAGCAGTGGCCTGTACCAGAGCAATTAACCAATCTTTATAAAAATGTTAAAAAGAATGGCAAAAAGTGGAAAATTTTTGAATATTTGAGTGCAGAAAATAAAATTTATTTTACTATTGTTATTTTTTTATTTATTTTTTGCATAATCTGTAAGAAATAATTTGATGCTACAGTACAAATTTAAAAGAAGAAAATATCATTATATAGTCTTTGCTTTCATATTTGAATATTTCATTTATTGCTTACAATACTGTTGTAAGATCTTTTTCTATTTATTTGTATTTTTCAGTTTTAAATTTAAATAATTTTTCGTATTTCTGTAAACCAAAAATGAACTGTTTTGTCCTGAAACTGCTCTGTTTCCTCTTATAACTATATGTTTGAAACTACACATAGTTTGTTACTAATATTTATTATTGTTGGAATATATATGTGAACTGAAGTAATACTAATCTCAATATATTCCACTAATTATCTACATTTAAATGTGGAAATGTTTTCGAAAATTCTTTTTATAAAAAGTATAAATTATGAGAGTGCAGCATTTTAATTTGTCATTAGTAGGAAATTGTTTCTTTTATAAAATTTTATTTTTTTCTTGAACTATAAAATGACAAATAGTATTAAAATTGTATTAACTTGACAAATTGTATTAAAATACTTAAATTTGATTGCATTTCTAACATTAAACATAAATGCAAAGAAATTGCATTCTAGCTGAGCTTGTTTCATGATCTAATTTATTTGTGGCATCATTGAAGATAGATTTCTCCAATTTCTGAAAAAAAGTTGGGAAAATTAGAGTTATTTGTGATGTAATATGATCAAGCAATGTAAATTGCTTCATAAACCTTCTAGACTAGAATTCTGGTAATTTGTACTAGTCTCAAAATCTGATTTTAAAGAAATGTTTATTAGCTACTTCAGCTTAATTTTTTATACAACCTGTTGCTATGAATCGCTGTACTTGGCAATATAATTCATGTTGTCAAAACATTCAAGATTTGTCAAGCAATTCAACAGAATTTTGTATTTAGTTTTAGTTACACCAAATACGTTAAAAAATGTTAACCAAAGAGTGTCATAAATATTTTTAAATTTTTTATTGCTAAAATTGAAGTAATTTTCTGTCCCATTCTTTTGTTTTTTTATAATTTTCCTAAAACATGCACTCACAAGTAATATGAATTTTGAATTAGTGAATATGTGTCCCTAATCTTTTGTCATTGTATTCATTGCAATATTCGAATGTTAAGATTTTTTAACATGAAATTTTATATTCTTTTACTGTCAATGGTTGCAAAACAGTTAGTAAACAAATTGAAAGTCAAAGATGTGACAAACAAAGATGCTTCTAAGAATATCTTGATGATCAAGAGCAGAATTCTCAATAAAATGTAGAGACTATATTATTCAAATTAAATGAATTTTTTAGAACTTCTATTCAAATTTATTTTAAGTATATTTCATTTAAAATAATTATTCGATGTGAGAATCATTCATTTTGATTTAAATATTATTTATAGGGCGATATATTGCTTACAGAGGAATGTCATCTGCTGAAGGTGGAGCACAAGTTGTCTTTAATGATGTTGAAAAATTATGTCATACATTTCCACCTGCAGTTAATATCCACCAGTAAAGCTGTTATCTGCTTTTTAAATTTTCATGATTTTTTCTTAAGTTTGTTATTCATTCTAAACTGAAATGTCATGTATCGTTATGATATGTATTTAAACAAGAGTCAAGGTATAGTCTTCAAGAATTATAGCTGGTAATTTCATATTAAACTGAAATATTAATGTTCTATATTTTAAAATTAATAGAAGATATTAAAGTACATTATATTTACAAAAAAAAAAAACTTTCTCCTTCTTAAATTATTACATAATGAGAAATGAATTTAAAATATTCAGTTAAATGTTTTCTAATCTCATTATGGACATTCATTGGATCATGGATATTTATAGTGGTCATAGTCCTAATAACTTCCTTGAGCAAAGAGTGTCAAACATAACTAAACCATCAACTTTGCATTATGTTCTCATTGTTAAGAGCTAATCTAAAATTCCAAAAAGTATTGATTCATCCAGTGAAAAATTAAAACATGTTAATTTTATGTATAAAGCAAATATTCATTAAGAAAGCTTTTAAAAATTTTTTAAAAATTTGATAGAAAAGTTTTAATTTTTAATATGGAAATTGCACAGAATATCTTTACTAAACACATTTATCTCTGATATTCTTATATACATTAATAGTATAAAAGATATCAGTCTGTGTGTGTTAGTAGCTGAGTATTTAGTGCTTTGCTTTTCTGTTCAGTGGCTTTCAGACTTGATTTTCTTTAATGGATGTAGATATTTTTATTGATCTGAAATCTATTTAAAATTGTAAATTCCAATAAAATTAACTCTTACACAGTGAAAGTGGCTGACAAACTAAGCCAAATTAAAAAAATATTTTTTCCAGAATACTTTTTCCAGTATTGTATAATAATTGCGTTTATTATTGAATAAAGAGGTATATTCATAAAGATAGTGAAAATTTAGAACAAGTTTTTAATTTCATCTTACTTATCTATGTTTTTTATGGCAATAACAGATATGATTTTATTTTTATTATAAAACATCATTAAAGCTGTTTAACACGACTGTTTATTTTTTAAATAACTAAATTAGAAAAAGGAAAACTTTAATTGACTTCTTTTTTATTTAAATATATTTTCTTGATATATAATGTCTGTTAAAAAAAGCATTTTTTCCTTCAAATTTATCTGTAGAACATTTGTTGTTTAGAAGAGTTAAAACCAGATCAGCCCTTTCAGCCTAATAATATGTATGTGTATTTTTATATTAATGGTTATATTTTTCCATTTGGTAAGTTTTAACAATAATATATTTGCATCATCTTTTCATTAAGCGGTCATTCTTAAAAAAATAAGTGGCTATATAAAAAGAGATTATTAATCTCATGTGGTAGGGGAAATGATGTAAACCATTGTTCATTTATAGCTTGATATGCCTTATTTATTGTAATCTAGTTAATGTTTCTTTTGAGCAAATACAAAAGAGCAGATTTAAAATATTTAAAATAAAAATTGAGATTTCTGGTACAGTGAATTGTTAGTAATGATGTTTTGTAAAAATTATAAAATGAATGAATAAAAACAATAAAATAAATATCAAGCAGCTCAATTATTCTTTTTGAATCTGTGAATTGTTAATTTTTGCTTTACTTATTAAATTCCTAAATTAGGGATTTTTTTACTTTCAAGTTCTTAAGATACAATATCAAAAGAAATTGTAAGAATAGTTTATTGTGAAATAATTACTGCAGATGACATAAATACATAGAATGAATTATCAAAAGAAACTTGTATAGTTACTTTTAATTAATAAACTCAATGTGGTTTCTTTGTAAAGTTTAACATTGTTTAATAATGACTGTAATATTTAAGAGAAATTTAAGTTTTTAACTGAGATCTTACAAAAAGTGTAAGAAAATTGTGTAGTAAGGAGTTTAGTTGTTTGCAATGTCAATTAGTTGACGTTATGTTAGAAAATGAATTTATTATGAGTTCTTAAACGATCTCTCTCACTAATTGTTGGCACCTGTTGGTAAAAATATTCAGTGACATGATTGACTTCCAGCGAATGGGTGGGGGGATTAATTTAAACTGCTTTTTTTGCATCCAGTAACAAACTCTTTCTGAAACAAAATATGATACAACTAAGACAGTTGAAAATAATTAAAATCCAAATCCTAGGAAAACATTGCGTTTCTTTCTCTTATCATTTACATTTTTAACATATTTCACTTTGCAAGCAGTGTTAGTTAAGCTCTCACAAAATTTCATTTTTAATTAAATACTTCGCCTTGTTTCATTTGCCAGACATTAAATTCCAGTGATTTAATTTTTATCAGTCATATTTACTTTAATTATTTCTAATAAATAAACCTTTTTAATCAGTATAAATGAATTAATTTGCCTGTATAAACTTTATATGTGAAATCAAATATTTTTGATTTAAAAATGTTATAATATAAAATTGAAATAATTAATGTTATTCGCTTCCAAAAATATTTTTATTTTTATTTTCAGTTTCATTTACTTTCAACCAATCAGGATGTTGTTTTGTGCCAGCCAGGCTGGCGGTATGGGGTGTGCTGCTCCACTTTTCCAACTTAACCGTAATTTGATGTGGAATCTAACTTTGTCAGTACACACATGCCATAGGTACCTGTTTATGGAGTAGGCAACCATTCACAATCCATTCATATCAAGATAGGATGCCCAAATCGAGATTCGAACCCACGACCTCCCCAGCTGCAGTCAGATACGCTGACCACTAGACATGGTAGGCAGCAATCAGAATCTCGTGAAAAATGTTTTGACTCATGAAAGCTCAAAATGTCAAAATATGTTTTTTTTGTGATTGAGTATATTTATGTAAAATGTTTCCTGATTGTATTTTGAACTAATTATTTCGCAGTATAAAGAAGTTATTTTTAACTGGAAGGAAATTATTTAAGGATATGAAAAATTATGCATTATCATTCTTCAGTCTTATTTAAAATATTTATGATTAAAACAGCCAATGCCTGAATAGTTAGCATTTCCGACTACTAGGGCTGTTTTTTTCAGCATGGATGTTGCTTTCTCTCTGTGTTTCTCAGTCCTTTCTGTTGAGGTGATGAATGAATGTGGCCCACTCTATAAACGGGTTTGTGGTATTTCGACACGGGTAATGATATTCGCCTATGTGATTTGGCTCACCTGTGCCCACCGAGCAACGATAAATAAGTGACAGTTTTCAGCTTTGTTGTGATGAAGGGTTAATCGTTAAGTGACCTTCTTTAGGGAAAAGAAATTTATGATTAAAATTTCAAAAGTCAGGAATGATTGATTATTATAAATGTGTTTAAAAAAGTATTTTACCTATAAAAAATATTTTCAAAAAAATGTTCCTATTTCAAGGCTTTATTGCAATTTTTTTTAAAAAAATAAATCGCTGTAAATTTATAAAAATAAATATGTTTTACTATTATGATAACTGATTGGGAACGTACAGATGAGAAATAAAAAATTTATTGACAAACCATGAGATATTAGTTTTAAAAATCTTTTTTAAGTTTATAAATAAATAGTAATTTTATACTATATTAAATACTATATTAAATTTAATAAAAAATTAAAAAATACATATTCAGTAACATTACTTGAAAAATTACATTCAGTTTAGAGTAAAAAAAATGTTACATTATGAATTCAGATTAATTGGTATATATCACGCTTGATATATATTGGGTTGTTCAGAAAGTCATTTCGTTTTTCATTTTCATGAAAAACGTGCAGCAAATAAAATATTGTATTGCATTGCACATTGTCTATTCTAGTCCAATAGCTTTTACCATCTTTCTGGTAGTAGCACGATTCCAGTCATAAAGTTGTTGGTTTTTACTAGCAAAAAGCTGATCCATGTAGGAAAAAAGAAATTACTTTCCGAACATCCCAATATATGCATATGTATACATAATTTTGCTTGAATTTAAATACTTTGATAGAAAATGTGCTTTAGTTTTCAATCCAAGTTTAATGCAAGTTTAAATTCAAAGCATTTTAGTTGCTTCTGTGAACAGTATGTTCAGTTTAAATGTTGTTGCAATGATCTATTTAGTTTTTAAAGTCAGAAGCTGATGAATTTGTTATAATTTTTTCTAATTTTGAAATTAATTGAAAATAAAAAAACAATCTGCATACAATGCATAAATGCACTAGGATACTGCAAAAGCAACAGTTTGAGGTAGGAGTCGAGCATACAAATTGCTAATTTTAATGCCAGTGTTTACTATTCCACTACCAGCTTCCTTTAATGTAGTATAATTGAATCTGGAAAGCTATATATATGACAGCATACGGTTGTTATAGTTCATTGATTAAAAGAGAATTGGGGTCTATGCTTTTTTTATTTCAGTAGTATATCATTTTTATTTTAAATTACCTTCAGAATATATAGATTTTAAGCTTTTAAATAAATTGACCTTTCTTTAATAAAAATTATGTGATATTTTCGTTTGAAACATCTCAATGTTCACAATATTTTCAGAATTATTCAACGATTACGAATGTTTAAATTATTCAAAAGTTGAGTTGCACTTCTAAATTTTGTTAATATTTAATTAATTAATTTAATTTTAAGTCACATTGTCAATTTTCAATAATTATTCAAACACTGGAAATCGATTTTAATTTACGATAATAGTATAAAAAATCAATTTATTTATTATTTATTACAAATAGTTGAGTGATAATTTAAAGTTTTTCCATGCTTCTCAATTAATTAAACGTAATTATCAAATTCTTCATAGAATTCAAAGTAGAATTTTTGACACTTCAAGTTTTTAAGAATGTTTTACAAAAATCAAAATTGTAATATTTGGCTTTAAAAAAATCCAGTTAAGTTTTGATTAAATTGGTATTTCAATGGGAACTTGTGTTTTAAAGTGAATTCTAAACTATAAATATCTGAAAATAACTTAAAACAATTGAATTTTCAAGCAATTTGTTTAGCCACCAACTCAGACATCACAATAAATGTTAGCTATTCCATTAAACGAAAGATGTGTAGTTGTGTATTCCCGAGGAAATTCCTAATGGAAATTTCCTTTGTTCAAAATTCCTTTGAATTTTACATCTTTAGCTGCGTGTAACTACAACGTGTTGTGTCAATTAATATTGTTTTGAAATTACAAAGTGTTTGGCTGCGTTTAATGGTTTTTCTGTTGGAAATAGTCAGACGGATTGTGCAAAGAAACAAATTTTTACATTATTCTTAATATTTTTTTTTCAAAGAAAATAATGCATACGTCTGTTTAGCTGAAAAAGTAGCATTGCTTAAAAGGATTCAGAAAGGTTTCATTCAATTGTATGAATTACAGTAATTAAAATTACAAAACATCAACGGCTGCTTTGATTATAAAAGGGAAAGAGTTGCAATTATCATTCCACTAATTTATTTGGAAGATATAAATATCCTCTTTTTCATAACAAGGCACCGCCTTTTAACGGTTTTAACGGACAATTTTGAGAACACGCATTGATTTCTGTTTTGTCTAGAGAGCAATGGCGGTTGTGCGTGGGTGTGAAATGCTCCTTTCAATTTCATATGTGAGAAACTGTGGATGTAACATAACGACCAGATATGGGAAATTAAGGAGTGGCATTGGGCAATTGATTTTTTGTTTTTAATTTCAAATGAGAACAATTGTCAATGCTATCGAAGGCGAAATAAAGAAAAGTAATTACAGCATTTTACCGTGTTACACACAATGGGATGATATCTGGGTTAATTGTTGTGTCTAAATACCTCTGTTATCACATTTCCAAACTTTGTGATGCTGTGTCGAAAGGATGAGGTTGTCTTTAGCAACCAATTTGAATTTACAAACAAAAAGACTATAGTTGGAAAGTAGGGAAACGTGCATGATTAATAATTACTTTTTATTATGAATTGTCTGTTACAGATTAATTTATTAAAAATATTCCAAATATATTTTCATCGTTTTGTATATCCGACTTGCAGATTTCGACATATATGATAAGAAATTACTGTTTGATAGTTTAATATGTTTTCATTGACAATTTAAGAAACATAATGTTTTAAGAAATTCATTCATAATGCATTAATTTTTCCATTTTTAATGTAACGATTTCTTGCACTTAGATCTATCTCAGTGTGTGTGTATTTATATATATTTAATCAGAAATATAGAAAATGCATAAAAATAAATGATTTAATAATTTAATTATGGGATAAGATACTTATTAGTATCTTATCCCATAATTAGCGTTAAATCTAATATTAAATATTTACTATTCTGAGATTGATATGTGCTGAAGATATTTATTAATTTATATTGAAAATAGTTGAATTCACTACTATTACTACGACCATAATAAAAATTCCTAGATGATTTTGATGAATTCATTAGTTATATTCGTATATGAATTCATCACAGATGATTTTGCTTAAACAATTATTTTTCCGCTGCCCATCTTGTCTAGTGGTCAGCGTGCCTGACTGCGGATAAGGAGGTCCTGGTTCTGAATCCCGGTTCGGGCATGAATGTACTTTCTCTATCTGTCCTGTCTTTGTCCTTTCCTTGTGTGAATGAAATGTGGATGGTTGCCTACCCTATAAACGGGTACCTATGGCATGTGTGTAGAGCAAAGTCGTACTTTCACCTTCATGGTGCTCTGATTAAAACGGAAGACGCTCCCAATTGACTTAAATTCGAATAGCCAAGGCATAGCGAGCTTGGCTTGTCCAAGTGTCATTAGTAACAACATTATTTTACCGATCAATAACGTAATTTTTTATATTAGTAAATCACCGTGAGAGATGCCGTTAGAAACCTTAAAGTGAATGTTTTAAGTTTGTGGTAGCTAGATGGAGAATGACGTCGATATCGTTCTTAGGTGGGCTTACCCCCAGCATGTTCCCGTCAGAGACTTATTTCGCTGTGATGGAAAAAATTAGAAGAGAAGCTGCAACCCAGGGCTCATCACGCCTTAGTGGGGGAATATCGCTATTTGGAGCATAAGAATCAAAGTTCGATACCAGCCACTGACGATTGCGCTTTCCGGCTTTAATCATGCATGTTTGTCGAGGGAATTTTCCGGGTTTCCTTCTTTCAACACGTGAATATGACCCACTTTTAATGAAAAGGCCTCCCTAGAAACAAAATCCTGTATGTAGAAACGGCCTTCGGTGGTGCTTGACTGTTCGATATTCAGTGTCAAAAGAAGCTTAACCGTAATTTTTTTAACGGTATTCAAAGTTACATGATGGTAGGTTTCTTTTTTTAGAAATGGGTAGCCAGAAACGTAATTAATAAATTTATGATTAAACAATTTTTAGCTGCATAATTTTGTCTCACCTTAGCATAGTGATATGACCGTGAAAGGTCACTATAGGGTGACAGGGTCATACGGGGTGTTGCCCCGACATCAGAGGGCTCCCGTATCAAATAAAAGTTTGTTTTCAATCGAATATAATCGTTTGCCAAACGAATAAAAAGTTTGTTGCTGTGAAATATAGGGGGTGCCCAAAGTAGTTCTGCTCTGAGTCGTATTAAGCTAATTCGGGCCCTGGTTAGAGCCAAGCAAGGGTGAACAAAAAAAGGTGCTTTCTTCACTCTCGACCACCTGGGTGGTGCTTGAGAAGTTTCCGCTTTTCCTCTCTTACGCTACATGTACACTTCTGAAATCTACAAAATCATCCACAATATTTTCAGAAGTAGTGCCGTGGTAGCCTAGTGGTTAGGGTATCCGCCTTCAATCCGAAAGGGTTGTGTTCGATTCCCAATGCCGCCAAAGATCCACCGAGTACGTGCGATATACGTGCTCGTTACATCTGTGGAATCGAAAGTCCTGTGGTCGGTCGTTGAGCAGTTACCATGGGTGCAATGGTCTGGAGAAAATTACTCCCCCTTCAGATCAATGCCAAAATTGAGGGAGTAGATCCTCTGGTGTTGCCATCTATCGGAAGATATGAAGAGCAAAAGTCATACTTTCACCTTCATGGTGCTCTGATTAAACGAAAGATGCTCCCAATTGACTTAAATTCGCATAGCCAAGGCATAGCGAGCTTGGCTTGTCCAAGTGTCATTAGTAACAACAACAACACAAAATCATCCCAAAAGGCAACACTCATGGTAGCCACTAAAATACCTTGCTACAGACCCATTAGATTGGCCAGTACGCGGTATTAAAACTGTAACACGTATAAATAAATAAAAAAGTTTTAAAATTTGGCGAATTGCTTGTATATTAAATGTATACATACATACATACATATACATATATATATATATATATATATATATATATATATATATATATATATATATATATATATATATATATATATATATATATATATAAATTAATATATGTAATTTTAAATTCAACCATTTTATGCAGAAATAGAAAAGAAAGTGAATTATAATGTCACAGTGTGGTCAACCTAATCACTCACATCTTTGATTATAAATTGACTCTTGTTTTAATCAATGTATATTATAAAAGAAAGTGTACAATGTGCGTGCCGCTAAAACTTAGAAATGAGTCCCCGGTACGAACAAGGGAATTATATGGTGTGGTAACCTCTCTATATCCCGTCCATGAAGATTTAAAGTTATATGGAGCGGAAGTTTCGCCCTCTAGAAATTTCTGGAACAGTCCTGAACATTTGAGAGTATTCCAGAAAAATCTGCAATGTTCGGGAATAACCTGGAATGTCACAAATCATTGTGGAACGTTCCAGAACACACTCGCGAATCTTGTGTCCACATTTTCCACAGATTAAATGCCTCAAGCCATTCATTTCTTCGAATAGATGGAAAAAAAATGCATTTATAGCCACATCAATCTCTTGTGAAAGAAAACGACGTCCATGTAAGTTCTTTTTTAGATTAAAGAATAACCAAAAGCCGCACATAGCTAGATCAGGTGAATACAACGGATGTTCGATCACTTTAATTTGTTTTTGTTTAAGAAACTCAACTGTTAATCCGGCTGTATGTGAAGATGCATTGTCATGGTAAAGCATGAGTCCCCTCACATTCAGTTTTTGTAGAATTTCTGGATAACATTTAGTGTATACCAGTTTGCTGTTACTGTTTTCTGCCCTTCCAATTTGATGGCTTTGATCCATCCCGTACTTCTGAAGAAAACGGCATACATCACTTTTTTAGTGCGCGTTGATTTTTCACCATTGTCGGCGTGGAACATCTTCAAAGACCCAAACTTTGCTTTCTTGACGTGTTGGAACGTCAAAAAACGGTATGAACGATTCATCACCTGTTACAATTTTAGAAATGATGCGGTGGCCACCATCATTCAGCATATTAAGAGTTTCTTTACTGATTCTGACACGCTCCTCTTTTTGATGCTCAGTTAGATTATGGGGAACCCAACGGAAAACTACTTTTTTCATATGTAATTCTTCATGAATGATTTTGTGTATGGCTGCGGATCCAATGTTAAGTTCCTTCTGTATCATTTGATAGGTACAGCGATTATCATTCATTAACATTTTTCGTATGGCAGACACATTATCTGGGATGACTGCCGACGGCGGCCTTTCTGTGTGTTCTTCATCCTGAAGAAAATGGCGACCTCTTCTGAATTCTCTAAACCATCTGAATACAGTAGCACGAGCTGGAGATTCATCATCCAATGCTAATTGCAACCGTTCAACGCATTCTTCTTTATTGAATCCTGCTATGAAATCGTAGAAAATCATAGCGCGAAAATGTTCTCGCGTCAACTCGATTTTTTCTTCTGTTTAAAACTTATTCCACGCTAAACAAGTTGAAGTAAGTCAGTAAAAAATCGTCTTCTGTGTTAAAATACTTTGTACTTTAAAATTAAATCGTCATTTTTATTTTGTAAATTCTCGTCTGCGCGTATCTCAAAAATTTCAGAGTAACCCTCGTAACTATGTGAATTCTTATCTTTGCAGTTTTTCCATTATTCATTCTTTCTTGTGACGCATGAAAATATAATTTACTATCAACGAAAACCTTTTAATAAAATCAATATACTCGGAAAAATCAAAAGGCTCTAATAGAAACAAGAGCTGTTAGAAAAACATCTTTCTATAAACAAGCTTCACAAATTATCGTAAAATCAAAGAAAGATCTGTAAATGGATAAGTGAATAAGAATACGTGTTTATTTAACTGAATTGTTAAAAAAAATTAAAATGTATATTTATTTAAATTGGTTACTTCACAGATATTTAAATCATTTTATGTGTGTGCGTGTTCTCAATCAATTTCTCTCTCTATTTACAATACAAAATAATTTGCGAAAATGTTAAGTTGGTTTAGAATTTTAGTTTCATTTTTTGTTCACGGAGTTTCAACTGAATTGAAATTTACAGAATCCAGACTTCTATAAACATCCACGACTTCAATGCCATACTAGCATACAAATTATTCGGTAACAAATTAATGATTATTCAACTCTTTATTCGGTTTAATAAAGCTAAGAATATATATAATAAATAAAATATTAACATCTCACTCATTTAATATGAGTTTGAAGTTGTTTTCCGCTTAATAATTTCGCTGAAAGAAGAAATAAAGTTTATTCTTTATAAAAAACAAACCAGGATATTTAATTTTCAAAAATAAAAACATGCGATAATACGAAATAATGCACTAGTCAACTGAATCAGCATTTATGTAAAACATCTTCAACAATTGTGTATTTTAATAACGGTTTTCACAAGACTGCTTTCCAATTAATAAACTTTGAACAAGTTTTCAGCCAATAGGATTCGTCTAAATTTTGACTCACGCAAATGATTGGTTGAAGAATAGTCAGTTACTTTAACCGTCAAATCTAACAATTCTGCGAATTCTGCATAAGTTGCTCTAGTAATGTTGAAAGCAGTGTATTAATATTTTTTCTCCATTCTAACTTATAAATCACTTTCACTTTACAATTTGCAAAATATAATTGTCTATGTATATTTGTGTTTTGTAACATCTTCAACTTCTCGGGTAAGTCTGTATTTAATATTAAATTTAGTATTTAACTTAGCTTACTAAATTAGTTAAATTTTTAATAGAGATGATATAAATTTCTTTCTAATTTTGAATTAAAAAATCATTTTTTTCCTTCAAATTCACTGATTCTATTTTTATGAATTAGAGTAAGTGATATTCGAAATTAGATTATCACATTAATTAATTATTATTACATTAAGTTTATGGAATAATATTTAGTGTTTTGACTGTGTGATTTGAATAATAAATCATTTTGTATCTAATACCAGTCTACAAAATTTGGAAGTAATGAAAAAAAAGTTTCGGCGGACTCATTGTTTCTTAACTTATCGCTAATAATATGAACTTTGATTAATTTGAACATCCTTAAGATTTCCTCTATTTTTAAAATTAATTTATTTCAGTAACATTAAGGAAATGACGGTTAACATATGTATTATTAAAAAATTTTTATTGATAAATAAAAGTATATTGGGACTACCTCAATATTTTAAATTTTTATTTTTATTAATCAAATAAGAGAAGGCGTTTATATGAAGTATAAAATTTTAGCTTTTAGAGATTACAAATAATCGTGATATTTTGTATTTATTTATCTTGTAACACAAGTTAATTTTGCAAATATCTAAAATCGAGTGTTTTATATTTTGATTTAGATAGATATTAATATTATTCCGATTCACATCTTATCAGAAATCAAAATTTTTGAGTACAACTTGTTGTTATATCATTATTATTTAATAAAATTGTGTAAAACAGTTTCAGATTCTTAGTTTCTTAAAATTTACATTGAACGTTTAGTTGGGCTAGTACTTTTCTAGTTTGAAAAATTGATTTTTATTATTAATTTTTGATAAAATTTTATAAAGTAATATGATATACCTATGAAGAACATATACAGCACGAAGATAATATAGGCTTAAAAAATAATTCAATAGTTGTGTGGAAAGATTATGGAGAAAGATATCACCTTTCTGCAAATATGCTATATGATTGAGAAACGCATCTTTTCTAGAACATGTTGAGAAAATGAATGAGGATATCCTCGTTGGATAAAATAAATATATAGAGATAAGAACATGTAAAAGAATTCTAATATATATACATAAATCTATTTTTTTAAGGGTCATATTAAAAGTAGGTGTTTGTTTTATAAGACGCTGTCGGGTTTACTGTTTTAAGAAGTTAGTTTACATTTATTCCCCTCTGTGTCGCCTAACAATAAAAACAGCACGTTTTCTATTCAGAGTCATAGTAACTGATAACTAATTGTAATCCTTGGTATAGTTTACTATAACGCCCTCCTTACTATATCACGTGACCCTGAATTCTACCAATTGCGTAAATTTGCTGAACTGCCAAGCTTTATGAGTCTGCAATTTTTAGTTATAGCTACATCCCATCTAAAAGAGTAAAATATTTGGTGCATATATGTGTATGATATAAGGAAGAGTAAAGAACATGCTTAAAATATACACTTAATAAATTAAACTTTCTCTTGTCTAGCAAGACCTAAAGTTTAGAAAATTTCTATGATTTTGCGAATCTATTCCCTTCATTTTTAATGTAGTTTGATTTTATATGTTATAATGATTAAACTATCGATTTTGGTATATGAAGAATAAAAAGGTGCTAGTTTAGACCTATTATTTTTGTTTTTTATTAAATTCGCAATAAATAGCTATGAATGTTCGAAACAATTTCTCACCACACGTACTATTTCAGTTTTCGAAGTTTCGTTATGAAATACTGCTTGATTAAGGTTGTTTGATGAAAGTTAAACGTGTAAATTAAATAACTTTAGTAAGGAATAATATTATTATATATAATTGTAATTTCGAAATTTTGCATAGAATTGAAATGTAAGTAATAATGATGGAAAAACTAAATTATTCAACAGGTAGCTAATACTTAACAATCATTTTAGAAATTAAAACCTGATATAGAAAAGATAATAAAGTTATAAAGTTAGATTTTAATTATATAAATTTGATGTTTTTCAATTAATATCATATTTTATTTAGTCAATAAATGAATATAATTCTGAATTAATATAAATATCTAAACTCTTGTTTGCAAGTATTAATGTATAAGATAAACAATGTTTTTCTTTTCTATTTGTTGTATTGCCACCAGAGTTAAAATGAATACGTAGTAATAAATAAATGCAGACAATATGTCATTTCATACTATCTCATGGAGACTAAAAAATTATGATTAGTTTGCTAACATCTTTGTGATTTGATGCAAAATTTTCTTGATTACTTTTTGCTTAATGTTTATTATTATTATTTTATATATATTATTACTTTTGAACAGTGTGTATTATCTTTCTGAAACTGTTACTGATTTTTAAGGAATCGTTAAAGAAAAGCTTTGTATAAAAATATAATTGATAATGAAACTATAATGTACAATTATTCTCTGTAGAATGTTTACTGAGATTTAGTACGCTGACTTTTACTGACAAGTGTATTTCATTCAACACGATTAACAAATCATAACTTATTATTTATATTTATTTTCAGAATTTATATGTGTTCTAAGTAAATTTTCAAATAAATCAATTGTAATTTTCAAAGATTTCCAATATTAATTCAAATATAAATTTAAACGAGATAATATAAATTTTATTTTTCAACCTAATCTGCTTAATTTTTTGTTTAAATTTAGTAAGATTTTAAAGGTATATAAATGAATTTTTTTAATTAATTGGTAAATAGTTTGTGAAATGTAAAGTGGGAATATTAATCGAAGGAGGTTTTTTTTAAAGTGCTTAAAAATGATGCAATTAATTAAAAAAATAAACTTAAATTTCTTAAATTTTTCTATTATTAAACATTAACGAGACAATCATAGTAAAATTTGTTGATATAAGGAAATAGATAAGTCTGCACATACACTGCAATAAATTAGTTTTATGGTAATTAGTTTCTGAATCAGAAAAAAAGATCCTTTTTGATATATTTTATAAATATGAGAGATAATATTTTAATTAAAGGTGTTTAGTTTCATTTCGTTTTGTAGATAATATTTTTAAAGAAATAAGCTAATATCTTTATCAAAAAGACTAAAAAATGATATTTTAACTATAATTTAAAATTTCTTTAAATTGATGACAATCAATTGAGGTTGTTTAAATTCATTAAATTGTATAAATTTTGAAATTTTATTCTAGAATTCATACTGAAAATTATAATAATATATCTCAATTATAAATTTTTTATAAGGTAGTGAATTAGAATCTCGATCCCACGGAAGATAAGCTGTTTTATAATGTTGGCTGAGGTACATCAAATGTATCGTGGTAGCAATGTCCTCCTAATGAAATTCAAAATTTTTTAATTTCATACATTAAAAATGTTTTTAAAAAATTTTTTTTGAATTTCAGTGATATCTTAAAAATTTGCAAATTTAGCTCACGATTTGTAGTTCTATTTTATTATTTTGTACTACAATTTTTCTGCATGTGTAACTGATGAAATTATCTTAAAATATTTTTCTAATAAAAATTTTCAAATGCTATACTGATCAGTTCCATTTTTATGCATTTGTGGTGTTTTTTCATTTCAATTTATCAATCAATAATTCAGAGAGATCCCTGAAAGTTAAACGGGTGCCATATAGCTTATTTAAATTAATGAATCTAGCAATATACACTTTGCTCCTTTTGAATCCTAAATTTTTACAGCATATCCTAGTCAATTTGTATGCCTATGAAAAGTTATTAATGAAGTAAATTAATTTAGTCTGTTCAAAATAATTTAATTAATATTGTTTTGGCTGATAAATTCATCATTAGGCTTCTGAATGTGATAATTATTGGAATTTCAAAGTTAGTTATTTTGTAAAAATCCTTTACTGTACTGAAATATTTTTAATAGGATATTAATTTTGTTATAAGAGATTAACTCCTTTTATTTAACAAGCAATGTATTTTTGATATTGTGTATTTTCTTTTATAAATAAAAATTGTGTTTTCAGCTTCTTTTAACTAAAATAATATAAAAATACTGTTCCCAAAATAGGAAATTTTATAATACTGAAATATAGTTAATAAACAGTCAGAATATAATTATAATACTAACAATTTTTCTTTAAAAATCCTTAAAATTTGTCTCTTTAATAATTAATAAGTAAAAAATTTCGTTTCAAATAAAATAAATGAATATGTGCTCGGGTATTTCATATACAGGGTGATTCTAAATTGTTTTTACAAATTAAGAGGGGTGTTAGAACCCATCCATACAAGCAGTAATTACATAGGAACATGGGGAATAAAATATACCCCCTTCACTTTTTTTAGACAACAAATAGGAGAATAGAATTTTAATATCAAGAGTTTTTTGAAATTAATAAGCTAAACCTCAGGAAATAACCCTTTGGATTTGCCAAGGAGCACAAGATTATAAAATAATAACAAAACTGGTATTGATTCAGAAAGAAACAAGACATTTGATTAATCTTTTAACAGTGAGGTTCTGGGAATAATCTAGTTTTAAATGGGCTTATCGTGGTAACATAATTTTTGCTTTCACTGCAAAGCAAGTTTGTCCCCCCAATTGAATAGCAAAAGCAATTACTGAATCCACAATTTTCATGTCGTGAAGTCATATTAATGCTAACTTAAGTAGTGATATACACTAAACTAATTTATATTTACTTATATATTACTGTTTCATAAAATTTCCTTTTAAATATCTTATCTTCTTCTCAAATTTTAGTTTTCATGTAAATTATTTGTGTAATAAAAGGAAAATTAAGCTACTATTAAAATATTAACTTCTACTCTTCAGGAGAGCTGAAGAGAACACATTCATTAGTTGCTAAGCCATGTAGCAATCCAATCGAGACCTTGAAATGTGTTACTAAGAATCTTAAAAACTCAATGTTAGAAATCAATGCAGATTTAATGTCTTTAAAGTTCTGAAATAACAAGAACATTTTCATTGCTCCAAAACAATGAGAACAACTTTAAAGTTCTGGATACTCCAAAATAACAATAATTTCTTAAATTTCCAAAATAATATAACGTAAAAGTAGCAACTTTCCACAACAGAGCGACGGCTTGAAAGTACACTGGAACGATCTGAGCATTACAATATTGTAGAATTGCAAGAAAACCAAGGAAAAAAATGTTATTTTTAATAACCTATTTTTTCAATTACATTTTAATTTATAATAACTGTTATTACTCAATAACTTCTTAAATAACAGTTCTATTGAATAACAATTATTTCTACTCCTTAAGAACTTGTCAAGAGTACAAAACCCTCTAATTGACTTATATCAAGCATCAAGGTGACACTACTCAGGGGTTCCTGACTACCTCATCAACCTGTATCACCATAAGAACACAATATATTTTTATAGTTTACTTTGAAAATGTTTTTCTAACAGGAAATTTTTACTATTATATTTAATTTTTTGCTTCACTTAATATGAAATTATTTTTCAAATGCTTTCATTATCTTTTCCCTAAAAATTTAATATAATTCTTAGTAATTTTAGCATTTAGGTACTTGATGTGAAGTATTTTTCAACATTTAATGTTTATTTTTGTTTTATATTGTGAAAATAAATTGTATTGCATTACTATTTTTATTTCATTTAGAAGATGAACCTAATATACAGAAAAGAATGTCCTGATCAATCAAGAATTGAATTTGTACAACACAAGTCATTGAAACAGTGAAAACCATCAATGATAAGTATATCTCAATACTTTTGATCTTGATTCACATTTAACTAAAGTGATCATGAAGTTTTTAATCTCACTTATTAAATATTTTATATTTGAATACATATGGAAATAGAATACATTGCAAACAAGATATAAAATCTTTATAACAAACACGTTTACTTTTTGTACGAAATATTCATTTTATAATATAAAAATGTAACCTATTGTGTATGAAGCTAAAAATTAATCTTTGCGATTTCCACTGTGAGGTCTATGTAACTGCGTATAAATAGTATTTTTTTCTAAAAATGTGATTGGTTATGTGCACTATTAATGATTTGGTCGTTGGAAAATTTGTCCTGGCAGATAAATTTAAAATCTGAAGAGACTTTATAAATATTTTAATTTATCTTTTTCCATAAAGATTTAAAATGAGTGCAGACTTTGCTTAGAACTTTATTCTTAAAGCATATATTTCATAAACTGAAAATTTTTCAATTTTCACGTCTATGTAAAAAAATTAGAGGAAATGGAAATATTAGGGCATATAATTCGATTTTAAAACATTTAACAGCTAAGTGAACTACTTAAAAACATTAGCATAAAAATCAAAGGCTATTAAAGAACTAGAGAGATTAAGAACACTTTTTGGATCTAATGTAGAATGTGCCAATCAGGTAGGAAAAAAGGACAAACAGCTATATGGTTTTATTTGAAATTTTCTTTTTGTTTTTAGATGAACTTCTGATTTATTCATTATGTTGACAATTGAATTAATTCTCAAGGACTGAATATTTCTTTATCAGCAAATGCTAAAAACATAGAAAATCATGAAATTAAAATAATCATGCAAATACTATGAAGCAAGTACGTATTCATTTAATGTAGAGTGTTCAAGCTCTATTTGTGTTTAGGTTTTCTATACAAATATAGTTTTTCTATGCACATGTAGTAGAGAATTCATGTTGATAGCAAAGTTCCATTGTTATTTACACATAGATAAAAATATTTATGAAAATAAAACTACTGTCTTATTATTTCCTCACGGATAAAAATATTTATGAAAATAAAAAAAACTAGATAAACATCATGTTTAAATAGAGATTTGTTGGAGAAAATGTTTGCTCGTAGCTTTAAAATATTTCAATTGAACAGATTTTATTGGTATACAAATTCAGCAATAAAGCATATTTTGATGCTATGAAAATTATTTTACAAAGTACATAAAGAATTTATAAATTATTTAAAGTATTTTACTTAGTTTTCTTATGATAAATATATTGTGATACTGTTATTTTTGGATTTTTTTCATTATTTCTTTATTATCCTGAATATTAAGTTCATTTCATTATATTTAATTATTAAATTTTGTTTATTCAAGATACTTCAAACTGAGGAAAACCATATAATAGCAATGTGTGTGTGTGTTTTATTTATTTATTTATTTTTTGCCAATTAAATATTATATTAAATGTAAAGAATGACATTTTGCTTTTAAAATTTAATAATTTCAGCAATTTTATTAATTACAATCTAAATTTTTTTGATCTTATAAGTTTTTACTTGATTCATTTTAAAAATTCTACTTAAAATTTATAAAATTGTTAAAAATTTCTTTAAAAACATAATTAGCAGAACTATAATGAAAATTAAGTAATTGATAATGAATTTAAATGTGAAGTGAATAAAATTCATTTAAAAATATTTGAATTAAAATTAATCGAGAACTTCTAGCTATCAAATAAGAGCTTCTATAATTAAGTCGTTTAACTACTAATAAAATGATCGAAAAAGTTATCTGCAAAAATGTAAACATATTGTACTGAGTTGAGTACAAATAGTTTGTGGCATTGTTTTCCAACTTGAAATCCTGAATTTCTTGTTTCTGGGGGGTGGGGTCTGACAAATGTTTAGCAAATCTACAGTTTTAATTTCTCACATCTTTTTGAACGTCCTTTCTTTCCAGCATAACGAAGATATGTAATTTCTTTGAAGCTGCTATCAAATGAAAGAGAGTGTCAGTTATTTACCTATTTGATGTGAACTTTGTGATGCAGGAAAGAATAGACCTTTTCAACAATTCTCATTTTATCTTTGCCATATTGCTTCAAAATTATTTGGAATAAAATGCACATATTTATTAGTTATTGATTTATTTAGTTAAAATTGATTATAATTTCATAGACCAACCAGAGTCTTATGAGCTCGATTCCGAATCCCAATGCAGCCAAAGATAACCTAATATCTGGACAATTATATTAAGATGTGAGTGTGAATAAATAACGATTAATAATCCAGAAAAAGAAATAAGATTAGATTATCTATTAAGAATAAACAACAATAACGATAATTTCTTTTTGTAGTGTTTTGTAGCAATTAGATTGTACAATTGATGCTAAATTATACATTATTCTAAATTATATATTGTACTAAATTGTAATATTATTACATTTTACTAAATTTTGTATTTTGAAATAGTTACTTTTATGCTTTGTTGTAATTGCTTTTATGCATAATAAATAGATAAAATTAACTTGATTAATATTTTTCCAGTAGCAGTAAGTGAAATGTCAAAAATTAAGTGAATGTGATGTAATGTGAGAATGTCAATATTGTATTTTTTATATTTTTCTCTTAATTAATCAATTTATCTGTATGTAAATTTAATTTAGTGCAGTAATAATATGATTTTAATGTATAAAATAATTTTAATAATTAAATTTAAGGTTTTCGGAATGTTGATGAGATATATTTTATGAGTATTATTGTCAATTCTTAGGTTTTTCAATTGGTTTGACGCTTATTTACTCTTGGTTATTGCTTTACATCACAGTAAAGTTTTTCAAAATATTACATACTTTTAAAAAATCTATTGCATATTTATTATAAGATTGATAAATGAAATTTTTAATGGATAGTTAATACCTGTCAATTAATTTCAATAAATTTAAATGGTTTTCATATTAAAGAAATACTATAAAATATTTTTAAGTACATTGCAAATCATACCTTCCTTCAAGCAAATTTTAATCACACAAAAGAAAGGGTGATAGTAAAATTAAAGTAAAAGTAAAATTTCATTTTATTTAATACTGTTTTATTTTAAAAATTATAAGATGATTAATTTTATTTATTTTGATATAATCGAATTTTTATTTTTCTAACTTCACGAAATTAGATTTTAGGCGATTTAATTCATTAGAATTTTAAATTAGACATTTTAAGACTACCTTAAATTATTACTTTTACCAAAACTAAACTTTTGTTTCTTTTTTTTCTTTTCAAATTTCATTTGATATTCATAATATCTATTATATAAACTTAATTTTATTTGCCCTGTATATGTATGAATTATCAGTGTATGTATGAAACCAGTTTAGACAAAATTGAAATAGCTTAAAGTTTTAGAAAGTTATTTACAAATTATTTTAGCAAATTTAAAAATGAAATTATGTTGGTTATACAGAGAGAGGAAGAAAAAAAAAATTTTTTGTATGAAATTTTGAATGAAATAAAATTGAACTTATGGTTACTCTAATTCTACTGCATAAAATGTTATTTAATAGTATTTTAAAATTTGCTTATTAGCATTTTAAGCATTTTAAAAATTGTTCTTCCTTTTCACATATATTCAATAGTTGATTTTCGACTCCATGTATATATAAGATATTTGTAAGAAATTTTGCCTTGCATTTTTTCAGAGCTATTATGATGACAGCTATTCAGAGCTTGATATAAAATTTTAAATATCAATATTTGAACGAAACAAATTCAATATTTTAGGAGGCAAAATACCCATCTGCAGACCTATTTCCTTCATCAGTATTTTTATCAAACTTGCTTCAGTTCAAAGATAAAGTTAATGCATAAGGATAACAATTTTATAAAATGTATATTTTATGTTTGGGTAATTTTGGATGATATTAAGTTTTTTAAATCATAATTTATCAAAAAATTCGATAAAGAAAATTAAAATTAATTCTTAAGAAAAATTTCTTTGACCCTAAATTTATATCAAGAATTTCATTTTGACATAGTATTTGAACTTATAAAAAGAGACATCAGATATGGAAATTTTAATAGGAATTTATGTATCATAATTTTTCTGTATCATATTTACTGATCTTAATACTTATCTGATCTTATTTACATATTACATACCTTATTACTGCATAATTTTTCAATTCATAATTTCATAATTTTAAAATATTTTCTTTAAAAGGTAAAGATATTTCTTTAAAATTTATCATTTACATTTTTTCGTTAACTGAATTGAGACTCTGATCAGACATTATGGAAAATTATGACAATAATAATTTAAAAATAAAATTTTTTATTTAAATTAATAATTGCATAATTCTTTTATTAATATCCTCGTTAGATAAAATAAATATATAGAGATAAGAACATGTAAAAAAATTCTAATATATATTTATTACATAAATCTATTTTTTAAGGGTCTTACTAAAAGTAGGTGTTGTTTTATAAGACGTTTTTGAGTTTACTGTTTTAAGAAGTTAAATTATATTTATTCCTCTGTGTCGCCTATCAATAAAAACAGCACGTTTTCTATTCAGTGTCGTAGTAATTGATAACAAATGGTAATCCTTGGTATAGTTTATTAGAATACCCTCCTAACTATATCACGTGACCCTGAATTCTACCAATTGCGTAGGTTTGCTGAACTGCCAAGCTTTAAGAGTTTGTGCAATTTGTAGTTATAGCTACATCCCATCTGAAAGAGTAAAATATTTGGTGCATATATGTATATGATATAAGGAAGAGTAAAGAACATGCTTAAAATATATACATAATTTATTAAATTAAACTCTCTCTTGTCTAGCAAGACCTAAAGTTTAGAAAATTTCTATGATTTTGCGAATCTATTCCTTTCATTTTTAATGTAGTTTGATTTTATATGTTATAATGATTAAACTATCGATTTTGGTATATGAAGATTAAAAAGGTGCTAGTTAAACCTATTATTTTTATTTTTTTATTAAATTCGCAATAAATAGTTATGAATGTTCGAAACTATTTCTCACCACACGTATTATTTCAGTTTTCGAAGTTTCGTTTTGAAATACTGCTTGATTAAGTTTGTTTAATGAAAGTTAAACATGTAAATTAAATAACTTTAGTAAGGAATAATATTAATATATATCATTGTAATTTTGAAATTTCACATAGAATGATTGAAAAACTAAATTATTCAACAGGTAGCTAATTCTTAACAATCATTTTAGAAATTAAAACTGATATAGAAAAGATAATAAAGTTATAAAGTTAGATTTTAATTACATAAATTTGATAATTTTCAACTAATATCATATATTATTTAGTCAATAAATGAATAATTCTGAATTATTATAAATATCTAAACTCTTGTTTGCAAGTATTAATGTATAAGATAAAAAATGATTTTTATTCTATTTGTTGTATTGCCAGAGTTAAAATGAATAAGTAGTAATAAATAAATGCAGACAAAATATGTCATTTCATACTAACTTATGGAGACTAAAATATTATGATTAATTTGCTAATATCATTGTGATTTGATGCAAAATTTACCTGATAACTTCTTGCTTAATTATTATTATTATTTACATATATTATTACTTTTAAACAGTGTGTATTATCTTTCTTAAACTGTTACTGATTTTTAAGGAATCGCATTAAAGAAAAGTTTTGTATAAAAATATAATTTATATTGAAACTATAATGTGCAATTATTCTCTGTAGAATGTTAACTGAGATATAGTACGCTGACTTTTACTGCCAAGTGTATTTCACATTCAAGACAATTAACAAATCATAACTTTTGTTATTTATGTTTATTTTCAGAATTTGTATGTGTTCTAAGTAAATTTTCAAATAAATCAATTGTAATTTTCAAAGATTTCCAATATTAATTCAAATATAAATTTAAACGAGATAATATAAATTTTATTTCAACCTAATCTGCTTAATTTTTTGTTTAAATTTATTAAGATTTTAAAGTTATATAAATTAATTTTTATAATTAATTTGTAAATAGTTTGTAGAAATGTAAAGTGGGAATATTAATCAAAATATATTTTTTTAAAGTGCTTAAAAATACTGCAATTAATTAAAAAAATAAACTTATATTTCTTAAATTTTTCTATTATTAAACATTAATGAGACAATCATAGTAAAATTTGATATGTATAAATACATTGCTATTTTTCTTATAAAAAACATTTTTTATGTAGTAAGTAAACTAGATTTTTCTAAAATAAAATTGCACATTAATTCACTTATTTTGTTTCAGTTTCCTGAATCTTAAAGAATTTATGGATGCATAAAATAGCTTTGCAGTTAAAACTGTATTAATAATATTTAAGTAAATATGATCATTTTAAATTACAGTAACATTTTTACAGTTGCATAAGAACTGTTTAAATATAAAAAAATATAACACATCTTTACTAACAATCTAAATGTTAAATTTTATTGCAAAATATTGAGTAATGTAATATTTAATACAAAATGAAGGAACTATAGAAATACGCGTATATTCTATTTACGTCAGTTCATAATTTAATAAATAAACATGACTGTAACACACAATGGTGTAAATCAAGATAAAATAAAGATTGACTTAATTCAAGCACTTTTTTTCATTTCGAAACTCTAAACTAAAATGAATGAACTACCTTTGTTAGGCTTGAATCAATATTCTGATATGAATAAAAATTAATTATGTATGTGAAAAAATGTAAAAGAACATTTTTTCTGAAAGTTTAAATTCTATATATTTATAGTAGAATATAGTGAAACCATAACATGATTAAATAAAAGATAAAAACTATACAGAATCATATTAAAAAAATGTATGTGCATAAGCAATGAATATGCGAGAAATCCAAATTGTAGTGAACTGTAGAAAGTTTATTAAAGCTTGATGCGACTCAGAACAAAAAACTGCGTTCCTTATAAACAATATAATTCTAAGAAATTTTAGCATTTAGGTACTTGATAAAAATGTATGACAGTAAAAATTATTGAAGGTAATCTCAATCTGTTTGGAAAGTTCATTTGAATTACATGTGGCTGTTATATTATACTTTTTTCCTACTTATATTCTACTCATTCACAAATGAAAGTAAATTGTATTTATACCTTAATTATATGAACTTGATAGAATAGAAATCTGTGTCTTCGTGATAAATTTAAAATGTAAGAAATAAGTGATGCATAAGATTTCAAATAAATAAAATATTTAATTTTAAAGGTAGCGAATTTGTTTTTAAAATTATATAGGTATAATAAACTATAAATTAACTCTGATTGTTTTAACACTATAGATTCATTGCTATTATATTTTATTATTCTCTGTTTTGCAAAGAATTTTTATAGCAATTTTTCCATATTTTATTATATTGAAATCATTACTATTTGATCATATTTTATTACTACAAAATTAATCCTTGTAATCTCAGAAATTTTTTATTTCATAAAAGTCTGAATTTTTCATAAATTTAAGATATGCTAGCAATCATTTTAAATGTTTGACTACATTTTTGAATTAAAAGTAACAAAAATCTTTTGAAAAACAACTTCCTCCATTTAAATTAAATAATAATTTATTTAACTGATTAATATCCTTTGTTATCTTTGTTTATAATAAATAATGTTTAATTTATTTTTTCTCTCCATTATTTATTTGTAAATTTTTATAAGTTAAATGAAATCAAAATAATAAATCACGTGTGCTACATATATTGATTATGAATATAATTGTTTGTCAAATTTTGAATAGGATAAATTTCTTGAAAGTGGGTAGTATTTTCTCATTTCAGAAAGTGGTAATTACATGTTTCTAATATAAGAAATAAATTATTTGAAAATGGTGAAACTTTAGTTTAATTTTATTGAATAAATAATATAAGACATATTGAAAGTGGATTGTTTTTAATGGCTTAATGCATTAATACAAAATTAATGATGTAGAAATTAAATAAAAATTTCTTTCTTGTAATTATATTTATCTTTACAAAGAGATTTTATGAATATCACTACTTAAGTCAATATTATATAAATCCAATCATAAATTGGATTATATAATATTGACTTATAAATATTAGATAAATCCAATCAAAATTAGCTAGATATATTTTTATTTCATATTCATCCACCAACTTTTAGAATCGGCTACATGCTTTAACTTAAATATGTTTCAGTTCTTTAATATTAACAAATAGAATTCTTAATTTATATGAAAAAAATCTGCTGCTAATTTTGCTTTGATTAAAGCTATTTCACATTACACACAAACTTCAAAATTTAATCCATCAAAAAGTACAAAGTGCATTCTTAAGCTTAAAATATGTATTTCAAACTAATTTATTTCAAAATATATTTTGAAATTTATTACTTTTTTAAATTAAACATTGAAGTTATTTTTCATTCTTAATATATTCTTATCATTTGTTTAAAAATTTCTTTATTTCCTTCGTTGATCAGGGGAATGAATGAAACACGTAGAGGCACTAAGCAGTGAAGCTGTTGTAGAGCTTTGAGCAGTATTATTGAGGGAAAATCTAAACTTTGTGTTACCTTGACTACAGAAGAACAAGTTTTAATAATGAAAAGGTCAGACATGGAATTACATAAATTGATAGAGATATTCAAGAAGAAGGAAGAAAAACTCCCCAAATCTAAAAAGAAAATGAGTAAAGGATATGTTTTCAAGCAGAATAATTCAAGCAGTAAGATTCCTGAAATTTGTATTCAAGTAATTTATTTATTGCAATCAGTTTTCCTGATTCAGATGTACATTTTAATATATTCTATGTGAAGTATTTTTCAACATTTAATGTTTATTTTTGTTTTATATTGTGAAAATTATTGTTTAATATTGTGAAAATTGCATTACTATTTTTATTTCATTTAGAAGATGAACCTAATATACAGAAAAGAATGTCCTGATCAATCAAGAATTGAATTTGTACAACACAAGTCATTGAAACAGTGAAAACCATCAATGATAAGTATATCTCAATATTTTTGATCTTGATTCACATTTAACTAAAGTGATCATGAAGTTTTTAATCTCACTTATTAAATATTTTATATTTGAATACATATGGAAATAGAATACATTGCAAGCAAGATATAAAATCTTTATAACAAACACGTTTACTTTTTGTACGAAATATTCATTTTATAATATAAAAATGTAACCTATTGTGTATGAAGCTAAAAATTAATCTTTGCGATTTCCACTGTGAGGTCTATGTAACTGCGTATAAATAGTATTTTTTCTAAAAATGTGATTGGTTATGTGCACTATTAAAGATTTGGTCGTAGGAAAATTTGTCCTGGCAGATAAATTTAAAATCTGAAGAGACTTTATAAAGATTTTAATTTATCTTTTTACATAAAGATTTAAAATGAGCGCAGACTTTGCTTAGAACTTTATTCTTAAAGCATATATTTCATAAACTGAAAATTTTTCAATTTTCACGTCTATGTAAAAAAATTAGAGGAAATGGAAATATTAGGGCATATAATTCGATTTTAAAACATTTAACAGCTAAGTGAACTACTTAAAAACATTAGTATAAAAATCAAAGGCTATTAAAGAACTAGAGAGATTGAGAACACTTTTTGGATCTAATGTAGAATGTGCCAATCAGGTAGGAAAAAAGGACAAACAGCTATATTTGAAATTTATTTGAAATTTTCTTTTTGTTTTTAGATGAACTTCTGATTTATTCATTATGTTGACAATTGAATTAATTCTCAAGGACTGAATATATCTTTATCAGCAAATGCTAAAAACATAGAAAATCATGAAATTAAAATAATCATGCAAATACTATGAATCAAGTACGTATTCATTTAATGTAGAGTGTTCAAGCTCCTATTTGTGTATAGGTTTTCAGTAAAAATATAGTTTTTCTATGCACATGCAGTAGAGAATTCATGTTGGTAGCAAAGTTCCATTATTATTTAAACAAAGATAAAAAATTTTTATGAAAATAAAACTATTGTCTTATTATTTCCTCACGGATTAAAATAATTATCAAAATGAAAACACTAGATTAGTATCATGTTTAAATAGAAATTTGTTGGAGAAAATGTATGCTCTTAGCTTTAAAATATTTCAATTGAACAGATTTTATTGGTATACAAATTCAGCAATAAAGCATTTGTTGTCCTTTCCTTGCATGAATGAAGTGTGAATGGTTGCCTACCCTATAAACGGATCACTATGACGTGTGTACTGAAGAAGTTAGACTCCACACCAAAATATGGTTCTGTTGAAAAAATGGACCAGCCTAGCTGGCACATGACAACAAACAAAACCAAACTTTTGTTTCTTTTTTTTCTTTCAACTTTCATTTGCAATTCATAATATCTATTATATCAACTTAATTTTATTTACCATGTATATGTATGAATTATTAGTGTATGTATGAATTGAAAACAATAGAGAATCACTCAGTTCTTGAAAGAGTTTTTTTAATATAATTAAAATATAAAACAAAAAATATAAATTAAATGTAATAAAATTAAAATATAATTGAAATTGAAAAAAAAGCAAAAAAAGTTATGTCCATGATATAAAATGTGTCAATTAAATAAAAAAAATTATTTATAAAAAAAGTTTAAAAGCTTCATGTTCTCTTAAATAAGTGAGGAGAAATTTATCCATAACACCTACATGACCATTAAGTAAATAATTTTTCTGCAGTTGCAGTGTTTCAAACACAGTCTAATTTTTTAATTATATAATTTTGAAAACATGCATAGTTTTATTAAAAATTAACCAGTGATTAAAATTTCTGTCCTTGTACACCAGTGTAATCAAATGAAATTTTGCTTGAAATAAGGTGAAAGTACAGGTATTGGCTTTAACTAAATTTTTCTGTGGTTCTTGTCTCTGAAATTTATTTGAAATGCTACAATTGAATTTTACTGCTCTAAAAAGGTTTAATTTTTCTGTCGAGTCAGAAAATTGTTAGTAACATTTACGATTTTTATTTACTATTTACATTTACATTTACTATTTACGATTTTCCCATTAAATTAAAAAATATTTCTATTCAATTCCAATATTCTTTAAATTCCAAAGTATTAATATGAAATAATGCAGTGTTTGCATATATGTTTCCTATTATAAAATTTAAAAAGTGAATTTGAATAATGAATTTTTTCTTCAGATTGACTTGGAGAGATGGGATTGAAAATTTCGTAAACAGCGGTAGAAGAATGATGAATGAGCCACCAAAATTTGCATCGAATTTGCAAAATGCGTTTCTAGAAAAGAATTTATAGAAAAAATCGTTTAAAAAGCCTTGAGGAGAAAAAAGTGACAACTGAAACAACTGAAAATTAGTAGCTCAATTTGTCAATTTGTTAGAATCTCTCTGCTAGAATCTTTTGTGTATTCGGAAGTTTCCATTATTAGAAAATTAACGCAATTTGTAGTAGGAAATTTACGCAGCTTTACAGATTTATGATTTTATTATTTGAGTATTTATAAAAAATTGTAACGCGTGTAAATAAAATTATGAAACAGTTGTACTATTTATTTCAAAATCACAACACACAGGAACCAGGAGAGAATGAGGTAGGTAAAAAAGATAAATGAGATTGAAATGAGAATTTGAATTAATCATGATAATTTTTGTTTCATTGTAAGATGGAAAACTTTGAATGAATCTGATTTAAATAAATTCTTTAATATTTTTTATAATTCTTCTATAATTTTTATAATTTTATAAAAATTTTTTATAATTTATTTTTAAGGAACATCTTCTTCTTCAACATCTTATTCAACTTCTTCTTCTTCAACATCTTATTCAACTTCTTCTTCTTCACCATCTTATTCAACTTCTTCTTCTTCACCATCTTATTCAACTTCTTCTTCTTCACCATCTTATTCAACTTCTTCTTCTTCACCATCTTATTCAACTTCTTCTTCTTCACCATCTTATTCAACTTCTTCTTCTTCACCATCTTATTCAACTTCTTCTTCTTCACCATCTTATTCAACTTCTTCTTCTTCTTCAACATCTTATTCAACTTCTTCTTCTTCTTCAACATCTTATTCAACTTCTTCTTCTTCACCATCTTATTCAACTTCTTCTTCTTCACCATCTTATTCAACTTCTTCTTCTTCACCATCTTATTCAACTTCTTCTTCTTCACCATCTTATTCAACTTCTTCTTCTTCAACATCTTCTTCTTCTTCACCATCTTATTCAACTTCTTCTTCTTCTTCAACATCTTCTTCTTCAACATCTTCTTCTTCAACATCTTCTTCTTCAACATCTTCTTCTCTTCAACATCTTCTTCTTCTCTTCAACATCTTCCTCTTCTCTTCAACATCTTCTTCCTCTTCTTCTTCAACATCTTCTTCTTCTTCTTCTTCTTCTTCAACATCTTCTTCTTCTTCAACATCTTCTTCTTCTTCAACATCTTCTTCTTCTTCAACATCTTCTTCTTCTTCAACATCTTCTTCTTCTTCAACATCTTCTTCTTCTTCAACATCTTCTTCTTCTTCAACATCTTCTTCTTCAACATCTTCTTCTTCTTCAACATCTTCTTCTTCAACATCTTCTTCTTCTTCAACATCTTCTTCTTCTACTTCCTCTTCTTCTTCAACATCTTCTTCTTCTACATCTTCTTCTTCTTCTTCAACATCTACTTCCTCTTCTTCTTCAACATCTACTTCCTCTTCTTCTTCAACATCTTCTTCTTCTTCAACATCGTCTTCTTCTTCAACATCTTCTTCTTCTTCAACATCTTCTTCTTCTTCAACATCTTCTTCTTCTTCAACATCTTCTTCTTCTTCAACATCTTCTTCTTCTTCAACATCTTCTTCTTCTTCAACATCTTCTTCTTCTTCAACATCTTCTTCTTCTTCAACATCTTCTTCTTCAACATCTTCTTCTTCAACATCTTCTTCTTCTTCTTCTTCAACATCTTCTTCTTTCAACATCTTCTTCTTCTTATTCAACTTCTTCTTCTTCACCATCTTATTCAACTTCTTCTTCTTCACCATCTTATTCAACTTCTTCTTCTTCTTCAACATCTTCTTCTTCACCATCTTATTCAACTTCTTCTTCTTCTTCAACATCTTCTTCTTCAACATCTTCTTCTTCAACATCTTCTTCAACATCTTCTTCTACTTCTTCAACATCTTCTTCTTCTTCAACATCTTCTTCTTCAACATCTTCTTCTTCAACATCTTCTTCTTCTTCTTCAACATCTTCTTCTTCTTCTTCAACATCTTCTTCTTCTTCTTCAACATCTTCTTCTTCTTCTTCAACATCTTCTTCTTCAACATCTTCTTCTTCTTCTTCAACATCTTCTTCTTCTTCAACATCTTCTTCTTCTTCAACCTCTTCTTCTTCTTCTTCAACCTCTTCTTCTTCTTCTTCAACATCTTCTTCTTCTTCTTCAACATCTTCTTCTTCTTCAACTTCTTCTTCTTCTTCAACATCTTCTTCTTCTTCAACATCTTCTTCTGACTATAGAATTAAAAATCCAAGTGCATTCGCGTGCAATGTTAAAGAGAGTTTCACCTGGAACAACAACTCTGAAATTTTTTTTATTCTTAATGAATGGGAAATGTTTATAATATAACAGTGTAAACAAAAACAAACCTCAGTTCACCGGAAGTCATCTCAAATACTTACGGTTTTCTCCCTGCAATGCAATCGCAAAAATTTTTATTGAAATATAATTCTTTTTCGAAAATATAATTCTTTTTCGAAAATATATTTCTTTTTCGAAAATTTTTTTATTTTACCCGTTAAAATCATAATCAGTGGTGATCCCGTAAATTTTTAAAAATTTTTAAATTTTTATTTAAATAATACCATATTTTGCGAGGATTAATTGGCGATATTAGGATCAATTGTTGATGATATGATATCGTAACCCACATTCAAACTCTTGTAATTATTTATCTCAATTGTTAACCATCACTTTTTATTTATTCCAAAATTTCAGGAAATGTATTTTGCGAACTAAATCATTTCAAATATTAAGCAAGGTATTGTTTATGCTTTCCTTTATTGTATTATAAATTTCATTAAAATTTTCTTGATCATGCTGGAATATATAAATTGGTAGAACAAAATTGTTATGATGTGTTTATTAATGTTGCTTATTAATATTTTAAACAAATCTTGGTTTTCTTTGCAATTAAAATTTAAGTCTTATTTTTAAGAATTGATTTAATATATATCTAATTAAGGATTCCATTGGAAATTTGAACATCTTCAATTGCGAAAATAAATTTGCTTCAGCTCGCATATTGCAACTAAATGCCTTTATTTGCTTTCTGCATTTCAAAAAACGTTTACAGGATTTACGTTTAAATTAATATTTCTCAAAAGCAATGGAAATTACAGAAAACAAGTACGATGGTATAAAAAAAATAATGGAATAGTAAGCAGGAAGCTTCGTGCCGGAAGTTTTCTAGATCTCTCTATTCTACGTTTTACAGAAACTTCCATCCATAAAGGATGAAACAAGTCTGTCTATTCTCCTGAAATTGAAAAGAACATGTTGTACATCTCCAATGGATTCCATCCCATATAATAGTGGCAATGAGACCGCGGCCAAAAAGGCAGTGAGGAAGATACGCCCATTGATTCAACACTTACATATCAGGAACTTTACTCTAATGAAAAATCTAAACTTAATTCAATCTGGCAAATTTCACCAACACACCAATGGTACTCTGGAACTCTTCTGTATTCAAAATGTGACCGAATATCTCAGACTGCCTTGGCTCTCATTCTAAAATGTGCATCGCTTGAATGTGGTACTGGTGAAAAATCTATCCCACTTGTAAAAAATGCAGTGAAGATCCAGCCTCACCGAATCATATTCTGGATTGCGTCGGACTTTCCCTGGAGGATCCCTTACTAGTCTCATTCCTCAAATCCCTTACTAGTCTCATTGACATTCTAACTGTCAACAATTTAATGGAGTTGATCTGACAAATGTCAGATCTTTAAAGACTTTTAGTAAAAAATTTAAGAAAAGGAAAATTTATAAAAATTTTGTTCATTTAAAGAAATGAATAAATTAGAGGGATAAGAGGAAGATGTGAAGTGAACGCTGGTTCATCCAGAACTTACATACCAGGAACTTTACTCTAATGAAAAATCTTTCAAATTCCACCTATGCACCAGTGGTACTACAGAACACGTCCTGGAATTCTTTTTGGAAATAAAATGTGACCGAAAATCTCAGACTGCCTTGACCAGATTCTCAAAAACATTTAAAAGTGTGTGTGTGTGTTTTTGGCCTGAAGCAGCAAACAGTGGCACTGGAAATGAATTTGAAGATTGATAGTGACGCTGAAAATGAGTCAGTATATATTGCTAATCCTATATAAAAAGGCTAGACACAAGACATTGAGATTGTTGTATATAAATGAAGATAAATCAGTGCCTTTATTTCTTATCCCTTTCACTACCAGTTTTTTCTCGGGAAAAAAAGGAAATAAATACTTAAATACATCAGTTACAATGTAAATTTCGATAAAATTCTAAAATAGGGAAAAATCGCTCACCAGAGGGAGAGAAATGAGTGGGGCATATATGTCCCATTGGTACTGAAATAATGATTGAGCTAAGAAGCAGTGAAAAGCTAAGATAATTTTACTCATTTACACATATTTTGCTTTGATGAGGATAAAATAATATGTATATAATGAGGATACAATAAGGATATAATGAAACCATAATAAGGATATAATAAGCATTTATGTATGGTATACTGCAAAACAGTCTTTGCAAAGTGCAATTTTGCACATTGAACATAGAGTTTTTATTCATTTTTCTTTTGGTCCAGCATACACATCTACAACAAATTTGGTCTAAATTTTTGTGCGAGGTTTCTAGCAAAAGCCATTTACCTCAGTGTAGAGAATTTGGGGGTCCATAAGATATTGTTTACAGAATAGAGGAAGAGTTGAACATAGTACATACTGTCTAGAGTCCCTTCCTGAAAGATAGTGCACTTATCTTGACCCAGCTGGCTCAAAAAAGTGCAGAGCAAGAAGTTTACAATAATTTCAATATACAATTCTTGGGTGCTATTTAGCACAATCAGAAAACATTTCAATGCACACATTTAGTAGTTTTCCTTAACTGTATTTTACAGGATTATAGTGTTAACACAATTTTTACACAGTTGATCTTGATAATACATAACATAGTTGGGATTACAGATTTAGTAATAATAACAAATTTAATTATATATTTACAATATAAAGTAATTTACATTATTTTCGGGTAGTACTCCCATGGGTAAAAAGTGAGTGCATGATGATAATAGAGTTAAATTTGTGTCAGACATAATAATAACAAAATTTAAGTACTATACAATAAACATGAGATGAGAGTATAAAATCAGAAATCAGAGGTTTTCTAATCCGAGTTTGGGCCTTAGCACCGCTCTGGGTCTGTGTAAGTTTTTAAAGTGGTTAAAGTCATAATTAGGAATGTTTTGTATACATCTGTTATCAATTTTATAAAGTTTTTCATAAAAATTTAGAGCTAGGTTTTTGATGTATTTATTGAGAGTGATAATGCCTAGATTATTCCTGATTAAAGAATTTCTGAAGTACCACTCAGCATTACTAATTAATCTCAGAATTTTGCTCTGTTGAGCCTCGAGTCTAGTTAATGAAGTGACACATGCTCCACCCCAGATCTGTGATGCATAAGTCATTGTGGGTCTCAGATAAAGCTTGTAGATTAAAATTTTATTTCTTATGGAGAGTTTTGATTTCCTAGCAATTAAAGAATATAATATGGTCGTTTTAGTTCTAATTTTATTTATGATACTATTGATCTGGTTCTTCCACGTGAGCCTTCTATCTAGGATCACTCCCAAATATTTGGCCGTGTTTTCCCAGTTAATTTTTTCCCCGTAAAGCTCGAGTGGTTTGCACCTATTAATCTTTCTAGTGAACATGATTGCAGTGCTTTTGTTAACATTGATTTTGATTTTCCATTTTGTGAGCCATTTTTCAATATCTTTAATGTGGTTGGTGAGGTTTTTATGTATGATATTAAGATCTTTACCTGAAGACAGAATGGCTGTATCATCGGCGAACAGTGCAAGCATGGTGTGAAAATTCTGTGGGATATCGTTAATATACATATTAAAAAGAAACGGTCCTAATAGGGAGCCCTGGGGAACCCCAGCCTCAATGGTTTTCTTTGTAGAAAGTGAACCTTCTATCCTAACCTGGAATGTTCTGTGTTCGAGGTAACTCTTAATTAGTTTAACAAGATAGGGGGGAAGTTGTTATTAATAAGTTTGTACAGTAGACCCCAATGCCAAACTCTGTCAAATGCCTTTTCCACATCTAAGAAAAGTGCTCCAGTCGAGCATTTGTCTCCTAGGGAGGCTGAAATTTTTTCCGTTACTCTTAAGAGTTGGTGGGTCGTTGATAGTTTGGCCCTGAAACCAAATTGATGGGGGATGAATAGGTTGTTTTCTTGCTCGTGTTGTTGAAGTTTAGTAAGAATGAATTTTTCAACTAGTTTAGCTAACGATGGTAACAGCGAGATAGGCCTATAGCTAGTTGGGTCTTTTGGGTTTTTGCCCGGTTTCCTAATTGAAACAACTAGAGCATTTTTCCATTGCCTGGGAAAATATCCAATATTTAGGATATCGTTAATAATATCAGTGATATAACAAATAGCTACTATTGGAATTTGCCTCAGCATTTTGTTATTAATATTATCATCTCCTGGGCTCTTTTTGGGTTTCAGGTTCATAATGATGTTTTCAACTTCAGAGGTTTTGATCAATTCGCTTATAGGAATTACTTGGTGGGTGAAGTTATTAAAATAATTGTTAACTGTTTGTTGTACGAAGTTTTGATGAGAGATCTCTCCAATGTCATTTAATTTGAATTGTTTTTCTAGGCTGTTAGCAATTAATTCTGATTTTTCAGTGTTTGTCTTTGCGATTGTGACGCCATCTGTTAACACGGGGAAGAACTGTTTGGGAGAATTTATTTTCTTTGCGGCTTTCCATAACGATCCATCTTGGGAATCTAAGTTAGTGAGATATTCGTTCCATTTGTTTTCATTGTGTGAGTTGATTTCTAGTCGAATTTTATTCTTTAATTCGTTAATTTTCCTTTTAGTGGTAGGGAGTTTGTAAATGTTATATTGCTTTCTTAGCCTGTTCCTTTCCCTTATAAGTTCTATTATTCTGATAGGGAGATTAGATGTGCCTTTGATAGTAATTTCAAATTTACTTAAATCTCGTGCCTCCTGCAGGACGTTGTTAATAAAATTTACTTTATTGTCAATGTCAGTGGGGGTGACCGCGCTGTGGTTGGGGGCATTGGAGAGTTTATTATTGACGGTATCTCTAAATTTCTTCCAATTTGTTTTAACCTTAGTATGTTTGACTGTTGGGTTAATCACGTTTCCAAAGTGAGCCATGACCGGGAAGTGATCCGAGGGTAGGTCTTCAATGGTGTTTAGTTTGATGGGGATAGGGGAATTTTTACATAGCATGAGGTCAATAAAATTTCCGAATCTTCTGCCATAGTGAGTAGGTTTGTCGGGATATAAAATATTAATATTTAGGGCATTTGAGATATCATATATAATTTTTCCCGTTTTGTTTCGGTATTGGCAGTTCCAGTTTTGATGTTTGGCATTGAGGTCCCCTGCAAGGATGATATTATTGTGAAGATTAATCAGTTTATTAATATCATTTTCAATGGGATTATTATGAGGAGGTATGTAAATAGAAGCAATGCTTATGTCAAGGTTGGAGTTTACATGTATTTGGATAATAGTGGCCTGAGTGTACTCAAGGGTTGGTGTGGGGATGTGTGAATGAGATATCTTATTTTTAATTAGGACTGCAGTTCCTCCCTGGTTTGCAGTATGGTCATTTCTGTAGCTAGAGTAGTTGGGAATGTTAAATCTATTATTATTAGTCAGCTTCGTCTCTTGGAGTAGTACTATGTCAGGACAGTGATCCCTAATGAAATTTTTGAACTCAGCTATTTTAGATAGAATGCCATTGGCATTCCAAAACATAATGCTTAAGTTTAATTTATGGGGTCTGGTCATTATTGTTACTATTTGCCCCTAATGCTTTCAATAATATGTGCAGTTTATCAGTAGGATGAGATGCTTTTTCCATTACTGGTACAGCATTTAAAAGATTAGGGAAGTAAGAAAGTATTGTGTTAATTTCATTTAGTAGTTTAATTATGTTTTGCATATTACCTAGATTTGTTAAATCAAGTATGGATTGAGGTGGTTGGGTAGCAGTATGATTAGTGGGGTTTCCTGAAACTATTTGTGCAAATGACATCCCAGATCTAACGGGATTCGAACTTGTAGCATTATGATTATTTGTAATGGTTCTCTTTTTATTGTTTGGGTTCTTCGGACAACCAGCATAAGAGGCCGTGTGGTTCCCGCCGCAGTTGCAGCACTTAGGGATTTCAATTTTGTCTTGTTTACATTCGCGAGTCATGTGATTTAGACCACATTTGACACAATTTGGTTTCAAGAAACATACAGTTGAATTGTGGCCGAACTGTTGGCAATTATAACATTGTATTGGGTTTTTATTTATATATTTTTCGGTTTTAACTATAACATTTAGTATCTCAGTTATTTCAAATATTTTATTCGCCATTTCATTATGTTTGAGCGTTATAAGGAAACAGGGGATGGGGTTTTTTGTTCTATGCTTTTTCATCACAGCAATTTTTTCAACTTCGAACCCTCTATCGTTAAGTTCTTCATTAATTAGATTAATGGGGGTGCTTGGATGCAGTCCCTTAATGACTGCTTTTATAGGTTTATACTTGTTGTAATTTAGGACTAGGCATTCTACATTATTATCTGTTAAATATTTAGTAATTGCTCTATGAGCATCTGAACTGGTAGGAAAAACCTTTAGGAATTCCCCACTAAGTTTCGCCGTTAGATTCGTGTCGAAGTTGTTTTTTAAAGTTTTTATTAGCATGTTATAGTTCGTTTCAAACTTAATATGGATGGGGGGATTTTATCATTTGCTTCTTGAATAGTAGGAAAGGTATCTACGTTTTTGTCGTCAATGCTTAGTGCACTAAATCTGTTTACCTCAATAGGTGTTGGTTGATTAAATATTTTGGGTACACTGGCAGTCTTTTTGGGTTTCTGGAATCCCTCATCATCAGTTTCAATTGTTTTTGTTCTTTTATGTTTGATTGGTGGGGGACTTTGCATAACACCCTCACGACTAGTGGTGGGCATATTAGTGTTAGTAACAAAAACATTATCATTTATTGGATTTTCATTCAGGATTGGAGGGTTACATTGAGGATTAACATTAGTTGCAACATTTACCTCCTTCAAGCTAGTGTTATCATTAGGTTTGCACATTTTACTATCATTTTTGTTATACATATTATTTACAGTATGATTATCAAAACCTTCAGAATCAGATGAGTATACATTTTTGCTATTTTTACTAAGAGATTTAATAGTTTTAACGTTAGCATTTCTATTAATGTTTTTCCTTTTAAGTTTATTTTTATTACCTTTGGTACTATTAACTGTATTAACATTATCATTACAATTACTAGATACACTGTTAGGAATATTTACATTATTTTTAAGCATAGTGTTGTCAAATAAATTATCATCATGCAAGTCACAATTGGAAATTAAACAGTAACCCATTTGGGAGTACTTACCCATAAGCATTTGAGAAGCTTTGAACGCCTCTTGGTATATTCCATAATGGTAGTTCCAGTTATTAGGGTTCAATCCTTCATACATATTCATCATGGGCGTTTGAGCCGATGCACAAATAACCAAGAGCTGACTGCTCTTTTTCAGGTCACATAGTATTTTACATCTCTCGATCTTAGTGATCGGCACACTTGGGTCAACTGCGATTAGTTGATCGTAATTAGGAACGTAGCTTTTGATCATTAGCGAATAATCCATGTTGGGGTAGCACACATTTTGCACATCACTTATTTCACACACATTATTTGTAGATTTACGAACACTCACATTTTTTGTAGATACACGATCACTCGCGCTTTTTGAAGACACACTTTCACTCACGTTTGGCAAGGCACATTTTGCTTCACTGGTACTGGGTTGATTTAATTGCAGGCCCTTAAAAGGGCCTTTTGGCCCAGGGCTTAACATAACACTCTGGGTCTTTTCAGCATCAGCGGCCAGCACTTGTTTAACTCGCACATCCTTACGGGAAGCACACTTGGTATAACGCTGTACTCCTTCTCCGCAGTTATCTCCGCCAGGTTGATTATCCGAGGTCAGGTCCTGAAATTCCATAACATCTCCATTTTGTTCAGTGGTAGTCGTAGCATAATGACTATTTCCCGAACTAGGAGGTATGATATTTCCTTCAGCATCAGCAACATCCATGTTTATCGGTGCGCCATTTTCAGGCATCACACCACCGAGGGGTAGAAGGGAAGGACCGCCAGCTGCGGCCATCCGTCAACGCCGATCAGTAAGAACCGGTTCGCAAACTCAGGAGGAAGTAGAAATCACGTCCGCACACTACGACTGCTCAGAGCAGAATCCATACACATCTACTGCGAGTTGGACTGGCAAGTGACCGCCCACATTCAGCATAAGCTTTGATGCATTTGACGGTCTTCTCTTTACAGTTGCATTTTCCTTTCCTTCCACCATCATTGCTTCGGACAATAAATTGTAACAGAGGTATTTTTCGCTGCTTAGATTCTTGAAATAGTATGTATGCATTTACAACCACCGTCCTAAAAAGTTTATTAAACACTTTTTTCCACCATTTAGTGGATTTTCTGTCAAAGTCAAACAGGCTTACTTTCTGATCAGACAGGTCAACTCCTCCCATTATTCTTTATTAGAATCGGCAACAGGACATTCGATCTTTTCTCTCTTCCCATCTTTCTGTGTTCGTTCGACTGTTGTGATATCGGACGGACGGCAATCGCTGAGTACGATAACTTCCTTTGAATCCTGCCATCTTGTTGCAAGCGTGTCATTGTGGTTTTGGAGAAACACAGACTATCCTTCTGCCAGTTTCACACCGCTTCCAAATTTTGGCATGTTTCTTCTTGTAGATATACAAGTGCCAACAGCAGGAAAATCAGTGCTATCTTTCTGAATCAAATCAGTGGTGAAAAATCTGTCAAAGGCTAGTGTGACATCTGGATTTCGAATTGTTGAGCAAAGTTGTAAAACTACTCTCTCGCCTAGAGCTTTGCCGTCAGTATTCAAATCTTTCCCTGCCTAAATGTTCATATCGTATGTGTACCCTGTCACAGAATTCGCTTCTTTCCCATAATTTTATTCCTCTTTCGATAGGTTTTAGAGGCAAATATTGATTTAGGTTGGAACGGCCTTTGAATTTGGCCTTGATTCATCTATGCTTTGAAAGGGGGAATCCTCCCAGGGGGAATTCGTGAAAGGTGCTTCAGTATAATTTTCATATCCAGTGGGACAATAATGTCCAAGTATAACATGAAACTGGGACTCATAGGTCCCGTATTTTCTATTACTATAGTAGCTACAATAAATGAATATACTTACTTCAACTAAACTCCTTATTTTGATAATAATATTTGGTATTACAAGCGCTCGAGACTTCACTCTGTCGACAGTGCTCTAAAATGGCGACAAGACAGGAGAAAATACCGCGCAATGAATTTTTGCGCGGGAAAAATTTATTGGGAAAGGGTTGTACTGCCATCTATTGGGAGAAAATTACACTGAATTGTCAGTGTTATCAAGGAATACCAGTGGGACATACATTGACAATAATACAAAACATATTTTGCCCATAGGGTCAGTTGAAACTACCTGCGGAACATATATGTCTCGGTGGTAGGCGAAAGGGTTAATGGCATTTTACAACTGCTTTTGTTTTGTTTGATTTTTAGAAATGAAAATACAAGTTGTAATTTACTTTCAACAGTTACTGATTATCGTAATGTAAATGAAATATAACTGTATTCCTTTGCTTAATGAATTTTTATCAGCATTGAATTGAGGGGAGATGTAAGACTGGAATATAAAATGAAACTTTTTTGAGTGTCTGGTTAACTGAAAGCATAGATTGTTTCGCTTTAAAACGTTCCTCAGAGCGTTTTTGTAGTCATTGTAAATCGTAAATAATTGATATGAACTCATTACTTATGCGTGAATGAATATTATTCTAAAACTCTATTTCTTTCAAGAATATAGCCACATGGTTTATTTTTCCTCTTTTCAAAGATGTTATCTGTACATAACTGTTAATGTTAAGGAGGAAATATAGGCGATCCTCTTTCTTTCTATATTCTCACAAAACAACAAAAATAGTGATACTTTCGTTGCAAAGAACAATGTACACACATGCCATAAAATGGCAAAATGTTGATATGGTATTTACAATTTCTTGAATTTTTCAATGTAATGTTTTCGTTCATTGTAGGAAACGTGTTTTCGCTGTTCCCAAAACACATCCGATCAGAAAAAATTTAAAACTAGGATGCAAGGACTCCTGATTTGATTATTTAATAGCTTTGAAACGAAAAAAGAATAATTCAAGATTTTCAATAGTTATTCGTAATTTTTAATTGTTAATTTTACGCGATAACTGATTTCTTGGTGCAAAAAACCGTTTTGAAAATTAATTAATATTTTAAAATTAATTAATTGATAAATTTTTAAAAACAACACCTAATCGGGGAGTGGAGGTGGTCTAGGTGATGTACGTTGACAATTTACTCCTGGTTGGGCCCACCTAAACGTTGTTGTTGCATCATCATGTTTTCCTGTACCTAGTTGAGCTCTAGCAGTTTAATAGAGGCAGCCAGGTGGAATCTTCGTGATTTTGAAACAGGGACCAAGTAGAAGATCCCAAATACTGCCTTCTGGCCTAGCCTGCCATCCTTAGAGGTATCATTTCACTTAGAAGACATTGCGACTACGCTTAGTTTTGAGAAAGCCAGACCATTAAAGTGACGAGCCAGGTCAGTCTTCTATTTTTGGGTGCCCAGTCAAATAGAAGCTACTTTTGGGCGTCGAGTTACTGTCCAAATGAGGTTCAGGCTGCGTCCGTCACTTAGATAAATCTCAGTTTAAGCAGAGGGCTCAGTTCGAAAATCAGCTACGGTTCCTAAACTGCATGTCTTTAAGAATTCTCCAGTGCAATATTAACGGATTATCTCTCGGGGCTTCAAAAACTAAGCTTGATCAGGTATTAAATCTTGCAGAGCGACATGACGTTCAAATATATTTCAAGAGACCAAACCTATATGATTGTTAATTTAAGAAACTGATTATCAATACTGCAAAAACGTATACTCCAAGAGGCCATGTCAAAGCCATGCGTTCTGATTTTGCCCATACATCTCTATTTAAACCAGTTTTAAATAAGAGAAATTAGATTGTGCATGATATCTGAACTTCTAACGACCCAGTCATAGAGTAGAACTAAATTAAGTTGAACCCAAAGATTAAGAGGTTATATACGCTCTTCAAAAGAAAAAAAAAAAAAAAAGAATTGATCTTTGCGAAAGTCTAGATGCTAAGTCTTTGGACAAAACAAAGACACTAGACTTTGGAGCTTAGAAAAGAGAATCGCTAACAACAGCAGATTGAAAACTGTCATACTTTACTTGACCTAAACTTAAACATTTCCACGAAGCTCTTACCACAGGGCATCTTGGCTTTGCGAAAACATACGACAGAATCAGGAAAAGATTTTATTGGCCGGGGATGTACCGGAATGTTGTGCGGTACGTCATGCATTGTCGAGAATGCCAACGGAGGAAATCAGTTCCGCAACCACCACCTGGACGCCTGGTTTCCATCCCTCCTACTGTCACACCTTTCCACCGCATTGGGATAGATCTGCTTGAGAGGTTCCCTAAGTCTGCCCATGGAAATAAATGGATCGTGGTCTGCACAGATTACTGTACACGCTATGCTGTAACCAGAGCCTTTCCAACTGCTGAAGCCGAATAAGTCGCCAAGTTTCTGCTCGAATAGATTCTTCTGCGACATGGAGCTCCTCGAATCATTATTACAGATCGTGGTGCCGTTTTCCAGTCCAGACTTGTCTCCGCACTAGTCGAATTGTGCCATATCGATCATCGAATGACGACGGCGTATCATCCCCAAACAAATGGATTGACGGAGTGCTTTAACAAAACTCTAGATGGTATGTTGTCCATGTACGTTGATATCGAACAGAAAAACTGGGACGTTTGCTTACAGCACCGCTAAGCAGGAGACAACAGGATTTACACCGTTCTACCTGCTCTACGGACGTGAAGCCGAAACGACGCTGGATACAATGTTCCCATTCTTGCCGGATGATGCAACGGACGATTACCTAGTCAAGACTATTTCCAGGGCAGAAGAGTCGAGACAATTGGCCAGAACGCATACTCTGAGAGCGCAAGATAAAGACCGTCGACGTTATGATTCCAAACACCGAATGGTGTCCTATAGTCCTGGAGACCTCGTATGGGTTTATACCCCAGTGCGAAAGGTCGGTCTTTCCGAGAAGCTCTTAAGGAGGTATTTTGGGACCCATCAAGTGCTGCGCCGTTTATCCTACGTCACCTACGAAGTGCAAGATTTTGATCCTGCTTCCCGGAAAAGGAAACTAAAAGATGTTGTCCATATTTTGCGTATAAAGCCGTACCATGATCCGGCGAAGCAGACCGACATTGAAAACGGATGAAATCAAGGTGTCGTTCTTCCGGAAAAGAAGGCAGAAGTTTACAAAGGACCTTTCACACGCTCAAGATCCAAATAGCAGCGAGACGCTGTCTTTTTGAGAGAGGAGCAATGCCGCATAGACAAAGCTTTCCAACGAGCTCAGTGGCCGAGTGGTCAAAGCACGCGATCCAAACCCGGAGGTTGCGGGTTCGATACTAGCCACGGCTGTTGTATCCAAAGTATGGAATTTTTGTTTGTTTCTTTAATTATTGTTTCCTTATGTTCTCCAAACATTCTAGACCTTTCTTTGTTATGTTAATTAGTTGTTTCTCGAATATTCTATTACTGTATAAAAGCTTATACCCACTAGTCGTGGGCAACTTCTCGACTTTGTAAGGTTACAAGTCGCTACTTTCCTTCAATAAACCTGTTTGTTTAAATCCAACGGTGTGTTCACTTAAATCTTCGCGACAATATAATTGAGGAGAAAAATGAGATTCTGTAAAGGTACATAATACAAATGAGTTTTTGTATTTTGTATGGTGCTGTGACTTCTGATTCACGCTAAGATTGATTTCAAAATTCCCGTATATCTTAAGAAATACCGCATGGACATACAAATAAATTGTTTCATTTAGTAGTAAATCACATTCTTAGACTAACTGTGTTATTCATTATTTTATTTAAAATATAATTTAGTTGCTAAATGAGTTTTTGTATACTGCACCATTTGGTAAGCTTGACTTCTGATTCACGCTAAGATTGATTTCAAAATTCCCGTATATCTTAAGAAATAACGAATGGATATACTAATAAATTGTTTCATTTAGTAGTAAATCACATCCTTATAATAACTGTGGTATTAAGTTTATTATAAAAAATAAAATTTAGTGAAAAATGAGTTTTTCATAGAGCATATGATACGTGTGAATTCTGATTCACGCTAAGATCGATTTCCAAATTCCCGTATATCTTATGATATACCCAAAGGATATACAAATAAATGTTTTCATTTAGTAGTAAATATATTCATAGACTAACTGTGGTATTCATTTTATTATATAAAATATAATTTAGGAGAAAAGTGAGTTTTTGTGCAGTGCGCCCATATTGTACAGGTGACTTCTGATTCTCGCTTAATGATTTCAAAATTCCCGTATATCTCAAGAAATGCCCAGTGGATATACAAATAAGTGGTTTCATTTAGTAGTAAAAATATTCCTAGACTAACTTTTGTATTCATTTTATTATATAAAATATATTTTAGAAAAAAAGTGAGTTTTTGTGTAGCGCGTCCATATTGTACAGATGCCTTCTGATTCTCGCTTATATTGATTTCAAAATTCCCGTATATCTCAAAAAATTCCCAATGGATATACTAATAAATGGTTTCATTTAGTAGAAAAATATTCCTAGACTAACTGTGGTATTCATTTTATTATATACAATATATTTTAGAAGAAAAGTGAGTTTTTGTGTAGTGTGCAAATATTGTACAGGAGCCTTCTGATTCTCGCATATATTGATTTCAAAATTCCCGTATATCTCTAGAAATGCCCAATGGATAGACAAATAAATGGTTTAATTTAGTAGTAAAGAATTTCATAGACTAATTGTGGTATTCATTTTATTATATAAAATATATTTTAGAATAAAAGTGAGTTTTTGTGTAGTGCTTCCCATATTGTACAGGTAACTTATGATTCTCGCTTATGGATTTCAACATTCCCGTATATCTCAAGAAATGCCCAATGGATATGCAAATAAATGGTTTCATTTACTAGTAAAGAATTTCATAGACTAACTGTGGTATTCATTTTATAGTATAAAATAAATTTTAGAAGAAAAGTGAGTTTTTGTGTATTGCGCGCAAATTGTACAGTTAACTTCTGATTCTCGCTTATATTGATTTTAAAATTCCCGTATATCTCAAGAAATGCCCATTGGATAGACAAATAAATGGTTTCATTTAGCAGTAAACATATTCATAGACTAACTGTGGGTTTTAATGTTTTATATAAAATAAATTTTATAAGAAAAGTGAGTTTTTGTGTAGTGCGCCCATATTGTAAAGGTAATTTAAGATTCTCGCTTATATTGATTACAAAATTCCCGTATATCTCAAGAAATGCACAATGGATATACAAATAAATGATTTCATTTAGTAGTAAAAATTTTTCTAGACTAACTGTGGTATTCATTTTATTGTATAAAATATATTTTAGAAGAAATGTGCGTTTTTGTGTTGATCGCTCTTATGGTAAAGGAGACTTCTGAATCTCGCTTATATTGATTTAAAAATTCCCGTATATCTCAAGAAAATTCCAATGGATATACAAAAAAATGATTTAATTTAGTAGTAAACATATTCATAGACTAACTGTGATATTCATTTTATTGTATAAATTGTATTTTAGAGGAAAAGTGAGTATTTGTGCAGTGCGCGCATATTGTACAGTTGAATTCTGATTCTCGCTTATATTGATTTCGAAATTCCCGCATATCTCAAGAAATGCCGAATGGATATACAAATAAATGATTTCATTTAGTAGTAAACATATTCATAGCCTAACTGTTGTATTTTTTTATTATATAAAATATATTTTAGAAGAAAAGTGAATTTTTGCTTAGTGCGCCTATATTGTACAGTTGACTTCTTATTCTTGCATATATTGATTTAAAAATTCGAGTATATCTCAAAAAATGCCCAATGGATATACAAATAAATGGTTTCATTTAGTTGTAAACATATTCATGGACTAACTGTGGTATTCATTTTATTATATAAAATAAAATTTAGGAGAAAAGTGAGTTTTTGTGAAGTGCGCCCATATTGTATAGATGACTTCTGATTCTCGCTTATATTGATTTCAAAATTCCCGTATATCTAGAGAAATGCCCAATGGATATACAAATAAATGGTTTCATTTAGTAGTAAAAATGTTCCTAGACTAACTGTGGTATTCATTTTATTGTATAAAATATATTTTAGAAGAAATGTGAGTTTTTGTGTAGTGCGCGCATATTGTACAGTTTACTTTTGATTCTCGCTTATATTGATTACAAAATTCCCGTATATCTCAAGAAATGCCCAATGGATATACAAATAAATGGTTTCATTTAGTAGTAAAAATTTTCCTGGACTAACTGTGGTATTCATTTTATTATATAAAATATATTTTAGAAGAAAAGTGAGTTTTTGTGTAGTGTGCAAATATTGTATAGGTGACTTCTGATTCTCGCTTATATTGATTACAAAATTCCCGTATATCTCAAGAAATGCCCAATGGATATACAAATAAATGGTTTCATTTAGTAGTAAAAATTTTCCTAGACTAACTGTGGTATTCATTTTATTATATAAAATATATTTTAGAAGAAATGTGAGTTTTTGTGTAGTGCGCGCATATTGTACAGTTTACTTTTGATTCTCGCTTATATTGATTACAAAATTCCCGTATATCTCAAGAAATGCCCAATGGATATACAAATAAATGGTTTCATTTAGTTGTAAACATATTCATGGACTAACTGTGGTATTCATTTTATTATATAAAATAAAATTTAGAAGAAAAGTGAGTTTTTGTGAAGTGCGCCCAAATTGTATAGATGACTTCTGATTCTCGCTTATATTGATTTCAAAATTCCCGTATATCTCAAGAAATGCCCAATGGATATACAAATAAATGGTTTCATTTAATAGTAAAAATTTTCCTGGACTAACTGTGGTATTCATTTTATTATATAAAATATATTTTAGAGGAAAAGTGAGTTTTTGTGTAGTGTGCAAATATTGTATAGGTGACTTCTGATTCTCGCTTATATTGATTACAAAATTCCCGTATATCTCAAGAAATGCCCAATGGATATACAAATAAATGGTTTCATTTAGTAGTAAAAATTTTCCTAGACTAACTGTGGTATTCATTTTATTATATAAAATATATTTTAGAAGAAATGTGAGTTTTTGTGTAGTGCGCGCATATTGTACAGTTTACTTTTGATTCTCGCTTATATTGATTACAAAATTCCCGTATATCTCAAGAAATGCCCAATGGATATACAAATAAATGGTTTCATTTAGTTGTAAACATATTCATGGACTAACTGTGGTATTCATTTTATTATATAAAATAAAATTTAGGAGAAAAGTGAGTTTTTGTGAAGTGCGCCCAAATTGTATAGATGACTTCTGATTCTCGCTTATATTGATTTCAAAATTCCCGTATATCTCAAGAAATGCCCAATGGATATACAAATAAATGGTTTCATTTAGTAGTAAAAATTTTCCTAGACTAACTGTGGTATTCATTTTATTATATAAAATATATTTTAGAAGAAAAGTGAGTTTTTGTGAAGTGCGCCCATATTGTATAGGTGACTTCTGATTCTCGCTTATATTGATTACAAAATTCCCGTATATCTCAAGAAATGCCCAATGGATATACAAATAAATGGTTTCATTTAGTAGTAAAAATATTCCTGGACTAACTGTGGTATTCATTTTATTATATAAAATATATTTTAGAAGAAAAGTGAGTTTTTGTGTTGATCGCTCATTTGGTACAGGTGACTTCTGATTCTCGCTTATATTGATTACAAAATTCCCGTATATCTCAAGAAATGCCCAATGGATATACAAATAAATGGTTTCATTTAGTTGTAAACATATTCATGGACTAACTGTGGTATTCATTTTATTATATAAAATAAAATTTAGGAGAAAAGTGAGTTTTTGTGAAGTGCGCCCATATTGTATAGATGACTTCTGATTCTCGCTTATATTGATTTCAAAATTCCCGTATATCTCAAGAAATGCCCAATGGATATACAAATAAATGGTTTCATTTAGTAGTAAAAATTTTCCTAGACTAACTGTGGTATTCATTTTATTATATAAAATATATTTTAGAAGAAAAGTGAGTTTTTGTGTAGTGCGCCCATATTGTATAGGTGACTTCTGATTCTCGCTTATATTGATTACAAAATTCCCGTATATCTCAAGAAATGCCCAATGGATATACAAATAAATGGTTTCATTTAGTTGTAAACATATTCATGGACTAACTGTGGTATTCATTTTATTATATAAAATAAAATTTAGGAGAAAAGTGAGTTTTTGTGAAGTGCGCCCATATTGTATAGATGACTTCTGATTCTCGCTTATATTGATTTCAAAATTCCCGTATATCTCAAGAAATGCCCAATGGATATACAAATAAATGGTTTCATTTAGTAGTAAAAATTTTCCTAGACTAACTGTGGTATTCATTTTATTATATAAAATATATTTTAGAAGAAAAGTGAGTTTTTGTGTAGTGCGCCCATATTGTATAGGTGACTTCTGATTCTCGCTTATATTGATTACAAAATTCCCGTATATCTCAAGAAATGCCCAATGGATATACAAATAAATGGTTTCATTTAGTAGTAAACATATTCATGGACTAACTGTGGTATTCATTTTATTATATAAAATATATTTTAGAAGAAAAGTGAGTTTTTGTGTAGTGCGCCCATATTGTATAGGTGACTTCTGATTCTCGCTTATATTGATTTCAAAATTCCCGTATATCTCAAGAAATGCCCAATGGATATACAAATAAATGGTTTCATTTAGTAGTAAAAATTTTCCTAGACTAACTGTGGTATTCATTTTATTATATAAAATATATTTTAGAAGAAAAGTGAGTTTTTGTGTAGTGCGCCCATATTGTATAGGTGACTTCTGATTCTCGCTTATATTGATTACAAAATTCCCGTATATCTCAAGAAATGCCCAATGGATATACAAATAAATGGTTTCATTTAGTAGTAAAAATTTTCCTGGACTAACTGTCGATATTCATTTTATTATATAAAATATATTTTAGAAGAAAAGTGAGTTTTTGTGTTGATGCGCTCATATTGGTACAGGTGACTTCTGATTCTCGCTTATATTGATTTCAAAATTCCCGTATATCTCAAGAAAATGCCCAATGGATATACAAATAAATGGTTTCATTTAGTAGTAAACATATTCATAGACTAACTGTGGTATTCATTTTATTGTATAAAATATATTTTAGAAGAAAAGTGAGTTTTTGTGTAGTGCGCACATATTGTACAGTTGACTTCTGATTCTCGCTTATATTGATTTCAAAATTCCCGTATATCCCAAGAAAATTCCAATGGATATACAAATAAATGGTTTCCTTTAGTAGTAAAAATATTCCTAGACTAACTGTGGTATTCATTTTATTATATAAAATATATTTTAGAAGAAAAGTGAGTTTTTGTGTAGTGCGCGCATATTGTACAGGTGACTTCTGATTCTCGCTTATATTGATTTCAAAAATTCCCGTATATCTCAAGAAATGCCCAATGGATATACAAATAAATGGTTTCATTTAGTAGTAAAAATATTCCTAGACTAACTGTGGTATTCATTTTATTATATAAAATATATTTTAGAAGAAAAGTGAGTTTTTGTGTAGTGCGCCCATATTGTACAGGTGACTTCTGATTCTCGCTTATATTGATTTACAAAATTCCCGTATATCTCAAGAAATGCCCAATGGATATACAAATAAATGGTTTCATTTAGTAGTAAAACATATTCATGGACTAACTGTGGTATTCATTTTATTATATAAAATATATTTTAGAAGAAAAGTGAGTTTTTGTGTAGTGCGCCCATATTGTATAGGTGACTTCTGATTCTCGCTTATATTGATTTCAAAATTCCTCGTATATCTCAAGAAATGCCCAATGGATATACAAATAAATGGTTTCATTTAGTAGTAAAAATATTCCTAGACTAACTGTGGTATTCATTTTATTGTATAAAATATATTTTAGAAGAAAAGTGAGTTTTTGTTTAGTGCGCCCATATTGTATAGGTGACTTCTGATTCTCGCTTATATTGATTTCAAAATTCCCGTATATCTCAAGAAAATGCACAATGGATACACAAATAAATGGTTTCATTTAGTAGTAAAAATATTCCTAGACTAACTGTGGTATTCATTTTATTATATAAAATAAATTTTAGAAGAAAAGTGAGTTTTTGTGTTGATCGCTCTTATGGTACAGGTGACTTCTGAATCTCGCTTATATTGATTACAAAATTCCCGTATATCTCAAGAAATGCCCAATGGATATACAAATAAATGGTTTCATTTAGTAGTAAAAATATTCCTAGACTAACTGTGGTATTCATTTTATTATATAAAATATATTTTAGAAGAAAAGTGAGTTTGTGTGTATTGAACAAATATTGTACAGGTGGCTTCTGATTCTCGCTTATATTGATTTAAAAATTCCCGTATATCTCAAGAAAATTCCAATGGATATACAAATAAATGATTTAATTTAGTAGTAAACATATTCATAGACTAACTGTGATATTCATTTTATTGTATAAAATGTATTTTAGAGGAAAAGTGAGTATTTTTGCAGTGCGCGCATATTGTACAGTTGAATTTTGATTCTCGCTTATATTGATTTCGAAATTCCCGCATATCTCAAAAAATGCCCAATGGATATACAAATAAATGATTTCATTTAGTAGTAAACATATTCATAGCCTAACTGTTGTATTTTTTTATTATATAAAATATATTTTAGAAGAAAAGTGAATTTTTGCTTAGTGCGCCTATATTGTACAGTTGACTTCTTATTCTTGCATATATATGATTTAAAAATTCAAGTATATCTCAAAAAATGCCCAATGGATATACAAATAAATGGTTTCATTTAGTTGTAAACATATTCATGGACTAACTGTGGTATTCATTTTATTATATAAAATATATTTTAGAAGAAAAGTGAGTTTTTGCTTAGTGCGCCCATATTGTATAGTTGACTTCTGATTCTCGCTTATATTGATTTACAAAATTCCCGTATATCTCAAGAAATGCCCAATGGATATACAAATAAATGGTTTCATTTAGTAGTAAACATATTCATGGACTAACTGTGGTATTCATTTTATTATATAAAATATATTTTAGAAGAAAAGTGAGTTTTTGTGAAGTGCGCCCATATTGTATAGATGACTTCTGATTCTCGCTTATATTGATTACAAAATTCCCGTATATCTCAAGAAATGCCCAATGGATATACAAATAAATGGTTTCATTTAGTAGTAAAAATTTTCCTAGACTAACTGTGGTATTCATTTTATTATATAAAATATATTTTAGAAGAAATGTGAGTTTTTGTGTAGTGTGCAAATATTGTATAGGTGACTTCTGATTCTCGCTTATATTGATTACAAAATTCCCGTATATCTCAAGAAATGCCAAACGGATATACAAATAAATGTTATCATTTAGTAGTAAAACTATTCATAGACTAACTGTGCTATTAATTTTATTGTATAAAATATATTTTAGAAGAAAAGTGAGTTTTTGTTTAGTGCGCCCATATTGTATAGGTGACTTCTGATTCTCGCTTATATTGATATCACAAAATTCCCGTATATCTCAAGAAATGCACAATGGATACACAAATAAATGGTTTCATTTAGTAGTAAAAATTTTCCTGAACTAACTGTGGTATTCATTTTATTATATAAAATATATTTCAGAACAAAAGTGAGTTTTTGTGTAGTGTGCAAATATTGTATAGGTGACTTCTGATTCTCGCTTATATTGATTACAAAATTCCCGTATATCTCAAGAAATGCCCAATGGATATACAAATAAATGGTTTCATTTAGTAGTAAAAATTATTCCTAGACTAACTGTGGTATTCATTTTATTATATAAAATATATTTTAGAAGAAAAGTGAGTTTTTGTGTAGTGCGCCCATATTGTATAGGTGACTTCTGATTCTCGCTTATATTGATATCACAAAATTCCCGTATATCTCAAGAAATGCCCAATGGATATACAAATAAATGGTTTCATTTAGTAGTAAACATATGTCCTGGACTAACTGTGGTATTCATTTTATTATATAAAATATATTTTAGAAGAAAAGTGAGTTTTTGTGTAGTGCGCCCATATTGTATAGATGACTTCTGATTCTCGCTTATATTGATTTACAAAATTCCCGTATATCTCAAGAAATGCCCAATGGATATACAAATAAATGGTTTCATTTAGTAGTAAAAATGTTCCTAGGCTAACTGTGCTATTAATTTTATTAAATGAAATATATTTTAAAAGAAAAGTGAGTTTTTGTGTAGTGTGCAAATATTGTACAGGTGCCTTCTGATTCTCGCTTATATTGATTTCAAAATTCCTTTGTATCTCAAGAAATGCCCTGTGGATATACAAATAAATGGTATCATTTAGTAGTAAAAATATTCGTGGACTAACTGTGGTATTCATTTTATTATATAAAATAAATTTTAGAAGAAAAGTGAGTTTTTGTGTAGTGTGCCCATATTGTATAGATGACTTCTGATTCTCGCTTATATTGATTTCAAAATTCCCGTATATCTCAAGAAAATGCCCAATGGATATACAAATAAATGGTTTCATTTAGTAGTAAAAATATTCCTAGACTAACTGTGGTATTCATTTTATTATATAAAATATATTTTAGAAGAAAAGTGAGTTTTTGTGTAGTGCGCCCATATTGTACAGTTGACTTCTGATTCTCGCTTATATTGATTTCAAAAATTCCCGTATATCTCAAGAAAATTCCAATGGATATACAAATAAATGGTTTCATTTAGTAGTAAAAATTTTCCTGAACTAACTGTGGTATTCATTTTATTATATAAAATATATTTCAGAACAAAAGTGAGTTTTTGTGTAGTGTGCAAATATTGTATAGGTGACTTCTGATTCTCGCTTATATTGATTACAAAATTCCCGTATATCTCAAGAAATGCCCAATGGATATACAAATAAATGGTTTCACTTAGTAGAAAACATGTTCCTAGACTAACTGTGCTATTAATTTTATTATATAAAATATATTTTAGAAGAAAAGTGAGTTTTTGTTTAGTGCGCCCATATTGTATATGTGACTTCTGATTCTCGCTTATATTGATTTCAAAATTCCTTTGTATCTAAAGAAATGCCCAATGGATACACAAATAAATGGTTTCATTTAGTAGTAAAAATTTTCCTAGACTAACTGTGGTATTCATTTTATTATATAAAATATATTTTAGAAGAAAAGTGAGTTTTTGTGTAGGGCGCCCATATTGTATATGTGACTTCTGATTCTCGCTTATATTGATTTCAAAATTCCCTTATTTCTCCAGAAATGCCCAATGGATATACAAATAAATGGTTTCATTTAGTAGTAAAAATTTTCGTGGACTAACTGTGGTATTCATTTTATTATATAAAATAAATTTTAGAAGAAAAGTGAGTTTTTGTGTTGATCGCTCATATGGTACAGGTGAATTCTGAATCTCGCTTATATTGATTTCAAAATTCCCGTAATCTCAAGAAATGCCCAATGGATATACAAATAAATGGTTTCATTTACTAAAAAAAAATTCCTAGACTAATTGTGGTATTCATTTTATTGTATAAAATATATTTTAGAAGAAAAGTGAGTTGGTGTGTAGTGAGCAAATATTGTACAGGTGGTTTCTGATTCTCGCTTATGGATTTCAACATTCCCGTATATCTCAAGAAATGCCCAATGGATATACAAATAAATGGTTTTATTTAGTAGTAACAGAATTCCTAGACTAACTGTGGTTTTCATTTTATTATATGAAAAATATATTTTAGAAGAAAAGTGAGTTTTTGTGTAGTGTGCAAATATTGTACTGGTGCCTTCTGATTCTCGGTTATTATTGATTTCAAAATTCCCGTATATCTCAAGAAAATTCCAATGGATATACAAATAAATGGATTGATTTAGTAGAAAAAGTATTACTAGACTAACTGTGGTATTCATTTTATTGAATAAAATATATTTTAAAAGAAAAATTACTTTATGTGTAGTGCACCCATATTGTACAGGTAACTTCTGATTCTCTTTTATATTGATTATGAAATTCCCGTATATCTAAAGAAATGCCCAATGGATATACAAAAAAATGGTATCATTTAGTTGTAAACATATGCATGGACTAATTGTGGTATTCATTTTATTATATAAAATAAAATTTAGGAGAACAGTGAATTTTTGTGTAGTTCGCCCATATTGTATAAATGACTTCTGATTCTCGCTTATATTGCTTTCAAAATTCCCGTATATCTCAAGAAATGCCGAATGGATATACAAATAAATGGTTTCATTTAGTAGAAAAAATATTCCTAGACTAACTATGGTATTCATTTTATTGAATAAAATATATTCTAGAAGAAAATTGAGTTTTTGTTTAGTGCGCCCATATATTACAGCTAACTTCTGATTCTCGCTTATATTGATTTCAAAATTCCCGTATATCCCAAGAAAATTCCAATAGATATACAAATAAATGAATTTATTTAGTAGTAAACATATTCATAGACTACCTGTGGTATTCATTTTATTATATAAAATAAAATTTAGTTGAAAAGTGAGTTTTTGTGTAGCACGCCCATATTGTACAGATAACTTCTGATTCTCGCTTATATTGATTTCATTAAGTAGAAAAAATATTCCTAGACTAACTGTGGTATACATTTTATTATATAAAATATATTTTATAAGAAAAGTGAGTTTTGTGTAGTTCACGCATATTGTATAGGTGACTTCTGATTCTCGCTTATATTGATTTCAACATTCCCGTATTTCTCAAGAAATGCCCAATAGATATAAAAATAAATGGTTTCATTTAGTATTCAAAATATTCCTAGACTAACTGTAGTATTCATTATTTTATATAAAATACATTTTAAAAAAAATGTGAGTTTTTGTGTAGCACGCCCATATTGTACAGATGTCTTCTGATTCTCGCTTATATTGATTAAAAATTCCGGTATATCTCAAGAAATGCCAAATGGATATACAAATAAATGATTTCATTTAGTAGTAAACATATTCATAGACTAACTGTGGTATTCATTTTATTATAGAAAATATATTTTAGAAGAAAAGTGAGTTTTTGTTTAGTGCGCCTATATTGTACAGGTGACTTCTTATTCTTACATTATATTGATTTTAAAATTCCCGTATATCTCAAGAAATGCCCAATGGATATACAAATAAATGGTTTCATTTAGTAGTAAAAATATTCCTAGACTAACTGTGGTATTCATTTTATTATATAAAATATAATTTAGGAGAAAAGAGAGTTTTTGTGTAGTGCGCCCATATTGTATATATGACTTCTTATTCTCGCTTATATTGATTTAAAAATTCCCGTATAGCTCAAGAAATGCCCAATGGATATACAAATAAATGGTTTCATTTAGTAGAAAAAATATTCCTAGATTAACTGTGGTATATCATTTTATTATATAAAATATAATTTATTAGAAAATTGAGTTTTTGTGTTGTGTGCACATATTGTACAGGTGACTTCTGATTCTCGCTTATATTGATTTAAAAATTCCCGTATATCTCAAGAAATGCCCAATGGATATACAAATAAATGGTTTCATTTAGTAGTAAACATATTCATAGACTAACTGTGGTAATTCATTTTATTATACAAAATATATTTTAGAAGAAAAGTGAGTTTTTGTGTAGTGTGCCCATATTGTATAGATGACTTCTGATTCTTGCTTATATTGATTTCAAAATTCCCGTATATCTCAAGAAATGCCCAATGGATATACAAATAAATGGTTTCATTTAGTAGTAAAAATTTTCCTAGACTAACTGTGGTATTCATTTTATTATATAAAATATATTTTAGAAGAAAAGTGAGTTTTTGTGTAGTGCGCCCATATTGTATAGGTGACTTCTGATTCTCGCTTATATTGATTACAAAATTCCCGTATATCTCAAGAAATGCCCAATGGATATACAAATAAATGGTTTCATTTAGTTGTAAACTTATGCCTGCACTAATTGTGGTATTCATTTTATTATATAAAATAAAATTTAGGAGAAAAGTGAGTTTTTGTGTAGTGCGCCTATATTGTATATATGACTTCTGATTCTCACTTATATTGATTTAAAAATTCCCGTATATATCAAGAAATGCCCAATGGATATACAAATAAATGGTTTCATTTAGTAGTAAAAATATTCCTAGACTAACTGTGGTATACATTTTATTATATAAAATATAATTTATTAGAAAATTAAGTTTTTGTGTTGCGTGCAATTATTGTACAGATGCCTTCTGATTCTCGCTTATATTGATTTAAAAATTCCCGTATATCTCAAGAAATGCCCAATGGATATACAAATAAATGATTTAATTTAGTAGTAAACATATTCATAGACTAACTGCGGTATTCATTTTATTGTATAAAATGTATTTCAGAAGAAAAGTGAGTATTTTTGCAGTGCGCGCATATTGTACAGTTGAATTAGGATTCTCGCTTATATTAATTTCAAAATTCCCGTATATCTCAAAAAATGCCCAATGGATATACTAATAAATGGTTTCCTTTAGTAGTAAACATATACATAGACTAACTGTGATATTCATTTTATTAAACAAAATATATTTTAGAAGAAAATTGAGTTTTTGTTTAGTGCGCCTATATTGTATATATGACTTCTGATTCTCGCTTATATTGATTTAAAAATTCCCGTATATCCCAAGAAAATTCCAATGGGTATACAAATAAATGGTTTCATTTAGTAGTAAAAATATTCCTAGAGTAACTGTGGTATTCATTTTATTATATAAAATATAATTTAGGAGAAATTTGAGTTTTTGTGTAGTGTGCGAATATTGTACAGATGCCTTCTGATTCTAGCTCATATTGATTTAAAAATTCCCGTATATCTCAAGAAATGCCCAATGGATATACAAATAAATGGTTTCATTAAGTAGTAAAAATATTCCTAGACTAACTGTGGTATTCATTTTATTATATAAAATATAATTTAGAAGAAAAGTGAGTTTTTGTGTAGTGTGCAAATTTTGTACAGGTGCCTTCTGATTCCTGCTTATATTGATTTAAAAATTCCCGTATATATCAAAAAATTCCAATGGATATACAAATAAATAGTTTCATTTAGTAGTAAAAATATTCCTAGTCTAACTGTGATATTCATTTTAATATATAAAATATATTTTAGAAGAAAAGTGAGTTTTTGTGTGTTGCTTCCTATATTGTACAGTTGACTTCTGAATCTCGCTTATATTGATTTCAAAATTCCCGTGTACCTCAAGAAATGCCCAATGGATATACAAATAAATGCTTTCATTTAGTAGTAAAAAGTTTCCTGGACTAAATGTTGTATTCATTTTATTATATGAAATATATTTTAGAATAAAAGTGAATTTCTGTGTAGTGTGCAAATATGGTACAGGTGACTTCTGATTCTCGCTTTTATTGATTTCGAAATTCCCGCATATCTCAAGAAATGCCAAATGGATATACAAATAAATGATTTCATTTAGTAGTAAACATATTCATAGCCTAACTGTTGTATTCTTTTTATTATAGAAAATATATTTTAGAAGAAAAGTGAATTTTTGCTTAGTGCGCCTATATTGTACAGGTGACTTCTTATTCTTACATTTATTGATTTAAAAATTCCCGTATATCCCAAGAAAATTCCCATGGGTATACAAATAAATGGTTTCATTTAGTAGTAAAAATATTCCTAGAGTAACTGTGGTATTTATTTTATTATATAAAATATAATTTAGGAGAAATTTGAGTTTTTGTGTAGTGTGCGAATATTGTACAGATGCCTTCTGATTCTAGCTCATATTGATTTAAAAATTCCCGTATATCTCAAGAAAATTCCAATAGATATACAAATAAATGATTTAATTTAGTAGTAAACATATTCATAGACTAAGTGTGGTATTCATTTTATTGTATAAAATGTATTTTAGAAGAAAAGTGAGTATTTGTGCAGTGCCCGCATATTGTACAGTTGAATTCTGATTCTCGCTTATATTGATTTCAAAATTCCCGTATATCTCAAAAAATGCCCAATGGATATACTAATAAATGGTTTCCTTTAGTAGTAAACATATACATAGAATAACTGTGATATTCATTTTATTAAATAAAATATATTTTAGAAGAAAATTGAGTTTTTGTTTAGTGCGCCCATATTGTATCTATGACTTCTGATTCTCGTTTATAATGATTTCAAAATTCCTTTATTTCTCAAGAAATGCCCCAGGGATATACAAATAAATGGTTTTATTTAGTAGAGAAAATATTCCTAGACTAACTGTGGTATTCATTTTATTATACAAAAAATATTTTAGAAGAAAAGTGAGTTTTTTTTAATGCGCCCATATTGTACAGGTAACTTCTTATTCTTGCTTGTATTAATTTAAAAATTCCCGTTTATCTCAAGAAATTCCCAATGAATATACAAATAAATGTTTTCATTTAGTTGAAAACATATTCTTGGACTAACTGTGGATTTCATTTTATTTTATAAAATAAAATTTAGGAGAACAGTGAATTTTTGGGAAGTTCGCCCATATTGTATAAATGACTTCTGATTCTCGCTTATATTGCTTTCAAAATTCCCGTATATCTCAAGAAATGCTGAATTGCAAATAAATGTTTCATTTAGTAGAAAAAATATTCCTAGACTAACAATGGTATTCATTTTATTGAATAAAATATATTCTAGAAGAAAATTGAGTTTTTGTTTAGTGCGCCCATATATTACAGGTAACTTCTGATTCTCGCTTATATTGATTTCAAAATTCCCGTATATCCCAAGAAAATTCCAATGGATATACAAATAAATGAATTTATTTAGTAGTAAACATATTCATAGACTACTTGTGGTATTCATTTTATTATATAAAATAAAATTTAGTTGAAAAGTGAGTTTTTGTGTAGCACGCCCATATTGTACAGATAACTTCTGATTCTCGCTTATATTGATTTCAAAATTCCCGTATATCTCAAGAAATGCCCAATGGATATACAAATAAATAGTTTCATTAAGTAGAAAAAATATTCCTAGACTAACTGTGGTATACATTTTATTATATAAAATATATTTTATAAGAAAAGTGAGTTTTGTGTAGTTCACGCATATTGTATAGGTGACTTCTGATTCTCGCTTATATTGATTTCAACATTCCCGTATTTCTCAAGAAATGCCCAATAGATATAAAAATAAATGGTTTCATTTAGTATTCAAAATATTCCTAGACTAACTGTAGTATTCATTATTTTATATAAAATACATTTTAAAAAAAATGTGAGTTTTTGTGTAGCACGCCCATATTGTACAGATGTCTTCTGATTCTCGCTTATATTGATTAAAAATTCCGGTATATCTGAAGAAATGCCAAATGGATATACAAATAAATATTTTCATTTAGTAGTAAACATATTCATAGACTACCTGTGGTATTCATTTTATTATACAAAATATATTTTAGAAGAAAAGAGAGTTTTTGTTTTGTGCGCCCATATCGTAGAGGTGACATCTTATTCTTCCTTCTATTGATTTAAAATTTCCCGTATATCTCAAGAAATGCCCAATGGATATACAAATAAATAGTTTCATTTAGTAGAAAAAATATTCCTAGACTAACTGTGGTATTCATTTTATTATATAAAATATAATTTAGGAGAAAAGAGAGTTTTTTGTAGTGCGCCCATATGGTACAGGTTACTTCTGATTCAGGCTTATATTGATTTCAAAATTCCCGTATATCTCAAGAAATGCCCAATGGATATACAAATAAATGGTTTCATTTAGTTGTAAACATATTCATGGACTAACTGTGGTATTCATTTTATTATATAAAATAAAATTTAGGAGAAAAGAGAGTTTTTTGTAGTGCACCCATATTGTACAGGTAACTTCTGATTCTCGCTTATATTGATTATAAAATTCCCGTATATCTCAAGAAATGCCCAATGGATACACAAATAAATGGTTTCATTTAGTTGTAAACTTATGCCTGCACTAATTGTGGTATTCATTTTATTATATAAAATAAAATTTAGGAGAAAAGTGAGTTTTTGTGTAGTGCGCCTATATTGTATATATGACTTCTGATTCTCACTTATATTGATTTAAAAATTCCCGTATATATCAAGAAATGCCCAATGGATATACAAATAAATGGTTTCATTTAGTAGAAAAAATATTCCTAGACTAACTGTGGTATACATTTTATTATATAAAATATAATTTATTAGAAAATTAAGTTTTTTTGTTGCGTGCAATTATTGTACAGATGCCTTCTGATTCTCGCTTATATTGATTTAAAAATTCCCGTATATCTCAAGAAATGCCCAATGGATATACAAATAAATGATTTAATTTAGTAGTAAACATATTCATAGACTAACTGCGGTATTCATTTTATTGTATAAAATGTATTTCAGAAGAAAAGTGAGTATTTTTGCAGTGCGCGCATATTGTACAGTTGAATTAGGATTCTCGCTTATATTAATTTCAAAATTCCCGTATATCTCAAAAAATGCCCAATGGATATACAAATAAATGGTTTCATTAAGTAGTAAAAATATTCCTAGACTAACTGTGGTATTCATTTTATTATATAAAATATAATTTAGAAGAAAAGTGAGTTTTTGTGTAGTGTGCAAATTTTGTACAGGTGCCTTCTGATTCCTGCTTATATTGATTTAAAAATTCCCGTATATATCAAAAAAATTCCAATGGATATACAAATAAATAGTTTCATTTAGTAGTAAAAATATTCCTAGTCTAACTGTGATATTCATTTTAATATATAAAATATATTTTAGAAGAAAAGTGAGTTTTTGTGTGTTGCTTCCTATATTGTACAGTTGACTTCTGAATCTCGCTTATATTGATTTCAAAATTCCCGTGTACCTCAAGAAATGCCCAATGGATATACAAATAAATGCTTTCATTTAGTAGTAAAAAGTTTCCTGGACTAAATGTTGTATTCATTTTATTATATGAAATATATTTTAGAATAAAAGTGAATTTCTGTGTAGTGTGCAAATATGGTACAGGTGACTTCTGATTCTCGCTTTTATTGATTTCGAAATTCCCGCATATCTCAAGAAATGCCAAATGGATATACAAATAAATGATTTCATTTAGTAGTAAACATATTCATAGCCTAACTGTTGTATTCTTTTTATTATAGAAAATATATTTTAAAAGAAAAGTGAATTTTTGCTTAGTGCGCCTATATTGTACAGGTGACTTCTTATTCTTACATTTATTGATTTAAAAATTCCCGTATATCCCAAGAAAATTCCCATGGGTATACAAATAAATGGTTTCATTTAGTAGTAAAAATATTCCTAGAGTAACTGTGGTATTTATTTTATTATATAAAATATAATTTAGGAGAAATTTGAGTTTTTGTGTAGTGTGCGAATATTGTACAGATGCCTTCTGATTCTAGCTCATATTGATTTAAAAATTCCCGTATATCTCAAGAAAATTCCAATAGATATACAAATAAATGATTTAATTTAGTAGTAAACATATTCATAGACTAAGTGTGGTATTCATTTTATTGTATAAAATGTATTTTAGAAGAAAAGTGAGTATTTGTGCAGTGCCCGCATATTGTACAGTTGAATTCTGATTCTCGCTTATATTGATTTCAAAATTCCCGTATATCTCAAAAAATGCCCAATGGATATACTAATAAATGGTTTCCTTTAGTAGTAAACATATACATAGAATAACTGTGATATTCATTTTATTAAACAAAATATATTTTAGAAGAAAATTGAGTTTTTGTTTAGTGCGTCCATATTGTATATATGACTTCTGATTCTCGCTTATATTGATTTCAAAATTCCCGTATATCTCAAAAAATGCCCAATGGATATACTAATAAATGGTTTCCTTTAGTAGTAAACATATACATAGAATAACTGTGATATTCATTTTATTAAATAAAATATATTTTAGAAGAAAATTGAGTTTTTGTTTAGTGCGCCCATATTGTATCTATGACTTCTGATTCTCGTTTATAATGATTTCAAAATTCCTTTATTTCTCAAGAAATGCCCCAGGGATATACAAATAAATGGTTTTATTTAGTAGAGAAAATATTCCTAGACTAACTGTGGTATTCATTTTATTATACAAAAAATATTTTAGAAGAAAAGTGAGTTTTTTTAATGCGCCCATATTGTACAGGTAACTTCTTATTCTTGCTTGTATTAATTTAAAAATTCCCGTTTATCTCAAGAAATTCCCAATGAATATACAAATAAATGTTTTCATTTAGTTGAAAACATATTCTTGGACTAACTGTGGATTTCATTTTATTTTATAAAATAAAATTTAGGAGAACAGTGAATTTTTGGGAAGTTCGCCCATATTGTATAAATGACTTCTGATTCTCGCTTATATTGCTTTCAAAATTCCCGTATATCTCAAGAAATGCTGAATTGATATTCATTTAGTAGAAAAAATATTCCTAGACTAACAATGGTATTCATTTTATTGAATAAAATATATTCTAGAAGAAAATTGAGTTTTTGTTTAGTGCGCCCATATATTACAGGTAACTTCTGATTCTCGCTTATATTGATTTCAAAATTCCCGTATATCCCAAGAAAATTCCAATGGATATACAAATAAATGAATTTATTTAGTAGTAAACATATTCATAGACTACTTGTGGTATTCATTTTATTATATAAAATAAAATTTAGTTGAAAAGTGAGTTTTTGTGTAGCACGCCCATATTGTACAGATAACTTCTGATTCTCGCTTATATTGATTTCAAAATTCCCGTATATCTCAAGAAATGCCCAATGGATATACAAATAAATAGTTTCATTAAGTAGAAAAAATATTCCTAGACTAACTGTGGTATACATTTTATTATATAAAATATATTTTATAAGAAAAGTGAGTTTTGTGTAGTTCACGCATATTGTATAGGTGACTTCTGATTCTCGCTTATATTGATTTCAACATTCCCGTATTTCTCAAGAAATGCCCAATAGATATAAAAATAAATGGTTTCATTTAGTATTCAAAATATTCCTAGACTAACTGTAGTATTCATTATTTTATATAAAATACATTTTAAAAAAAATGTGAGTTTTTGTGTAGCACGCCCATATTGTACAGATGTCTTCTGATTCTCGCTTATATTGATTAAAAATTCCGGTATATCTGAAGAAATGCCAAATGGATATACAAATAAATATTTTCATTTAGTAGTAAACATATTCATAGACTACCTGTGGTATTCATTTTATTATACAAAATATATTTTAGAAGAAAAGAGAGTTTTTGTTTTGTGCGCCCATATCGTAGAGGTGACATCTTATTCTTCCTTCTATTGATTTAAAATTTCCCGTATATCTCAAGAAATGCCCAATGGATATACAAATAAATAGTTTCATTTAGTAGAAAAAATATTCCTAGACTAACTGTGGTATTCATTTTATTATATAAAATATAATTTAGGAGAAAAGAGAGTTTTTGTGTAGTGCGCCCATATGGTACAGGTTACTTCTGATTCAGGCTTATATTGATTTCAAAATTCCCGTATATCTCAAGAAATGCCCAATGGATATACAAATAAATGGTTTCATTTAGTTGTAAACATATTCATGGACTAACTGTGGTATTCATTTTATTATATAAAATAAAATTTAGGAGAAAAGAGAGTTTTTTGTAGTGCACCCATATTGTACAGGTAACTTCTGATTCTCGCTTATATTGATTATAAAATTCCCGTATATCTCAAGAAATGCCCAATGGATATACAAATAAATGGTTTCATTTAGTTGTAAACTTATGCCTGCACTAATTGTGGTATTCATTTTATTATATAAAATAAAATTTAGGAGAAAAGTGAGTTTTTGTGTAGTGCGCCTATATTGTATATATGACTTCTGATTCTCACTTATATTGATTTAAAAATTCCCGTATATATCAAGAAATGCCCAATGGATATACAAATAAATGGTTTCATTTAGTAGAAAAAATATTCCTAGACTAACTGTGGTATACATTTTATTATATAAAATATAATTTATTAGAAAATTAAGTTTTTTTGTTGCGTGCAATTATTGTACAGATGCCTTCTGATTCTCGCTTATATTGATTTAAAAATTCCCGTATATCTCAAGAAATGCCCAATGGATATACAAATAAATGATTTAATTTAGTAGTAAACATATTCATAGACTAACTGCGGTATTCATTTTATTGTATAAAATGTATTTCAGAAGAAAAGTGAGTATTTTTGCAGTGCGCGCATATTGTACAGTTGAATTAGGATTCTCGCTTATATTAATTTCAAAATTCCCGTATATCTCAAAAAATGCCCAATGGATATACAAATAAATGGTTTCATTAAGTAGTAAAAATATTCCTAGACTAACTGTGGTATTCATTTTATTATATAAAATATAATTTAGAAGAAAAGTGAGTTTTTGTGTAGTGTGCAAATTTTGTACAGGTGCCTTCTGATTCCTGCTTATATTGATTTAAAAATTCCCGTATATATCAAAAAAATTCCAATGGATATACAAATAAATAGTTTCATTTAGTAGTAAAAATATTCCTAGTCTAACTGTGATATTCATTTTAATATATAAAATATATTTTAGAAGAAAAGTGAGTTTTTGTGTGTTGCTTCCTATATTGTACAGTTGACTTCTGAATCTCGCTTATATTGATTTCAAAATTCCCGTGTACCTCAAGAAATGCCCAATGGATATACAAATAAATGCTTTCATTTAGTAGTAAAAAGTTTCCTGGACTAAATGTTGTATTCATTTTATTATATGAAATATATTTTAGAATAAAAGTGAATTTCTGTGTAGTGTGCAAATATGGTACAGGTGACTTCTGATTCTCGCTTTTATTGATTTCGAAATTCCCGCATATCTCAAGAAATGCCAAATGGATATACAAATAAATGATTTCATTTAGTAGTAAACATATTCATAGCCTAACTGTTGTATTCTTTTTATTATAGAAAATATATTTTAAAAGAAAAGTGAATTTTTGCTTAGTGCGCCTATATTGTACAGGTGACTTCTTATTCTTACATTTATTGATTTAAAAATTCCCGTATATCCCAAGAAAATTCCCATGGGTATACAAATAAATGGTTTCATTTAGTAGTAAAAATATTCCTAGAGTAACTGTGGTATTTATTTTATTATATAAAATATAATTTAGGAGAAATTTGAGTTTTTGTGTAGTGTGCGAATATTGTACAGATGCCTTCTGATTCTAGCTCATATTGATTTAAAAATTCCCGTATATCTCAAGAAAATTCCAATAGATATACAAATAAATGATTTAATTTAGTAGTAAACATATTCATAGACTAAGTGTGGTATTCATTTTATTGTATAAAATGTATTTTAGAAGAAAAGTGAGTATTTGTGCAGTGCCCGCATATTGTACAGTTGAATTCTGATTCTCGCTTATATTGATTTCAAAATTCCCGTATATCTCAAAAAATGCCCAATGGATATACTAATAAATGGTTTCCTTTAGTAGTAAACATATACATAGAATAACTGTGATATTCATTTTATTAAACAAAATATATTTTAGAAGAAAATTGAGTTTTTGTTTAGTGCGTCCATATTGTATATATGACTTCTGATTCTCGCTTATATTGATTTCAAAATTCCCGTATATCTCAAAAAATGCCCAATGGATATACTAATAAATGGTTTCCTTTAGTAGTAAACATATACATAGAATAACTGTGATATTCATTTTATTAAATAAAATATATTTTAGAAGAAAATTGAGTTTTTGTTTAGTGCGCCCATATTGTATCTATGACTTCTGATTCTCGTTTATAATGATTTCAAAATTCCTTTATTTCTCAAGAAATGCCCAAGGGATATACAAATAAATGGTTTTATTTAGTAGAGAAAATATTCCTAGACTAACTGTGGTATTCATTTTATTATACAAAAAATATTTTAGAAGAAAAGTGAGTTTTTTTTAGTGCGCCCATATTGTAAAGGTGACTTCTTATTCTTGCTTATATTAATTTAAAAATTCCCGTTTATCTCAAGAAATTCCCAATGAATATACAAATAAATGTTTTCATTTAGTTGAAAACATATTCATGGACTAACTGTGGTATTCATTTTATTATATAAAATAAAATTTAGAACAGTGAATTTTTGTGTAGTTCGCCCATATTGTATAAATGACTTCTGATTCTCGCTTATATTTCTTTCAAAATTCCCGTATATCTCAAGAAATGCCGAATGGATATACAAATAAATGGTTTCATTTAGTAGAAAAAATATTCCTAGACTAACTATGGTATTCATTTTATTGAATAAAATATATTCTAGAAGAAAATTGAGTTTTTGTTTAGTGCGCCCATATATTACAGGTAACTTCTGATTCTCGCTTATATTGATTTCAAAATTCCCGTATATCCCAAGAAAATTCCAATGGATATACAAATAAATGAATTTATTTAGTAGTAAACATATTCATAGACTACTTGTGGTATTCATTTTATTATATAAAATAAAATTTAGTTGAAAAGTGAGTTTTTGTGTAGCACGCCCATATTGTACAGATAACTTCTGATTCTCGCTTATATTGATTTCAAAATTCCCGTATATCTCAAGAAATGCCCAATGGATATACAAATAAATAGTTTCATTAAGTAGAAAAAATATTCCTAGACTAACTGTGGTATACATTTTATTATATAAAATATATTTTATAAGAAAAGTGAGTTTTGTGTAGTTCACGCATATTGTATAGGTGACTTCTGATTCTCGCTTATATTGATTTCAACATTCCCGTATTTCTCAAGAAATGCCCAATAGATATAAAAATAAATGGTTTCATTTAGTATTCAAAATATTCCTAGACTAACTGTAGTATTCATTATTTTATATAAAATACATTTTAAAAAAAATGTGAGTTTTTGTGTAGCACGCCCATATTGTACAGATGTCTTCTGATTCTCGCTTATATTGATTAAAAATTCCGGTATATCTCAAGAAATGCCAAATGGATATACAAATAAATATTTTCATTTAGTAGTAAACATATTCATAGACTACCTGTGGTATTCATTTTATTATACAAAATATATTTTAGAAGAAAAGAGAGTTTTTGTTTTGTGCGCCCATATCGTAGAGGTGACTTCTTATTCTTCCTTATATTGATTTAAAATTTCCCGTATATCTCAAGAAATGCCCAATGGATATACAAATAAATGATTTCATTTAGTAGTAAACATATTCATAGCCTAACTGTTGTATTCTTTTTATTATAGAAAATATATTTTAGAAGAAAAGTGAATTTTTGCTTAGTGCGCCTATATTGTACAGGTGACTTCTTATTCTTACATTATATTGATTTTAAAATTCCCGTATATCTCAAGAAATGCCCAATGGATATACAAATAAATGGTTTCATTTAGTAGAAAAAATATTCCTAGACTAACTGTGGTATTCATTTTATTATATAAAATATAATTTAGGAGAAAAGAGAGTTTTTTGTAGTGCGCCCATATGGTACAGGTTACTTCTGATTCAGGCTTATATTGATTTTAAAATTTCCGTATATCTCAAGAAATGCCCAATGGATATACAAATAAATGGTTTCATTTAGTTGTAAACATATTCATGGACTAACTGTGGTATTCATTTTATTATATAAAATAAAATTTAGGAGAAAAGTGAGTTTTTGTGTAGTGTCGCCCATATTGTATAGGTGACTTCTGATTCTCGCTTGTATTGATTTCAAAATTCCCGTATATCTCAAGAATTGCCCAATGGATATACAAACAAATCGTTTCTTTAATAGTAAAAAATATTCCTAGACTAACTGTGGTATTCATTTTATTGTATAAAATATATTTTAGAAGAAAAGTGAGTTTTTGTGTAGTGCACCCATATTGTACAGGTAACTTCTGATTCTCGCTTATATTGATTATAAAATTCCCGTATATCTCAAGAAATGCCCAATGGATATACAAATAAATGGTTTCATTTAGTTGTAAACTTATGCCTGCACTAATTGTGGTATTCATTTTATTATATAAAATAAAATTTAGGAGAAAAGTGAGTTTTTGTGTAGTGCGCCTATATTGTATATATGACTTCTGATTCTCGCTTATATTGATTTAAAAATTCCCGTATATCTCAAGAAATGCCCAATGGATATACAAATAAATGGTTTCATTTAGTAGTAAAAATATTCCTAGACTAACTGTGGTATACATTTTATTATATAAAATATAATTTATTAGAAAATTAAGTTTTTGTGTTGCGTGCAATTATTGTACAGATGCCTTCTGATTCTCGCTTATATTGATTTAAAAATTCCCGTATATCTCAAGAAATGCCCAATGGATATACAAATAAATGATTTAATTTAGTAGTAAACATATTCATAGACTAACTGTGGTATTCATTTTATTGTATAAAATGTATTTCAGAAGAAAAGTGAGTATTTTGTGCAGTGCGCGCATATTGTACAGTTGAATTCTGATTCTCGCTTATATTGATTTCAAAATTCCCGTATATCTCAAAAAATGCCCAATGGATATACTAATAAATGGTTTCCTTTAGTAGTAAACATATACATAGAACTAACTGTGATATTCATTTTATTAAACAAAATATATTTTAGAAGAAAATTGAGTTTTTGTTTAGTGCGCCCATATTGTATATATGACTTCTGATTCTCGCTTATATTGATTTAAAAATTCCCGTATATCCCAAGAAAATTCCAATGGGTATACAAATAAATGGTTTCATTTAGTAGTAAAAATATTCCTAGAGTAACTGTGGTATTCATTTTATTATATAAAATATAATTTAGGAGAAATTTGAGTTTTTGTGTAGTGTGCGAATATTGTACAGATGCCTTCTGATTCTAGCTCATATTGATTTAAAAATTCCCGTATATCTCAAGAAATGCCCAATGGATATACAAATAAATGGTTTCATTTAGTAGTAAAAATATTCCTAGACTAACTGTGGTATTCATTTTATTATATAAAATATATTTTAGAAGAAAAGTGAGTTTTTGTGTAGTGCGCCCATATTGTACAGGTGACTTCTGATTCTCGCTTATATTGATTTACAAAATTCCCGTATATCTCAAGAAATGCCCAATGGATACACAAATAAATGGTTTCATTTAGTAGTAAAAATATTCCTAGACTAACTGTGGTATTCATTTTATTGTATAAAATATATTTTAGAAGAAAAGTGAGTTTTTGTGTAGTGCGCCCATATTGTACAGGTGACTTCTGATTCTCGCTTATATTGATTTAAAAATTCCCGTATATCTCAAGAAAATGTCCAATGGATATACAAATAAATGATTTAATTTAGTAGTAAACATATTCATAGACTAACTGTGGTATTCATTTTATTATATAAAATGTATTTTAGAAGAAAAGTGAGTTTTTGTGTAGTGTCGCTCATATTGTACAGGTGACTTCTGATTCTCGCTTATATTGATTTCAAAATTCCCGTATATCTCAAGAAATGCCCAATGGATATACAAATAAATGGTTTCCTTTAGTAGTAAACATATACATAGACTAACTGTGATTTTCATTTTATTAAACAAAATATATTTTAGAAGAAAATTGAGTTTTTGTTTAGTGCGCCCATATTGTATATATGACTTCTGATTCTCGCTTATATTGATTTAAAAATTCCCGTATATCCCAAGAAAATTCTAATGGATATACAAATAAATGGTTTCATTTAGTAGTAAAAATATTCCTAGAGTAACTGTGGTATTCATTTTATTATATAAAATATAATTTAGGAGAAATTTGAGTTTTTGTGTAGTGTGCGAATATTGTACAGATGCCTTCTGATTCTAGCTCATATTGATTTAAAAATTCCCGTATATCTCAAGAAATGCCCAATGGATATACAAATAAATGGTTTCATTTAGTAGTAAAAATATTCCTAGACTAACTGTGGTATGCATTTTATTATATAAAATATATTTTAGAAGAAAAGTGAGTTTTTGTGTAGTGTGCAAATATTGTACAGGTGGCTTCTGATTCTCGCTTATATTGATTTAAAAATTCCCGTATATCTCAAGAAAATTCCAATGGATATACAAATAAATGATTTAATTTAGTAGTAAACATATTCATAGACTAACTGTGGTATTCATTTTATTGTATAAAATGTATTTTAGAAGAAAAGTGAGTATTTGTGCAGTGCGCGCATATTGTACAGTTGAATTCTGATTCTCGCTTATTTTGATTTAAAAATTCCAGTATATCTCATGAAAATTCCAATGGATATACAAATAAATGGATTGATTTAGTAGAAAAAGTATTACTAGACTAACAATGGTATTCATTTAATTGATATAAAATATATTCTAGAAGAAAATTGAGTTTTTGTTTAGTGCGCCCATATATGTACAGGTAACTTCTGATTCTCGCTTATATTGATTTCAAAATTCACGTATATCCCAAAAAAATTGCCAATGGGTATACAAATAAATGGTTTCATTTAGTAGTAAAAATATTCCTAGAGTAACTGTGGTATTCATTTTATTGAATAAATTATATTTTAAAAGAAAAATGAGTTTATGTGTAGTGCACCCATATTGTACAGGAAACTTCTGATTCTCGCTTATATTGATTATAAAATTCCCGTATATCTCAAGAAATGCTCAATGGATATACAAATAAATGGTTTCATTTGGTTGTAAACATATGCATGGACCAATTGTGGTATTCATTTTATTATATAAAATAAAATTTAGGAGAAAAGTGAGTTTTTGTGTAGTGCGCCCATATTGTATATATGACTTCTGATTCTCGCTTATATTGATTTAAAAATTCCCGTATAGCTCAAGAAATGTCCAATGGATATACAAATAAATGGTTTCATTTAGTAGAAAAAATATTCCTAGATTAACTGTGGTATACATTTTATTATATAAAATATAATTTATTAGAAAATTAAGTTTTTGTGTTGTGTGCAAATATTGTACAGATGCCTTCTGATTCTCGCTTATATTGATTTAAATATTCCCATATATCTCAAGAAATGACCAATGGATATACAAATAAATGGTTTCATTTAGTAGTAAACATATTCATAGACTACCTGTGGTATTCATTTTATTATACAAAATATATTTTAGAAGAAAAGAGAGTTTTTGTTTTGTGCGCCCATATCGTAGAGGTGACTTCTTATTCTTCCTTATATTGATTTAAAATTTCCCGTATATCTCAAGAAATGCCCAATGGATATACAAATAAATAGTTTCATTTAGTAGTAAAAATATTCCTAGAGTAACTGTGGTATTCATTTTATTATATAAAATATAATTTAGAAGAAAAGTGAGTTTTTGTGTAGTGTGCAAATTTTGTACAGGTGCCTTCTGATTCTTGCTTATATTGATTTAAAAATTCCCGTATATATCAAAAAATTCCAATGGATATACAAATAAATAGTTTCATTTAGTAGTAAAAATATTCCTAGTCTAACTGTGATATTCATTTTAATATATAAAATATATTTTAGAAGAAAAGTGAATTTTTGCTGTAGTGCGTCTATATTGTACAGGTGACTTCTTATTCTTGCTTATATTGATTTAAAAATTCCCGTATATCTCAAGAAATGCCAAATGGATATACAAATAAATGGTTTCATTTAGTTGTAAACATATTCATGGACTAACTGTGGTATTCATTTTATTATATAAAATATATTTTAAAAGAAAAGTGAGTTTTTGTGTAGTGCACCCATATTGTACAAGTAACTTCTGATACTCGCTTATATTGATTTTAAAATTCCCGTATATCTCAAGAAATGCACAATGGATATACAAATAAATGGTTACATTTAGTAGTAAAGATATTCATAGACAAACTGTTTTATTTATTTTATTATATGAAATATATTTTAGAAGAAAATTGGGTTTTTGTGTAGTGCTTCCCATATTGTACAGGTGACTTCTGATTCTCGCTTATATTGATTTAAAAATTCCCGTATATCTCAAGAAATGCCCAATGGATATACAAATAAATGGTTTCATTTAGTAGAAAAAATATTCCTAGACTAATTGTGCTAATAATTTTATTGTATAAAATATATTTTACAAGAAAAGTGAGTTTTTGTTTAGTGCGCCTATATTGTATAGGTGACTTCTGATTCTCGCTTTTATTAATTTCAAAAATTCCCGTAAATCTCGAGAAGTGCCTTGTGGATATACAAATAAATGGTTTCATTTAGTAGATAAAATATTCCTAAACTAACTATGGTATTCATTTTACTATATAAAACATAATTTACGTGAAAGGTGAGTTTTGTGTAATGTGCAAATATTGTACATGTGCCTTCTGATTATAGCCTATTTTGATTTAAAAATTCCCGTGTATCTCAAGAAATACCCAATGGATATACAAATAAATGATTTCATTTAGTAGTAAACATATTCATAGACTACCTGTGGTATTCATTTTGTTATGAAAAATAAAATTTAGGAGAAAAGTGAGATTTTGTGTAGTGCACCCATATTGTTATATGTGACTTCTGATTCTCGCTAATATTGATTTCAAAAATTCCCGTATATCTCTAAGAAATACCCAATGGAAATACAAATGAATGGTTTCATTTAGTAGCCCAAATATCCTTAAACTATACTGTGGTATTCAATTTTAATATGAAAAATATAATTTAGGAGAAAAATGTGAGTTTGTGTATAGGGCACCAATAAGGTGTATAGATGACTTCTGATTCTCACGCTAAGATTGATTTCAAAATTCCCGTATATCTCAAGAAATAGCCCACATGGATATACAAATAAATGTACTTCATTTAGTTAGTAAATCATATTCTTAGACTAACATGTGGTATTCATTTTATTATACAAATATATATGTTTAGAAGAATAAGATGAGTTACTTTGGTTAGTGCGCCTATATCGCTCAGACGGTCACTTTTTCATTCTAGGCTTATATTAGAATACCTACAAATTCCAGTGATATCTCAAGACCAATGCTCACATGGATGTACAAGTAAATGGTTTCATTTGAATGTACGAACATATTGCATCGGACGCAATAGTGGTATTCATTTTATTATATAAAATACAATTTAGGAGATAAAGTGAGTTTTTGTGTAGTGCGCCCATATGGTATGTGTTACTTCTGATTCTCGCTTATATTGATTTAAAAATTCCCGTATATCTCAAGAAATGCCCAATGGATATACAAATAAATGGTTTCATTTAGTAGTAAAACATATCCTTTAGACTAACTGTGGTATTACATTTTATTATATAAAATATAATTTATTAGAAAAATGAGTTTTTGTGTAGTGTGCACATATTGTACAGTGTGACTTCTGATTCTCGCTTATATATGATTTAAAAATTCCCTTATATCTCAAGAAATGACGCAATGGATATACAAATAAATGGTTTCATTTAGTAGTAAATCATATTCATAGACTAACTGTGGTATTCATTTCTATTATACAAAATTATATTTTAGAAGAAAAGATGAGTTCTTGTATAGTGCGCCCATATGGTAGAGTGTGACTTCTGATTCTGGCTTAGATTGATTTAAAAATTCCCGTATATCTCAAGAAATGCCCAATGGATATATAAATAAATGGTTTCATTTAGTAGTAAATCACATTTTTAGACTAGCTATGGTATTCAGTTTTATTATGATAAAAGATAATTTAGGAGATAAAGTGAGTTTTTGTGTACTGTAGCCATATGGTACACGTGACTTCTGATTCTCGCTTATATTGATTTCAAAATTCCCGTATATCTCAAGAAATACCCAATGGATATACAAATAAATGGTTTCATTTAGTAGTAAAAATCACTTCCTAAGTCTAACTGTGGTATTCATTATTATTATGATAAAATATAATTTAAGACAGAAAATGAGTTTTTGTATAGTGCATCCTATATTGGTACAGTGTGACTTCTGATTCTCGCTAAGTATTGATTTCAAAATTCCCGTATATCTCAAGAAATGCCCAATGAATATACAAATAAATGGATTTATTTAATAGTAAATCACATTCTTAGACTAACTGTGGTATTCATTTTATTATGAAATTCCCGTATATCTTAAAAACACCCAATGGATCTACAAATAAATGATTTCATTTAGTAGTAAATTACATTTTTAGACTATATATGGTATTAATTTTTATAGGAAAAATATTATTAAGAGTAAAAAGAGTTTCTGTAGAGTGCAACTATATGGTACGTGTGACTTCAGATTCATGCTAAATTTAATTTCAAAATTAAACTTAGCATGAATCGAAGTCACACGATATACTTAGAAAGACTTACTGGATAAACAAATAAATGGTGTTCATTCAGTAGTAAATCACATTCTTAGACTAACTGTGGTAATAATGTTTATTATGGAAAATATAATTTAGGAGAAAATTGAGTTTATGTATAGTGCACCCGTAGCATGTGTGACTTCTGATTCACCCTAAGATCGATTTCAAAAATTCCCGTATATCTTAAGAAACACCCAATGGATATACAAATAAATGATTTCATTTAGTAGTAAATAATATCACTTAAAGTAACTGTGGTATTAATATGAATATGAAAAATATAATTTATGAGAAAAATGAGTTTTTGTAATTGGGCAACCATGTGGTATGCGTGACTTCTGATTCACGCTAAGATTAATTTCAAAATTCCCGTTATATCTTAAGAAACACCCACTGGAAATAAAAAATAAATGATTACTTATATATTAGTAAATCACATTCTTAGACTATACAGTGGTATTAATTTTTTTATGAAAAATATAATTTAGGAGAAAAGTGAGTTTTTGTATAGTGCACCCATATGGTACGTGTGACTTCTGATTCACGCTAAGATTACATTTCAAAATTCCTAGTATATCTTAAGAATTGCTCACTGGACACATAAATAAATAATGGTACTATTTATGAGTAAATCACATTCTTAGACTAACTGTGGTATTTATTTTGTTATGAAAAATAAAATTTCGGGGAAAATGAGATTTTGTGTAGTGCACCCATATGTTACATGTGACTTCTGATTCACGCTAAGATGTTTTTAAAAATTCCCGTATATCTTAAGAAATACCCAATGGAAAAACAAATGAATGATTTCATTTAGTAGCCCAAACATCCTTAAACTATATTTGGTATAAATTTTAATATGAAAAATATAATTTAGGAGAAAAATGAGTTTGTGTATAGGGCACCAATAAGGTGTATGTGACTTCTATCTCACGCTAAGACTATTTCAAAATTCCCGTATATCTTAAGAAATAGCCACAGGATATACTAATAAATATACTTATTTGTTAGTAAATCACATTCTTAGACTAACTGTGGTATTCATTTTATTATGAAATATATTGTTTAAGGAATAAATGGTTACTTTGGTTATTTGCTTTGTCGCTCAACGGTCATTTTTTCAAACGAGGCCTAATTAGAAACCTACGGTTTAAAGTGGATTCCGAACCAATACAAACATCCATGCCCAAGAAGGGATTTGAATGCACGAACTGTTGATCCGAAGGCAAGAACGCTAACCATTCGGCTGCCTGCTCAGCTTAAGACATAAATGAATTTATGTAAAGTGCACCTATAAGGTACGTGTTACTTCTGACTCACGCAAAGAATAATTTAAAAATTCCCGTATATCTTAAGAAATACCCAATGGATATACAAATAAATGATTTCATTGAGTAGTAAATCATATTCTTAAACTAACTTTGGTATTAATTTTAATATAAAAAATATTATTTAGGAGAAAAATGGGTTTTTGGTAAGCGCACCCATATGGTACGTGTGAGTTCTCATTCAGGCTAAGATATATTTAAAAATTCCCGTATATCTAAAGAAATACCCAATGGATAAACAAATAAATGGTTTCATTTAGTAGAAGTCAAATTCATAGACTAAATGTGGTATTTTTTTACTATGAAAAATAAAATTGACGAGAGAAATGAATTTTTGTATAGTGTACCCATAAATTGCATGTAAATTTGATTTACGGTAAGATTTTTTTCAAAATTCCAAATGTATATTCAAATAAAGGAATTCTTTTAATGGTAAATCACATCCTTAGACTAATTGTGGTCTTAATTTTAATATGAAAAATATACTGTAGGAGAAAAAGGAGTTTTTGAGTAGTGCAACATTATGGTGCCAGTCACTTCTGATTCATGCTAAGATTGTTATAAAATACCCGTTTATCTTAAGAAATACCCAACAGATAAACAAATAAATGGTTTCATTTAGCAGTAAGTCACATTCATAGACTAACTGTGTTTGAAATTTTATTATGAAAAATAATATTTAGGACAAAAATTAGTTTTTGTTTAGGGCACCCATATGGTTTGTGTGACTTCTGATTCCCGCTAAGATTGATTTCTAAATTCCCGTATATCTTCAGAAATACCCAATCGATATACATTTAAATGGATTAATTTAGTAGTAAATCACATTCTTAGACTAACTGTTGAATTCATTATTTTATGAAAAATATAATTCAGTTACTAAATGAGTTTTTGTATATTGCACCCACATTGTACGTGTGACTTCTGATTCACGCTAAGATTGATTTAAAAATTCCCGCATGTCTTTAGAAATACCCAAAGGATACACAAATAAATGATTTCATTAAGTAGTAATTCACATACTTAGACTAATTGTTGTATTGATTTTATTATGAAAAATATAATTTACGAGAAAAAGAAGCTTTTGTATAGTGCACCCATATGATACGTGTGTCTTCTGATTCACGCTGAAATATATTTTTAAATTCCCGTATAATTTAAGAAATACCACTGGATATACATATAAATGAATTCATTTAGTAGTAAATCACATTCTTAGACTAACAGTGTTATTAATTTTATTATGAAAAATAAAATTTAGGCGAAAAATGAGTTTTTGTATGGTACAGCTACATGGTACGTGTGACTTCTGATTCATGCTAAGAATGATTTCAAATTCCCGTATATTTTATGATATACCCAATGGATATACTAATAAATGATTTATAGCGTAGTAATTCACATTCTTAGACTAATTGTGGTATTCATTTATTATGATAAATTTAATTTACGAGAAAAAAAGTTTTTGTATAGTGCCCTCTATGGTACATATGACTACTGTTTTAAGCTAAGATTGATTGCAAAATTCCCATATATGTTCAGAAATACCCAATTGATATACAAATAAATGGTTTCATTTAGTAGTAAATCACATCCTTATAATAACTGTGGTATTAAGTTAATTATGAAAAATATAATTAAGTGAAAAATTAGTTTTTTATAGTGCACCCATATGATAATTATGACATCTGATTCACTCTAATATTGATTTCAAAAATTCCCGCATATGTTTTGACATACCCAAAGGATATACAAATAAATGCTTTCATTAAGTAGTAATTCACATTCTTAGATTAATTGTGGTACTAATTTTATTATGAAAAATATACTCTACGAGAAAAAAGAATTTTTTGTATATGGCACCCATATGGTAAATGTGACTTCTGATTTACGCTAAGATTGATTTCAAAATTGCCGTATATCATCAGAAATACCCAATGGATAAACAAATAAATAGTTTCATTTAGTAGTAAATCACATCCTTAAACTGATGTGGTATTAATTTTAATATTAAAAATATAATTTAGAAGAAAATGAGTTTTAATATAGGGCACCCACATGGAACGTGTGACTTCTGATTCCCGCTAAGAATAAATTGAAAATTCCCGTATATCTTAAGAAATACCCACTGGATATAAAAATAAATGGATGTATTTATTAGTAAATCACATTCTTAGACTAACTGTGGTATTCATTTTATTATAAAAAATATAATTTAAGACATAAATGGTTGGTTTCTTTGTCGCTCAACGGTCATTTTTGCACATGAAATTTAATTAGACCGGTACCCACGGTTTAAAGTGGATTCTGAACCACTAAAAACATCCATGCCCAAAGTGGGATTTGAACGCACGAACTGTTGAACCGAAGCCAAGAGCGCTAAAACTATTCGGCTGCCTGCTTGGCTTAAGACGTAAATGAGTTTATGTTATTGTGCACCTATATTGTACGTGTTACTTCTGATTCTTGCTAAGAATAATTTCAAAATTCCCGTATATCTTAAGAAATACCCAAAGGATATACAAATAAATAGTTTCATTTAGTAGAAAAGCATATGCTTTAACTAACTGAGGTAATTATTTTAATATGGAAAATGTAATTTAGGAGAAAAATGAGTTTATGTATTGTGCACCTATATGGTAGGTGTTACTTCTGATTCTCGCTAAGCAAAATTTCAAACTTCCCGTATATCTTAGAAATACCCATGGATATACACATAAATAGTTTCATTTAGTTGTAAATCATATCCTTTAAATATCTGTGGTATTAATTTTAATATGAAAAATGTAATTTAGGAGAAAAATAAGTTTTTGTATAGCGCAAGCATATGGTACGTGTGACTGCTTATACACAATAAGATATATTTAAAAATTCCCGTATATCTTAAGAAGTACCCAATGGATATACAAATAAATGGTATTATTTATTAGTAAATCACATTCTTAGACTAACTGTGGTATTAATTTTAATATGAAAAATATAATTTTTGAGAAAATGAGTTTATGTATTTGGGCACCTATATGTTACGTATAACTTCTGATTCACGCTAAGAATAATTTCAAAATTCCCGTATATCTTAAGAAACACCCACAACATATACAAATAAATAGTTTGATTTAATAGTAAAGCATATCCTTTAACTAACTGTGGTATTTATTTTTATAAGAAAAATATAATTTAGGAGAAAAATGAGTTTTTGTATATTGCACCTATATGTTGCATGTGACTTCTGATTCACGCTAAGATATATTTCAAAATTCCCGTATATGTTAAGAGATACCCAATGGATAAAGAAATAAATTGTTTCAACCAGTAGTAAATCACATTCTTACACTAACTGTAATTAAATATATTATGAAAAATATTATTTAGAAGAAAAAGGAGATTTTGTATTGTGCACCCATATGTTGCATGTGACTTCTGATTCACGCTAAGATATATTCCAAAATTCCCGTATATCTTAAGAGATACCCAATGGATAAACAAATAAATGGTTTCATTTAGTAGTAAATCTCATTCTTACTCTAACTGTGGTATTAATTGTATTATGAAAAATATAATTTAGGAGAAAAAGGAGTTTTTGTATAGTGCACCCATATGGTGCGTGTGACTTCTGATTCACGATAAGATTTATTTAAAAATTTCTGTATATCTTAAGAAATACCCAATGGATAAACAAATAAATGGTTTCATTTATAAGTAAATCACATTCTTAGACTGTGGTGTTCATATTATTGTGAAAAATATAATTTTTGTAAAAATCAGTTTTTGTATTGTGCACCCATATGGTACGTTGACTTCTGATTCACGCTAAGATTGATTTAAAAATTCCCGTATATCTTAAAAAACAACCAATGGATATACAAATAAAATGATTTCGTTTAGTAGTAATTCACATTCTTAGATTATTTGTGGTATTAATTTTATTATGAAAAATATAAATTACGAGAAAAATGAGTTTTCGTATAATGCACCCATATGGTGCATGTGACTTCAGATTCACGCTAAAATCGATTTAAAAATTGCGTATAACTTAAGAAATACCCAATGGATATACAAATATATGGTTTCATTTAGTAGTAAATCACATTCTTAGACTAACTGTGGTATTAATTTTATTATGAAAAATATAATTTAGGAGAAAAATGAGTTTTTGTATAGTGCACCCATATGGTGCATGTGACTTCTGATTCACGCTAAGATTGATTTCAAAATTCCCGTATATCTTAAGAAATACCCAGTGGATAAACAAATAAATGGTTTCATTTTGTAGTAAATCACATCCTTAAACTGACCATGGTTTTAATTTTAATATGAAAAATATAATTTAGGATTAAAATGAGTTTTTGTATAGTATAGGGCACCCAAATGGAACGTGTAACTTCTGATTCACCCTAAGAATAATTTCAATATTCCCTTATATCTTAAGAAATACCCACTGGATATAAAAATAAATGGATTTATTTATTATAGTAAATCACATTCTTAGACTAACTGTGATATTCATTTCATTATGAAAAATATAACTTAAGACATAAGTGGTTGGTTTGTTTGTCGCTCAACCGTCATTTCCGCACACGAAAGTTAATTAGACCGGGAACCACGGTTTAAAGTGGATTCTGAACCACTACAAACAACCATGGCCAAAGTGGGATTTGAACGCATGAACTGTTGAACCGAAGCCAAGAGCGCTAAATATTCGGCTGCCTGCTTGGGTTAAGACATAAATGAGTTTATGTATTGTGCACCTATATTGTACGTGTTACTTCTGATTCTTGCTAAGAATAATTTCAAAATTCCCGTATATCTTAAGAAATACCCAAAGGATATACAAATAAATAGTTTCATTTAGTAGTAAAGCATATCCTTTAACTAACTGTGGTATTAATTTTAATATGTAAAATGTAATTTAAGAGAAAAATGGGTTTTTGTATAGCGCACCCATATGGTACGTGTGACTTCTGATTCAGGCTAAGATATATTTAAAAATTTTCTTATATCTTAAGAAATATGCAATGGATAAACAAATAAATGGTTTCATTTAGTAATAAATCACATTGATAGACTAACTGTGGTATTTTTTCTATTTTAAAAATTATAATTGAGGAGAAAAATGAGTTCTTGTATAGAGCACCCATATGGTGCGTGTGACTTCTGATTCAGGGTAAGATTGATTTAAAAATTAACGTATATCTTAAGAAATATCCAGTTGATATATAAATAAATGATTTCATTTAGTAGTAAATCACATTTTTAGACTAGCTATGGTATTAGTTTTATTACGAAAAAGATAATGTAGGAGATAAAGGAGTTTTTGTGTACTGCAGCCATATGGTGCACGTGACTTCTGATTCACGCTAAGATTGATTTCAAAATTCCCGTATATCTTAAGAAATACCCAATGGATATACAAATAAATGTTTTTATTTAGTAGTAAATCACTTTCTAAGTCCAAATATGGTATGCATTATTTTATGAAAAATATAATTTAAGACATAAAATAGTTCATGTATAGTGCACCTATATGGTAAGTGTGACTTCTGATTCACGATAAGTATAATTTTAAAATTCCCGTATATCCCAAGAAATACCCATTGGATATACAAATAAATGGATTTATTTAATAGTAAGTCACATTCTTAGACTAACTGTGGTATTCATTTTATTATGAAAATTATAATTTAGGAAAAAAATGAATTTTTGTATAGTGCACCCTTATGGTATGTGTGACTTCTGATTCACGCTAAGATATATTTCAAAATTTCCGTATATTATAAGATATACCCCATGGATATACAAATAAATTGTTTCATTCAGTAGTAAATCACATTCTTAGACTAACTGTGGTAATAATGTTTTTATGGAAAATATAATTTAGGAGAAAATTGAGTTTATGTATCGTGCAGCCATTTGATTTCTGATTCACGCTAAGATCGATTTCAAAATTCCCGTATATCTTAAGAAACACCCAATGGATATACAAATAAATGATTTCATTTAGTAGTAAATCATATACTTAAACTAACTGTGGCATTAAATTAATATGAAAAATATAATTTTTGAGAAAAATGAGTTTTTGTATAGGGCACACATTTGGTATGCGTGACTTCTGATTCAAGCTAAGAATAATTTCAAAATTCCCGTTTACCTTAAGAAACACCACTGGAAATAAAAATAATGGTATTTATATATTAGTAAATCACATTCTTATACTAACAGTGGTATTAATTTTTTTTATGAAAAATATAATTTAGGAGAAAAATGAGTTTTTGTATAGTGCACCCATATGCTGCATGTGAATTCTGATTCTCGCTAAGATATATTTCAAAATTCCTATATATCTTAAGAAATACCCAATGGATAAACAAATAAATGGTTTCATTTAGTTGTAAATCACATTCTTACTCTAACTTTGGTATTAATTGGATTATGAAAAATATAATTTAGGAGAAAAATGAGTTTTTGTAAAGTGCACCCATATGGTGCATGTGACTTCTGATTCACGCTAAGATATGATTTTAAAATTTCTGTATATCTTAAGAAATACCCAATGGATAAACAAATAAATGGTTTCATTTAGAAGTAAATCACATTCTTAGACTAACTGTGGTATTCATTGTACTGTGAAAAATATAATTTTGGTAAAAATGAGTTTTTGTAAAGTGCACCCATATGTTACGTTGACTTCTGATTCACGCTAAGATTGATTTTAAAATTCCCGTACATCATAAGAAACACCCAATGGATATACAAATAAATGATTTCATTTAGTAGTAAATCACATCCTTAAACTAACTATGGCATTAAATTTAATATGTAAAAATATAATTTAGGAGAAATATGAGTTTTTGTATACGGCACCCATTTGGTATGTGTGACTTCTGATTCACGCTAAGAATAATTTCAAAATTCACGTTTATCTTAAGAAACACCCATTGGAAATAAAAATAATGGTATTTATACATTTGTAAATAACATTCTTATACTAACTGTGGTATTAATTTTATTATGAAAAATATAATTTAGGAGAAAAATGAGTTTTTGTAAAGTGCACCCATATGCTGCATGTGACTTCTGATTCTCGCTAAGATATATTTTAAAATTCCTGTATATCTTAAAAAATACCCAATGGATAAACAAATAAATAGTTTCATTCAGTAGTAAGTCACATTCTTAGTCTAACTGTGGCATTAGTTTTTTTATGAAAAATATAATTTAGGTGAAAAATGAGCTTTTGTATAGGGCACCCATATGGTACGTGTGATTTCTGATTCACGCTAGAATAATTTCAAAATTCCCGTTTATTTTAAGAAATACCCTCTGGAAATACAAATAACGGTACTTACGTATTAGTAAATCACATTCTTATACTAACTGTGGTATTAATTTTATTATGAAAAATTTAATTTAGGAGAAAAATGAGTTTTGTATGGTGCAGGCAAATGGTACGCGTTACTTGTGATTCATGCTAAGATTGATTTCATAATTCCCGTATATCTAAAGAAATACCCCTTGAATATACAAATAAATTGATTCATTTTGTAGTAAATCACATTCTTAGCCTGTTTTTGTCCCTTCCTTGTATGAATGAGGTGTGAATGGTTGCCCACCCAATAAGCGGATTCCTATGGATTGTGTGTACTGAAGAAGTTGGACTCCACACCAAATATAATTCAGTTGGAAAAGTGGAGCAGCACACCCCATATTGCCAGATTTGACAGATTAAATTATAAAGTTTAATATTGGTAGATTTATTAAACTTTATAATTTAATAAATCTGTTAAATCTGCGGCTTTTTGATAATTAATAATAAAAATATCTTTTTAAATATTATAAAAAAGTATTAATTTCCAAATCAGGAAAAGTTAAACGGCAGAACAATTGAAAAAGTTTAGCAAAAATAAATTTAAGAAAATATAACTCTTAGCCATAAATATAATTTAATCAATGATGTAATAAATTTTGTGGGATATTTTAATCTATTTTTTCTCTCAATTTAGGCTGCCAAAATTGGATATAACATAAAAAAGGTATTATACCTTCTTGTCAGAAACAAATATTGCTCTTCTTGTGCTATAGCGGCAAAAAGAAATTTGGAACCCAAAAGTCACACATGATCTAAGAATTGGAATAGCAGTTCATCTGGTATGGAAGCTGACATAATTGTTGAAGATTTCTGCCACAGTTTAAATATGTACGGCTTAAAATTTGCCACTATGACAGGTGATGGAGACAGTAACGTATATAAAAAAATATGAAATACTAGACCCTACGACGATTTGGAAGTTGAAAAAATAGAGTGTATGAATCATTTGCTTAGAAATATGTGTAATAAATTAAAAGAAGTAGCAACAAACATAAAATCGGGTTATAATATAAATAATAGGAAATTGCTGGGGAAAGACATGGTAGCCAGTGCCAGTGATTGGCGCAAAGAACTGCTAACTTTTGATCAAAAAAATAGTTAATTTAAAAACAAAGATAATAAATATCCCAAATCATGTGTTTAGAAATCATGAAACATGCAAAAAGTATTTTTGTAAGGAAAATGCCAAAAAAATGATTTTCAGCTCCTTAAAAGCGATGGTATTTTATATAAAATATTAGAAATTTTAGAGTCCTTTTAGACCTGCATGACAAAAGTCTATTATATAATGCATAACGCTAATACTAATATTGTAGAAAAATCTAATTCAATTATTGCCAAGTTAACAAGTTGGAAGAGAGTCAACTATTGTCAAAAGATTTCCTACCAAACAAGATGCTATGCTTCAGTTCTTTCTAACAATACCAAAAATAATATGTTGAAATGCACAAAGCACTTAACAAAAATAGCCCAGGTAAATACTGCAAGTAGTTTGAAAATAAAAGAATAAATAAATTAAATAAAGCAAAAAATAAGTCAAAGCCTTGGAATTTAGCAAAGATTTTTCCAGGTTCCGACAAAAATTATGGCTCAGCTGCTGAAAAGCCAGAATTATCATATAATGAATACGAGGGAAAAATATCGAAATTATTGACTAGTCTAGCTCTTACTTTGAAAGAAAGAGAAGATTTAGAAAGAGCTACTATACTTCAAAGTGAGAGTGCTGTTTGGAGAAGGGAGAGAATAATTCGATTGACAGCGTCGAATTTCGGTGCTGTATGTCGGAAAGTTACCCTCTACAGGATGCCAAAATTTAGTAAAAACAATATTATACTCTAAAGTAAAAAATGAAGAAATTTTATACGGGATTATTCATGAAAAAACTGCCATTCTCGAACTAGAGGCTTGATGACTTTGGCACTTGGTGCAGGTGACGAAGGCTTTCCTGCCCTCGTTGTAAGTGAGGCACTTGATGGGACCATTAGCAAATCTTGAGAGAGTAGTCCGGGTACGTCTGTCACAAGGGAGGGCAAAGGACAAACCAGGTTTTGATCCCTTGTACCAATCATGGATACGGGGTGTTTGCCACTCCTCCGAGAATTTAGATTATTCCTGGGAGTAAAACTCAGCAAAGGTGAGTGTGGAAGAGGGAGTTGTTAAAATCCTGCAACCCTCCTTAGCAAGGTTATCTGCCATTTCATTCCCGTGGAGACGTGAACGTATCCATTACAAATGAATATCATGTTTAAGTGAAATGAACTTTAATGTAAGAATTATGGAGTTCCAGATCTTGTCGCCTACAAGAAGTCTACTTCTAGTCTGTGGAGGGTCTGTGTCTAGTCTTCTAGTCTGTGGAGAGAACTACGGCTGTCTGACAAGATCCATAGGTCACCATAATCCTCCTCAGAAAGAATAGCTTCTAGTCCCATGCCTATTGCAATCAATTAGGAGCAAATTTAGAACTCTATTTTGGACTGTTTTTATGGCGTTAGTATTTTAATTTTTACAATATAACGCGCCAAATCTGGCAGACTCGCTAATTTCGAAAGATTCTCATACAACACAATTTCATCTAGTAGACGTCGATGTGATATAATCAGCGGGATGTGCTCTAATCCAGTAGACGTCTCTTTTTGGTCCAGTTTAGATCCATGGCACGTCAAATATCCATCCATTTTACGTCCACTATACGTCTACGAGACGTTGCCATTGGATGGTTCATGGACGAAATTTGGATGTATTCATACGCACTGCTCTATACTAGGTAGTTTTAAGGATGTATTCTAGATGTGCGAAGATATTGAAATAATCCCTCATCAATCTTAGTGGCTCATATATTTTTGTCCACTAGACAATGAGAGAATTGCTTTTAATTAGCTTGTTACTTATGAAATTGCTTTTGCAAGACATTTTTCTTAATTTTCAGTCAAATATCCTAGATTTTTGACAGATTTACTGTTTAAGTTTTGTTAAAGTAATAAAAATTCTCACAATTGATAAATTAGCAGTATTTTTATGCTCATTATTTTATAATTAACCTTTTGAAAATTTAGTTTCTTATTATTTAAAATAAAACGTTTTTTTATTATTTGTGAAAGTTGAAATTTCTATGAAGTTTTCAGTGAATGCATAAATATATGAATTACTTTTATAACTAGAGGGTAACAATAAAATAGTAAAGGATATTTTTATTTGTAGAGTGTAATTTTTTTTCTTTAATATTAGGCAAATTATTGTTCATAGTTTATTTTTTTTTAATTAATTTTGTAGTAAGAGATATTTATAATTATTTATTTCTCAGCCTAATATTTTTACTAATTAGATATAATTTCAACAATGTCTTTTTTTGTACAAGATAAAAGAGATAAACTTTTATTTAATTAAATTTTCCCACTAACTTGAATATTCCAAATTATTATGACCGAAAATTCCGAAAATTACTTATTTCATTGTTTAAAAGCTGAATTATTTTTATTTGTAAAAGTTAAAATTTGCTTAAGAAAACATTCCAGCAAGAGAGTGTAAATATTGATTAATTCAAGAAAAATAGAACAAACTAATAGAATTTATTTTTAATGCACACAATTTATTCTAATTATTTACATTATATAGAGATATTAATTAACTGCAATGTTTGATTCGTTCATTGATAAATCTTGCTTTTTCATGACGTAACCAGTTCATTATCAGAGTTTTCATTTCACCATCGGTTGTCTTTGAATACTGTGGAGTTTACCGCACAGCTTCTGAAAATACAATTAAGTACAGTTAAAATAATTAACAATAACGATTAACATTTTCAGATCAATAACCTCAGACAAAATAATAGTAAAAATCCAGAAAATAATGTTCATGAATATTTATAATTTTTACTGATTTTAATTTAATTAATTTAATGATATTTAATTTAATTATTTTTTAAATTTTTACTGATTAATACTTAAAACTAATTGGCTGTAAATCTCATTAATAAAAAACAGCATAAATTAATCAGAAAAATATCAAAAATTTCCTTCACTAATTTAAGACATTAATTAACTTTATAATAATAGTGTTAAAAATATTTATATTTAATTCAGTAAGTGTTTTAAATATCTAATTACCCATTCAATTTCAAAGAAATATCATCTTTATAAATATGGTAACCTTTGTGTTTGATTAAATAATTAACATTACAAAATGTTTAAAATATGTTCCAAAAACCTTCAAATTATCAGATAGAATTGAACATTACTTTTATAATAGGAATAGTGCTTAAGTAATCAAACAGAGAATTGAATTAACATATTAGCACTTACATAAATATATTTCATTAAAGAAATTTTTTTTATGAGAAATATATTGTTCCATCATTTCTACAAAAGAAAACTTTTAATGACATGCTTATTCAAACATTGCACTTACCAAAAACTAACTGCTTCATATTTAGTCCATTAAAGGATTTCTTATCCCTAGCACCAAAATAACTGAACTCAGATGCAAGTTCATTGGTCATCAATTTTTTCAGGATGCTTATGGTGCAATTCCCGGAAGAAGTTCCCCCAGACAAGCTTAAAAAGTGGCTCGGAAACAAAACAAATAAAAATATAAATATTTTATAACTAAAACATTTTATAATTTAAAATTGAAATTACTGTATTAATTTTAGCAACATGTATACATTATATAGTCATAATAATAATTATTATTTACAGCATAAATTTCATATAAGTCTAAGAAAATAAATCTGTTATATATTCCTACATTTACAAAAGCATTTATAAAAAAATAACTATTTATAAACAATACAAAATCAAATCAACTATAGTATAATAACAGTCCCATATGACACAATTTCGTCCAGTAGACGTCGATATGACATCAGGTGGATGTACTGTAATTCTGTAGAGATTTCATTTTTTTCCAGTTTAGATCCATGGCACGTCAAATATCATAATACCAATTTTAGAAATGTTTATCTTTTTCATTACATATATGCTAAACCTAAGGGACTAATTTCTGGGAAAAATATACTATTTAGTTTTTTCCCTTTAGAATTGATTAAATAACTGAAATTTAAAAATGTTTAAAATTTGTAATGAATCTTCAAATTAGCAAAACAAGAATAAGATTAACAGGTAAAATTTAACGTTACCATTAAAAGTACAGAACTTAAATAATCAAATAGAGAATTGAATTTACATATTAGTGCTCAATATAAAAAGAAATGTTATTTACTAAGGGATATATTAAATGTTTGATTCAACATTTTTATCATTATTACAACAGTAAACTCTGAATAAAATTGAATATATGAAATTTTTATTTACAATTTGCATTCAGCAGAAAAAAATTGCCATGTTTTTAATCCTTTAAAGAATTTATTTTCTACATTGGTTCCAAATGAGCTTTAATAATACAAAAAATCAAAATTTTGAAGAATGTAAAAACATAAAATCTTCTCTTTTTCTGGTGAGATTTAATTAATTTTTTTTAGTTTGCTTATTTTAAATTTAATCTCATCCTCAGATATATAAATTTGTTTTCCTTATCAGTTAAATGAGAATAACAAAATTTAGAATTTATAAATGAGGTACATTTTATCTCTTAAAATACAATTCAACTTTATCAACCAAAGTAATTAAAGCAAAACACATAGAAAATATTTAAAATTATAAATATAAAAAGCTAACTATTTATAAAACAAATAATTTTTTCTATTTATTTGAAACTAGGTTCAGCCCATTATAAGCAATTTTTCATGCATAGCAGAGCAGAATATGAAACACTTACTATAAAAAAAATGAATTTCCAATCAACATTTAATAAATAAATAACATTTACTATGATGAAATGTGTACATCTTTTTTAATAATCTTCAAATTAGATCAATAAAGAGGACATATTTAATAGAACTAGAAATCAGATTATTGTGTGAAACGTAGATGCCATTCAGTTTATTTTTGCCAGTAAAGTCTTTGAAGTTTGTAGAAAAGTGAGTTACTAGAAAATTACTTTAAAGGAATACAATTAAAATTAGAAGAATATTGATATTTCTGTTTAAAACTAAACCAGAGCATCATTTATTAAATCAAATAAATCAACAAAATTTGCATGGAAATACATATATAATATTCATTCCAGTAACTTTATTTGTTGTTCTGTTTACGTAAGCATTTTGCTTTTTAATTTCACGGAGAGCATGCTTCTTAACTTCCTTTCAGGATATACTCATGCAAGCAAATGGTTTGTTTGTGTGGGAATTTTAGAAATTTCAGTTAGTTCCAAATTTTATTTTTTACAATAAACTAAATTTTTCTCATACAAAAAGGTTTTAACTATATTGATTTAAAAATAACTTTAGTAGAATTAAAATCAATGTATTAAGAGTTTCATGGCAACTTTCCGCGAGACAGAGTTCCCATTGGTTTAAAATTCCATGACGTCAGATACAACGTTTTAGCTACGTCACACTAAGACATCGAGAAGATCACATTTGTCTACTATAAGACGGCGTCTCAATCGGATTGTCTACCGTGTTTGCGGCCTGCCTAAGTTTACTTTCATTTGCAATTTGTCTGACTTATTATCCACTCCTATATTTTCAACACTAGTTTCTGAACATCGAGGAATTTTCAAAAGAATATTTCTGAATTCCTCAAGTGACACGTCATCTTCCCTTCTTCAGTCTAAATTATTTTTCTGAAATTCTGAGAGCGTTTCAGATAATCAATGATTCGAATAGAAGTTCAGATAGTTGGAGCTCTACTCTGTGTTCATGAGTTTCATAATTTAATCCAATTAAAATATTCAATAGAATGACATAGAAAATAATAAACATTCGACATCTCCTTCCACCTCCTCAACCTCTTTCCAGATGGTAATAGCTACAAACACAAAATTAACACAGACAATACTGTTTCTAACTTCACGAGCGAACTCCTAGCGATTAGAGAGACCCTCATATTATACCAACAAAACCCACAAACTATTGATTCTACCGAGGGATCAGTAATTTTCTCTGATTCTAAATCAGCTGTAGAAGCCATAGGAAATGGAGAGACCAACATCTCTTGTGATATTATTACCCTACTGGAACAGTTGCACACACTACAAAGGGAAATCCCTTGTCCTACAATGGATACCCGCTCATGTCAACATTGAGGGTAATGAATGTGCCGATAGCCTGGCCAAAGAAGCTAGAGACCTCGACAATAAGGTCACAATCACACTTGCTGATGCTAATGCTGTGGCCAAATATAGAATTATGTCTCATACCTTTAAAAAACCGCTACTAATAGAATTTAATTGTCCCAGGATTATCACATCCACAATTGCCATATTGAGGACAGAACACCATAAGGGCATGAAGTTTCTCATGGATAAAACAAGAACATATGTTCAATGTAAGCACTGCCCGGGAGTCCAGCTCACGCCCAATCACACCTTGGAATGCCCAGCTGTCGCGGTAAATTTATTGAAAATGGGAATGGTCCCACTCAGGGACTCATTGCAAGAAATTCTCTACAGCCCTGGTGCACCACTAATTGCAGAGGCAGTGGTCAAGACTTTCGATGGAATTTAGAGACTTTCCTTAGTATCTGTTACCTACACTAATTTCATGGACACGAGAACATCAAAAACATTGGACATCTAAATAACTAATTTTCCTCAATGCAAAAATTACCTGTATGTTACTCATCAAAATAATGATTTCTCATGAACGAGAATTTTTTATACATTTTTGGCCATATTTAGGTTTAGCAAATGAGAAAAACCATAAAAATACTAAGCATATCTGCAGGTTGATGGGCATGCTGAAGTCCTGTATCTACATCCCTTTGTTCAATAGTGAAGGAATGGAACCTGCTACTTATATACTGAAGAGTGATGTCCTATCTCTAGATTAAGGTGAGCTTAGTAATAGGTTTATGCTCTATTATAACTTTTCACACACGAGATTAGCCCAGCCAAGACCTACACATTAAAATAATGCTTCAAAGGAACTTAAGAACAACTTTGCGGTCAACTGCATCTTTGTTGTTCGCATCTATCGACGGCCGATGATTATTTCCGCCATTTAAAAAATACTGGAAACACAATGTCCACATTCGAGTCACAGTTGTGTTGAAACAAAAGTAAGAAATAATGTATATAAGCAAATGAAAGTGGAGTTTTGATTGCATGATAATTTAAATAGATCAAATTGTTTTTTGTACATAGCATTCTGAATATTTAAATTCTCGGTCATATAAGTACTTCCTTATTTAAAAAATTATTTTACTTATTTACTAGGTTATTTTACTTATGCTATTAAAGTTATTTTACTTATTACGTACCTGATAATTTAAATAAATCTAGTTACCTTTTGTACATAGCTTTGCCTGAAGATTTTAATTTTCGGCCATATAAATACCTGCTTATTGAAAAAGTTATTTTACTTATTTATTTTGAAATGTTTTGTATCTTTAAATATAATTGTTTAACTCCTTTTTTATGGGTTCATAATGATTTATGAGCTATGAGAAGATCGGACATTTACAAAGCAAGGCAAATTAGTTTATTTATTCCAGGGTCCCGAAATAATAAACTAAAAATATTTTAGGCTACAAAAGATTCTGTTGCGCAAAAGGTGGTGATAAATGCTTACTCTCTCAAAGCAGAAGAAAGATCCCCGATCATACTTAAAAATAACTAATATATGGGCTTGAGACTTCAAATTTCTTTACTTCCAACAGATTATTCAGAAACTAAAGGAATTATCACTACTATGAGTTCTACATCATATAAAAAGATTAGAAAAATTCTCACTGCAATGACTGCGAATTCCGGTCATTTTTTAATTGTTACAGCACACTAATTGCACTACGAGGGTCACTCTGAAATTTTTGAGATACGCGCAGACGAGAATTGACAAAATAACGGTTTAATTTCAAAGTATAAAGTATTTTAACACAGAAGACGATTTTTTGCTGACTTACTTCGACTTGCTTAGCGTGGAATAAATTTTAAACAGAAGACAAAATAGAGTTGACGCGAGAACATTTTCACACTTTGATTTTCTACGATTTCAAAGCAGGATTACACCAAGAAGAATGCGTTCAGCGATTGCAATTAGCAATGGGTGATGAATCTCCAGTTCGTGCTACTGTATTCAGATGGTTTAGAGAATTGAGAAGAGGTCCCCATTTTCTTCAAGATGAAGAACACACAGGAAGGCTGCCGTCGGCAGTCATCCCGGATAATGTGTCTGCCATACGAAAAATGTTAATGCATGATAATCGCTGCACCTATCAAATGAAACAGAAGGAACTTAACATTGGATCTGCAGCCATACACAAAATCATGCATGAAGAATTACACATGAAAAAAGTAGTTCGCCGTTGGGTTCCTCATAATCTAACGGAACATCAAAAATAGGAGCGTGTTAGAATCAGTAAAGAAACTCTTAATATGCTGAATGATGGTGGCCACTGCATCACTTCTAAAATTGTAACAGGTGATGAAACGTACATACCGTTTTTTGACGTTCCAACACGTCAAGAAAGCAAAGTATGGGTCTTTGAAGATGATCCCACGCCGACAATGGTGCAAAAACAACGCGCTCTGAAAAAAGTGATGTATGGCGCTTTCTTCAGAAGTACGGGATGGGTCAAAGCCATCCAGTTGGAAGGACAGAAGACAGTAACAGCAAACTGGTATACCACTCAATGTCGTCCAGAAATTCTACAAGAACTAAATGTTAGGGGAATAATGGTTCACCATGACAATGCATCTTCACATACAGCCGGATTAACAGTTGAGTTTCTTAAACAAAAAAACTAAAGTGATCGAACATCCTCCGTATTCACTGATCTAGCTATGTGCGACTTTTGGTTATTCTTTAATCTAAAATAGAACTTACGTAGAGGTCGTTTTCATTCAGAAGAAGAGATGGATGTGTCTATAAATGCATTTTTTTCATCTATTCGAAAAAATGAATGGCTTGAGGCATTTAATCTGTGGAAAATTCGTCTACAAAAGTGCATTGATGCTGGATGAGACTACTTTGAACACACTGAGATACAACTAGATTTCTAAAGTTATACTGGAATAAAAGTATAACTTTAGAAATCTAGTTGTACCTCAAAAATTCCAGAGTGACCCTCGTATAACATAAAAGAAAGAACTGAGAACTCACTGAGTAAAACAGTTTTAATTGCTTTACTCCCTGAATTTTGATATCCATCGGGAAGATTGTCTTTCGGAATGCCAATTTCATGGACAGAGGGTGGTATTTGTGTGCCGCAAAAGAAAAAAAACCCGGAAAACTCCTAAGCAACTAGGTCCTCTCAAAAAGTGTAGAATTTCTTCAAAGAATTTACAGATAGAATATCATTTTAGTGAACCAGACTCTTGCATTGATTAATCTAGTTAAATTTAAATGCCTAATAAATGAAGTATGAAACGTAAAATTTATCTTTTTTGAATTTCTGTGATATTATGACAAAATGCCAGAATTATAATAAATTAAAGAAGAAGTAACTTACAGATTCATTTTCTTACGAGATCTCTAAACAATTAAGTCTGTGGATTCAGTTTTAAATGCAACAAATTTAATCACTGCAAAAATTAATTAGACCTGCGACTGCAAGACTTTCAATTACTTTCAATAGTTTCATGAAATCTGATCAGTCTAATTTTGAATCTAAATTTTGCAACATCCCTATGTAATAATAATTTTTTTATGTATGTGCATATGTGCACGTGCATGCGAAAAATTTACTATTGAAATTTTAGAATTTAATTACAATTGTGATTTCCTCTCGGGATAAGAATAGAATTTTCTTTTTATATATTTCAGTAATTGCCTAAAACCCTGTCAATTAAGAGAATTTGTGAAAATTTTCTAAATTCACATCAAATTGTTTCATGTTGTTCCTCAGTAACAGCAAACTGGACGGGAACTGGAATAAAAAGTTAATTCTTAAAAAATGTTGAAAGAAATATTTTAGAACGTATGATTAAAAATGTTTGTGTATAACAGTTTATTAGCTAAAATAACTAATAATGATTTATGAGTAAAAATAATTAACTTTACATACACATTAAATTCATTATTTTAACAACAAAAAGGCTATTTAAATGGAAAACCAGAAAAGAACACAACTTAATTGGAAACCAAAACAATCACGTTTACTTCTGTCTTATGTTGGCACGAAAACTTAATCAGTTTTTTTGCATTAAAATAGAAAAAAAATTCTCTCTCTTTCTCGCTTGTCAACTGAACTTTTGTTCAAAGAAAAGAGATATAATTTATGAAAGAAACAACCCTATACATCTGGTATATGGTTTCCTATGACTGGTCGAAAATTGTGCTTGTTTCGCACCTGCCTCATGTGTGGTTTTTTCTAAATTTTTTTAACTAAATTACAAAAAATTTATTGAACCATATAGTTGATGTGGAACTTAATTTTCATATTTTGCCTGCGAAGTTTAACTTGATTGAGGCTTGCTGTTGACAAATCTATGACAAGTTCAGGATTATATATATATATATATATATATATATATATATATATATATATATATATATATATATATATATATATATATATATATATATATATATATATATATATATATATATATATATATATATATATATGTATGTATGTATATATATATATATATATATATATATATATATATATATATATATATATATATATATATATATATATATATATATATATATATATATATATATATATATATATATATATAATATATATATTAATATAAAGAAAAGACATATATAAATATAAAGTAATAAATACAATACTGAAAATATAATGTTGGAACTACAATGCATAATAGGAAATCTAGCCAGCGCAAAAGCAGCTAAAGAAAGATTTGCCTATATAAATAAGATAAAACATGAAGAAAGGTGAAATCAGAAATATATGAAGCAAAAGACAAGAAGGCATAGGGACCACGTCTTCATCAGGTGTATTTATTTTTCTACTATATTTTTGGTTCATGTATTGTGAGTATTTTCATCTATAGTGAGTATTTTTATTTTTCTGCATATATATTTATCTTTTCTACATATATATTTAGTCTAATTTTTAACTAAGTTTTTTAATACGAACACTCTTCTGGGGAATTGCTCGAAGATTTTTAGACATTTGTCCTTCGAGCATGTCAGAAAAGAGTGTTCATTTTTGCATAGCTGGCCATCTCCCTCCTGATGAAGACGTGGTCCCTATGCCTTCTTGTCTTTTGCTTTATATATTTCTGATTTCACCTTTCTTCATGTTTTATCTTGTACATATATATATATATATATATATATATATATATATATATATATATATATATATATATATATATATATATATATATAATATATATATATATATATATATATATATTATATATATATATATAATATATATATATATATTATATATATATATATATATATATATATTATATATATATATATAATATATATATATATATTATATATATATATATATATATATATATATATATATATATATATATATATATATATATATATATATATATATATATATATATATATATATATATATATATATATATATATATATATATATATATATATATATATATATATATATATATATATATATATATATATTTAAACCCCACATAGGCTTCAGAATGAGATTTATCCGACATTAATTTCATCTTTTTCGCATGAATTACTAAACATTTTTCAGACTTTTCTCTTCCTCTTTGAACTTTAAGTTCATTAAAACACAATTTGCAGATTTTCTGCTCAACTTCATCTTCTGAAACATAATCTTCCGAACATGATGTATGGACAGACTCCTTACATTTGAAGCAAACTATATCTTCACTGCATTTTTTTAAACAGACAACACATAATTTCGTAATGGGGTTATTTAATACTGTTTGTTCCACTACTTTTTCATCATCAGGTTGAGAAGAAATATTCATTGCAGTCAAAGAGTTTTGTAATTGCTCTTCGTCGACCAACGAATTAAGTTCTTCCTTCTGAATGCCAGTTGACAATCCCTTTTGAATATGACTACAGAATTAAAAATCAATTTTTATCTAGATTCCATTGATCGCTACGTTTTGAATGATTATTTTATCTTGAAATCTAACAATGTTTTATAATGACGAAAAATTTATCACACCTATTTTGTGTTACTTTCCCTATGTCTGTGATTCTATCCTATACATTTATTGCTGATGCTGACTGAAACAGAAACGACAATCTATGACAAACTCTTTAGATATATTTTTATTTAAATCAATGTTCTTCCTCAAAATTTATTGATTAGATCCAGCAAAATTTATTGATTAGAATTTTTATCCAATATTCTTTAATCTCTTCCCTACACCACCAACATTATTTAATTAAATATCATTGAAATGCAGATTGCATTGAAAGTAGTCCAGAAACAAGTTAAGAATACGTATTATTATGAAATGATAGTTTTCTGTTGTCTCCAATAAGAACTTAAAATAGATCATTATTTAAAAAAGTATTTCTCTACAATGTCGCACGTGTTGAAAGGAAATGGAAACTCGAATGGTATCATGTACAATCGTATTTGGTCTTTCTTATTCATATTATAATATTGTGGTCGTGATTTAATTTTTTCCGATTCTATTTATTTAGAAAATTTTTATCTCTGCGTGTTAGTTATGATACTTAACATGTGGTTTGAATTTAAATGTGATTAGCAGAGTTTTTAAGCATATTTAACTTCTTAAACAATGTGAGAAAATATTTTAAAATATGTAGCAATCATCTTGCTTCTATATTTGTTATCAGAATTTTTTTATCCGCAGTAACTTTTGGATTGTTAAGAGTTGATGATAAGAATTTTATGCATCAGATCAAATAAGAGTTAACCCAATTAAGAACCTGGTCTATCAAGATTAACTGGTTGCGAGAGTGTGATAAATTAAGTCTTCTTTGGGCAACACTAGGACAACAATTGCTATGATTTCTTTGTACCAGCAAATATTGCCATGTCTATATATCTATATATCTGCCCAATTTTTTTCTAAGAGTTGTCAAAAAATCTAGATGGAAAATGCAAATTCTTGTTTATTTTGTTATTTAGGGAGCCAGTCCCAAGAGTTTTGAAAGTTTAGATATATATTATTGTAATTCCCGGAACAATGGCCTAGAGTCTATTCCGGGAAGATAGCTATATTAAGTGATAGTGAATTAGTATTGTGATTCAAATCTCTTCTCACTCCGACCTACACCTCTATGTTGGTGGCTCCCAGTAACACCAATAACATCGGTGGCTAACGTAGGCGGAGGGGCACTGCTTTTGTTCTAATTTCTTATAATTTAAAAATTGTTTTTGGTTGCGTGTGCCAAATTAATTAGTCTTAATTTGTATAAGTTTGTTTTGTCAGGTGTGCTAAATACTAGCATACCGACACCATCATGACGGAAGTACCGTCTTTCCAAGGTGGAGATGCCACTATTTTGAGTTCTGACTTAAAGATTAAATGTTATCGTTGATCTTGAAAAAGACCTTCAATCAATAATAGCTAATAGTAAACTAACACTAACATCACAAGCGAAGATACGAGATGGAGTTAGTGACTTCATGAAAATAGTAATGAATCAGGTGCTGGAAATTTCATATCTTAAATCTCAAATCAAGACGACTTAATCGTATGCTGAGGTGGTTCAAAAAGTTACCGGCATAGACCATAACTTGCACTCTCATTCTAAAATTAAGGAAAATAGAGATAGATCAAGACAGAGGAAAAATAATATTTTAATAGTATATCCCCATAAAGAAGGGAACACCTTGGATGATACTAGAAAATTAGTCAAGAAATTGATAGATCCATCAAAAGTAAAAGTTAATGTAAATAAAACAAGATCTATTAGGAAAGGAGGAATAATAATAGAAACAAATACAGCAGAGGACATAGATACTATAATGAAAGAAATTAAAAGTCAAGACAAAGAAGAGGAATTAGTAGCAACTAAACCCAACAGAAGAAAACCAAGGATAATAATATACGATGTAGATAAGGATATAGAAAAAGAAGAAATAGCTTATAACAAGAATGACTTAGATGAAGACTTTGGACTGGAGGTTCTGTATAAATTCAATGGAAAATATGGGAATAATTAGATATTAAGTGTAGAGAGTAAGGATTGTCCAAAAATTAAAGATAAAAAGAGATTCTATTTGGGTTGAACTGCGGTTAGATTCAGAGAGTATATAAGAGTAGTACAATGCTACAAATGCTTAAAATACGGACACTTTGCTAAAGTCTGTCAAAACGAAGAAAGATGTGGTAACTGTGGAAATAAACATAAAGAAGATAAGTGTGAAAATGATACCAAATGCTGCAATTGTATAGATCATAATGACATATTTAAAACTAAATACAATATAGATCATGGAGCAAAAGATAAAAGGTGTCCAATTTATGATAAAGAATTAAACAATATAATTTCAAAAATTGACTATGGATTATAAAAACAATAGGCAAAAATTAAAGTTCTTACATATCAATTTAAACCACTGCCATGCAGCAAACTTATCAATAGCCCAAGAAATAATAATGAATGATATAGATATAATATCTATAAATGATCCATATGTCTATAATAATAAAATTCTGGATATCCCGAAACAATACCAAATAACTGCCGATTCACAACCTAAAGCAGCAATACTTATTAGAAAGGAAATTAATGGAATACATATCTTAAAAGAAAAAGAGACAGTTATAGTTAAATTATATAATTATATATAAAATATTAAAATAGAAATAAAAGAATTAAAGTTATATATTTGTTCTGTATATATGCCGCCCTCGAGAGAAATAGAACTGGTCTTAGATCAAATAGAACCAATAATTATGGCAAATAAAAGTGATAAATGGGCTATATTTGGTGATTTTAATGCGAAGTCGTCGATATGGAGTCCAAGAAATACTGGCATAAGGGGACAAAAAGTTATAGACTTTGTCTTTAAACATGATTTAATAATAGAAAATGACCCGGATAGCAAGCCAACATATAATAGTACATTGGGATCAAGTTGGATAGATCTCTTGATAACCAAAAATTTAAACAAAGAAATGATAACAGACTGGAATATAAGGGATGACTTTACGGCAAGCGATCATAATATTATGGAATGTAATTTAAAACTATGCACAAATAAAAGTAATATAGAACTAAGAATGAACTTCAAAACAGTTAACTTGTTAAAATTTAAACAAAAGTTAGAAATACTTATAGAAGAGATAAATAATGAAACTATAGAGACGACTGAAACGAATGAATTAGTTGAAATTATAGAAAAGAAATTATACAAGATCTGTATAGAAAGTAAGAATATTACTAACAGACAAACAAGGAACACCAATTATTGCTGGACGAAAGAGTTGACAATTCAAAGATCCAAAGTAAGAGCCCTTAGAAGAAGATATCAGAAAGAATCAGACGCAGAAAATAGACAGGAATTTAAGCAGAAATACAAAAAAGAAGCGGCAATTTATGGGAAAAACATAATCTATATAAAACAAAATGCTTTCAAAAATTACCTGAGTTCTATTACTAACGAAAACGTCTTTGGAAATTATTATAAAACTACAAGACAAGAAAATGCAAGAAATACATTAACAAGCGTGATTGTGAGAGATGACGGAAGGATTACCTCTAACTTAACAGAAGCAACAAACGAAATTGTAAAATATAACTTCCCTTACGAAAATCCAGTACAAACTGAAGAAAATTATGAAACCACAGAAGATAAAAATATTACTATTTTTGAAATAGAAGAAGAAATTAATGAAATGAAAAATATGCAAAGTCCCTGGATTTAACAACATAGAGTTAGAAATTTATAAAGAAATATTTTATACGAACAAAGAATGGTTTACAAAAATTATAAATAAATGCTGGCAAACCCACATATTTCCAAAGATCTGGAAGACTGCAAAAATAGTTCTAATTCCGAAAGAGGGCAAAGACCTAACATCTGTAGAATCATATAGACCAATATGTCTATTACCCGTATTTTGTAAAATCTTAGATAAAATGATCCTAAATAGATTAACATATGTATTGAACCAACAGAACTTTATAAGTAACAGAGAGTACGGCTTCACAAGAGGAAAAAGCACAAACGACGCAATATACGAAAGAGTTACCCAAATAAATGAAAATAAGAAAAACAAATTATATACCTGTATAATATCCTTGGACATTAAAAATGCTTTTAACTCCGTGAGAAAAGTTAACATGCTGGAAATTTTAAACAAATGTAAATAAAATAAAAGCCTATACAAGATAATCAAATCATTTTTAAATGATAGAACATATTTGGATTATGATAAAAATGTTAGAGAATATAATATTGGTGTCTCACAGGGCTCCTCTTTAGGACCAATCTTCTGGAATTTAATAGTCAATGATTTATTAACCGAAAAGTTTGACGATAACGTTTATATACAAGTATATGCAGATGATTTGATTGTGTTACTAAGAGACAAGACATATTATAAATTCACAAGTTTATCAGTAGAACCAATGAAAACAATAGAAAATTGGATTAATAGAAACAAACTAAAATTGAGCATTAATATTAGGTTGGTGCGTATGAAATGTCGGATTCTTAAGTGATTGTATAAAACTGCATATCTTTCTTCAAAAGCTGTTTATTCAATCAAAGTATGCTCCATTCGCTTCAATACACTTCTCCCAACGAGATTTTAAAGCGTAGATGCCTATCTTAAAAAAATTTTGGTCTTTAGAATTAATAAACTCTGATATCGAGTTTTTAGACTGTCTTCATTTTCATAGTGTTTGCCCCTTAAAAACAGCTCTAAATGCTTGAAAAAATGAAAATCGGTCGGCGAGAGATCCGGTGAATATGGTGGATGCTGCAATGATGAGCATACGTTTAACCGATCCAGCTTATTTCGCTCTGTCAGTGCGTGCGGTACCCACTTGTCCATCTTCTTAACCTTGCCAATCTCAGAAAGGTGTCTCCATATCGTTGTATGGTCAACTTTCATCCTGATAGCAAGTTCCCTCGTGGATACGGCTGGATCCGCTTCCACTAGAGCCTTCAGGTCATCATTCTTCACAGACGTTTTGGGTCTTCCGCGCGGCTCATTTTGCAGTGAAAAATCGCCAGTCCGAAATTTTTCGAACCAACGCTGCACTTTCCGATCGTTAACCGTATTCTCCCCAAACGCTTGGTTTATGTTGCGTGCAGCTTTTGCAGCACTATTACCAAGTTTGTACTCATATAAGAAAATGACGTGAATGTCGGCAGAATTCATATCGGCAATAAACTCAAAAGAAATAAAAAAGGGAAGACCTTCGAGAAAACCTATTTTGCTGAAATGAGTCTCTGGCAATGGACAATACGAGTATGAATGAGGTTATGCCAAATACAAAAGTATAACGAAAACAGGGAGGAAAACGTCCGCATGTAAAGAGAATCCGACATTTCATACGCACCAACCTAATAAAAGTAGCTACTCAATATTCACAATAAAAAAAGACATTACAAGAAGGCCAAAAATACAGATTATGGAAAAGAATATTAAATACACTTCTAATATCAAATACTTAGGAGTAATTATGGACACCAAACTAAGTTGGACGGACCACCTAAATAACCTACAGGAAAAAGTCTATAAATTTATGAATAAAATTCACAGAATTTCCAGAGTTGCATGGGGCATTAAACCTGAAATTACTAAGACAATATACAAAATAGTAATAGAAAAATGATTTTATATGCAGCTCCTGTCTGGTATAAAAACACAGTAAAAATAAATTCAAAACTAAACCAGATACAAAGGATACCACTACCAAAAATTTCAAAAGCATATAAGACAGTTTCAACAGAAGCCCTACAAGTACTAACAGGATGTCCACCCATAGATCTATTGGCTTACATAGACAAACAAAAATATTTAATTATCAATCAAGGCATCAATACTAAAATAGGAAGTATAGAATTCAATAGCAGTAATACCTGGAATAGACAAACACAATATAATTATCCCCCATGGGAGAAAAAAGATATTAAACGGCAAAATTCTATCAATACTCAACAATACTTTGCATTTACTGATGGCTCTAAAATAAATAATAAAGTGGGTGCAGCTATTATAATTGGATATAATAACACTATAGAAGACATAATTAGAATTAGACTAAACTATCAAGCAACAGTATATGAAGAAGAAGCTATAGTAATATTGAAAACTCTAGAATACATAATTAACAAAAATATCGATAACTGCAGTATACATTCTGATTCCAGATCAGTATTAGATACCTTAAAATATAATAAACAAGGCAACAAAACAACACATAAAATACTAAATTTAATTTATCAGAATGATAAGAGATTCAAGTTTCATTGGGTTCAAGCTCATCAGGGGATAGAATATAATGAACTAGCAGACAAAAATACCAAACAAGCTACCAAGGAAAGTAAAATAACACATATAGCACCATACTCAAAACAACAAATTAAGACAATAGCTAATAAACCCATATTGAATCTTTGGCAAGATAGGTGGAATAAATCAACAAAAACAAGAACACTCTACGATATTTACCCAAGAATAACAAAAAAAAGATTATCAGCCGATTTTTTGATTAATCAAATAAAAACAGGACATGGGGCATTCGGCACATATCAAAATAGATTTTTCAACAAGACGGATATCTGTAAATATGACAATAGCATACAAGACATCGAGCACATTATTTATGATTGTAGCAAATTTGAAGCCATAAGAACTAAAAACTTTCCTAAGAACTATAAACTTCAAAAAATTAAACAATTATTAAATAACTTAAAAGCAAAAATAGGAATCGTCGAAATAATGTATATACTGTTCACCGATTCATTATCATGAATAAATTAAACATTAATATTAAGTATCTATACTATAAGATTGTAAAACAAGTTGTTGGTTAGTTTTGTTAGATTTTAAGTTATTAATTAAACAAGTTGTTCAAAGTTTTGTTAGTTAATTAAGTTTTGATTTAATAAAGGCAAGTAGCCCAATCTTCCGTTAGAGTGAGTCTTGGTGAACCGCAGGGTGGTGGTTGCCGGTCTGCGTGTAGGATCCGGACCGTAACATGGTGTCATGGACTTTTTGGTCTGCGCCGATGTTGATGCAGACTTGGATTGGAAGCTGGTGCACCGGCTACCGATCGGCCTTGAGCCAAGTGCTCTCCTGGCGGATTATTGTCCGCGATCAGTCAGCTTCGCTGCCGAATACCTGAGGGTGGGAGGGCCTTAAACATCTAGCGTTACTTTGTTATTTAACTGTTATTTAAGGATTGATTAAAAATCATTGACCTTGTTCAAAATGCAAAAAACAATATTTAGAATTGTATGTTGCATATTTTAAAATTGAGCCATTTAATTTTAGCTGATGTTATTATCGCTTTACAGGAGGCCAGGTGGTCTGATTGAGAAATGTGGCTCTCTAGTATCTGGAAACCTCACATAAATTAATTTGCTGAATTTTCTAAAAAATCCGAACTCTTCATTCATTTATTAAGTTATGTATAGAACATGAGTTTTGAACTCTCAGAGTCCATGTAGTGGATATACTGACAGCCAATCATGTTGTAAGTCATTTGAAATCAAAACTGTGTCTAACAAAATAAACCTGGGGAAAAAAAAGAAAACAGAAAAATTCCGAATGCTTAATCTGACAGTTCAAAAAGGAATATTCAGTTAATATTCCTCACCTAATATTCAATAATAGCTAGAATAGAAATCAAGATATTTCCCTATAAGCAGTACGATTTCATCGGAAACAATTTAAATTAGTGAAAACGGAATAAAACCATGTCGCTTGGCTGAAAAAATATCTCCAAGTTCTAACACCAAAATGTCGTATGATCGCAAAAGATATCTGAAATATTTCAAAGCCATGTTTTGGACTGTCGAATGGTCAAGGCTGTTGTAAAATATTTTATTTTCCATCACGTGACTGGATTACGAGTGTGCTGGATATGAGGGAAGGAAGGAAACTCAAAATATTTCTAAGCACTCTTCGTGAAAGACTTGTATTCAGAAGATAGATGAGTAGCATTCCATTTGTTCAATAGCAGCCAAGACCTTTTACTCTGAAGAGCAGAGTTCTACCACAATAGACCACCTACCCACACAAGAGCATTCTAGAGAGCTCATATCTCACTATTTATCCTAATTCATTTCAATAGTATACCTATTGAAATGAAAATATGGTGGTAATGAAAATATATTTATCTCACTACACTTCTCATGATAAACTTGAGGCAAACTACTGTTACTGAACTTGCAACAGAATGGTTGGAGTTCTGAACATCGGTTAAAAAGTTCGAGGGGTCGAACCCCACTTTAGACTTAACAATTTTTTGTATTTTGGGATTCTTTTGAAACTGTACGTTTTGATCTAATTATATCTCTTTTGTGCAAAAAATGGTCGTTGAGTAACAAATAAACTAAGAAAATTGCTGTTGTCTGTTAAATTAAAAAGTATTGGATCTGATTTTTTATTTGATTAATGTATGTAAAATACAAAAAAATTTACCTTCACATATTCCGGCATTCGATTGAGAATAACCGTCTTTACAAGTGCAATTTTTCACACCTTTTTCGTAGTAACATTCTGTACTGAATTCTCCACAATCGCACTCTGAAAATGAAGTAAATATCAAGGAAAGAAAGAAATTCCATCTATTTAAAACAGCTGCATTGCTATACGAACAAAAATTCCTTCGATAGTTAAACATATATCAATCGCTAAAAGTATAAATTGCTTTCATATAGATCATTTTGTATTTATTAGAAGTGCACATATAATTTTAAGAAAAGCTTTGAAAAACTAAGTGTCATAGATCCAAAATTTAAAATATTGTAATGGACGATAAATTTAAATATACTTAAAAATACATGAGCAATTATCAAAATTATTAGTTGAAATAATTTAAATGCAGTTTGAAAAGTATTTTAAATTCTATAATATAAAATACATTAAAAAATAAAAAATTTTCTGGTTTTTGTTATAAATATAAAACACATATTATTTTTATATGTATGAAAAATTGGAATTTTATGTAATCTATATAAACAGAATATAGTAATTGAAACATATCAGTTGCAATTAGATTGAAATAATATATGATTAGTATGAATTTTTATGCATATAAATAGGGCAACATTTCATGTACAAACGGAATACAGCGCTCCCTCGCCACTTCGCGCTTCATATTTTGCGGCTTCAGTGCTTCGCGAGTTTTCCCAAAATATTCATCGAAAAATAAAAATGAAAAAATACAGCCATGTCGGCAGCCACATTGCGGAAAGGATCGTTGTTTCATGGTGATGCGCGAGAAAGTAGTATATCTGCATGTCAAGCAAAGAAAGGAATTGACTCAGAGTACATACCACGGGCTCTCATACGGCCGTATTCACCAAACACGGGTTAACTTGAGTGTAGCCTATCTCGGATATAACTCAACTCTAGCATGACTCGCCGATTCTTATTCACGAAGCGGGGAAATCCCCGTGTAAGACAACTTTTGAGTTAACCGAACACGACATGTAAGACGGCTTCTGATTGGCTAGCAGAAAATGTAAACAAAGCTTCGTAGCGAGCGGGCAAGTGATTTCGTCAAGATGGACAAAAGATTAAATTTTACACCGTTAGAAATTGCGACACTTTTGGAAATAGTAGAAAAGTATGCTGATATCATTAACTGTAAAAAAACAAATTGTATCAGCAACGATAGTAAGAAAAAAGCTTGGGAGAAAATATGTCTTTAGTTTAACGCGGTAGCTGGGGTGTATAAAAGTACGCCTCAGCAAATTAAAGATAAACTGTAAAAAACTCTCAGCAACACAAAGCTGCAGACAAGGTAGAAATTTTTAAGACTGGGGGTGGAACAGCCAAACTGATATCAACAGACATCGATCATAGTCTACAAGAGATTGGTTTCGTCCGAAAACATTTGGAATGTGCCTATGATTCTGACTGCAGATACCAAGAAATTACATCGGCCAATCAAGGTAAGAAAAATATTCAAAAATACAATTAATGTATTACTATTTATGTCAAAAAGAATAAACTGTGCCTATTAAATGGATGTTGTTATAATTATATAGTTTGTGATTATAAATGTATATGTATTTATAATATACACAGGTATCTTTAAAAATGAAATACTTGAATTAGCATTTTAATAATTTAAATTAGCTTTGTTGTGAACTGTAAAAAATTTACTCCTGAAAAATTAGACAAAAATATCAACATTATTAAATACATCTATTATATGTATTCATATTTAAGAATTTAATGTAATATTAGAATCATTATTCTGATAAAAATTATGTGTAGAAAAGTAAAATTAATTATTGGATATGTTAAAATTATGTACAAGTTTAAATATAATAATTTAAGATGTGAATCACTTTTTGTAAAATATATAACATTTTTATTTATATAGTATGCCAAAAAAGAGTAATATAAAATCTTGTGAATAATATTATTTAACAATTATGTAAAAAGTTTTAATCTTATAACAAGTAAATCCTTTTATAAAATTTTGGTAGAAAATATGTATGGGTAAAATGAATAAAATAAAATTTAGATTTCTCTTCCAGAAACTGAAGTTATATCACTTGTGGAATGCTCTGAAAAAAACAAGGAAACTGAAATTGTAAGTAATATTGCAAGACATTTTATATGTACGTACAGAATAGTAACTTATAAAAAAATTACGTACTAGTTTCCATAGGCATAAGACATGAATATAAATAATTACTGTATTTTCATTTTTGCGAGAAAAATTGTGGTTGAATAATACAGATTCATAATTTATTTAGAATGCTTGCAAAACAAGATGTAGGATATACATACTTCAATTCATACATATAATTTTTTGCATGTTATTAATTATATTTTCAGATAGTGCCCCAAGTAGTTGAAATTCCACCTTTCATAGAAACAACATCTACTGAAGTGGAAAATGAAATTTCAACGCCAGTAGCAACCCCATTTATAAAAAAAGAGCTATAAAGAGAAGGCCAAATGCAACAGAAGCTGCAGCGAAACAAATAACTGAAGATGCTAAGCAAAGGAAAAGCATCTTAGACTCGGAACATGAACTGAACATGAAAATTAAACAAGAAATGCATGCAGCTATGCTGGAGGAAATTGAAAGAAAAAAAGAAGAAAAGAAGAAATTCATAAATTAACAATACAGAATATGGAAAGTGAGGAAAAGAGGAAAGAACGAGATGAAGAAAGAAAAGAAATTGAACACGAACTGCGAATTGCTGCATTAAAGTCCGAAATAAATGCAAATGCAGCAAAAGCATTATATTTTCTCAGCAAAAGCATTATTTGATCTGAGTTTCTTAAATTATAAAGAGCTAATATGGAATGATTAATTTATACAAATCAATGTTACAAGATAGGTTAAAATAGTAAAACAAAAAACGAAGTAAATTTATTAAAGAAATGTGAAACTGAAAATGTTTGAATTTTTTTATACTATCGTTAACATTTGTTTTAGTGATAAATGCAGTTTTCTATAGTTAAATTAAGTTTCTATGCATTTAAAAAAATATTTGAAAATATTGCATGAAAGAACAAGTCAATCTTAAAGACAACACATTTTTAAATTTAGTGAAATTTTCAACATTTTATTTTGCACAAAACAAAATATCTTATTTGATTTCAAAAAATACATAAAATTTTATATGAGAAATTTGTATTTATAAAATAAACATGGGCAAATAATGAATGAAAAAACTTTATTGTGCATAAAAATTAAAAATAAGAGTTGACAATGGCATTTCTTTTTGAAATGCCAGCACATTCATTATTAACATAATTGCTGTCATGGTCATTATCCTCATTCGGAATTTCTATGCTGTAGCTGTCACCCATTCTTAATGCGATGTTGTGCAGCACGGCCGTAGCTACAATGATTGTTTGTGCATTTTGTAAACTGCACCGCAAAGGCAGAGAAATGCATTGGAACCTTCGCTTCCAAACTCCATATTGGCGCTCCACGACATTTCTCCCCAAGATGTGAGCTGCATTATACCTATAAATGAGAAAATAAAATTTATTTTTAGTTTTGAAGGAAAGTGCAGAATACAGCAATTAGAAATTAATCATAAATTGCATAATATTTTAAGAAATTCTTTTGACTAGTATAATATGAACTTTGGTTATTAAATTATCTTGCCCATAAAAATCTATTTAATGATTAATTTTTCTGTAATATTCACTAAAGCCTGATAACATATCATTACTTAAAAGTATCCTGACTACTCTTTCATAAGCACATCTTTTTTCTTTTATAAATAATCATTTTATACATTTTTTTCATCTTTGTGATTAATTTTAGTGAAACATACAGAATCAAAATGATCGGAAGAAAATTAATCACTTTTATAGAATGATTTATAAATAGTTTACCATTTTTGTAATTTAATGTACAATAATTAAATTTAAAATGTCAACATAAAATGATTTATTAAACTCAACGCAAACTATCACTTGACACTTTTTTATTATTTCAATTAGTAAAAACATTCAATGGAATACAGAAATTTTACATATCATATTAACTATGAGGCAGTAAAACGTTTCTGTAATATTGCTCATTGACAGGAAATTTTTTTATTTAAAAAAATAAAGAAAACAAATTGTGAACAAAAATTACCTCCTTTGCCTATCCGAGTTTGGATGAAGAAAAGGTGTCATCAAGTATGACCGCAAAGGATATCCATTATCACCTAATACATGATACGTATTAGGCACTTCGGTTTCCAGGTGAGCTCTTAAGTAAGAATGGTCAAACACAGTACTATCATGAGTACTGCCTGGCCATCGTACAACAATATTTCTGATGTATAAATCCACATCACTCATGGTTTGTACATTAAGGCTAAAAAAGCCTTTGCGGCATCTAAATATCTCACCGATGTCACATCCAGGACTTTGAATTTCAATATGTGTGCAATCTAGTGCACCGAGCACACCTGGCAAACCACACAACCTATAGAAGCTTGAGCTAACCTGTAAAAAAAACATTGTTTAAATCCATGTTGAAAATAAAATGCTTTAGTACTTTGCTATTAATGTGTCAACTTTATATATTCAATAAAGCTAATTTATATAAAAGAATAGTTCTTTTTATTTGGCTAATAATATGATTTAACATTTTAATCAAAATTTTCACATAATTAAAATTTAAAACTTCTCTCGATAACATTGTTCAGCAACAGTTTCACTGTTTTTTAACACCTATACTGCAAATTATTTAAAAATTTATAATAACTTTTGCATCCAAAAATGAAAATTTTGCAACATAACTTTCCATTAAAAATTTATTTATGTAGTAAATAATTGCAGAACACCTTAGGTGTACTCTTAAAACTTCTAATTTCTATTAACAGTTAAATTTTTTTTAAAAAAACCAATATTAGCAAGAGTTTAAATTGTTGCAATGTTGTTTAAATTATTTTTGTGCTATTTGCTTTAATAACAATCCACAGGTATGAGAGAATATAATTGACAATAAGGGTAAAAACTTGACCTGATGACTTGTTTTGACAGCAGTTCATTGTTTTTTGACATATATATTGAAAATTACATAAACTTATACAATAATTTTATTAATAATTAGTGCTATTTGAGAAAATGAGTGTTTTGCCAAGTTTCCCTAATCAATTTTTTTTAATAATGAATGCATGTGAAAAATTTTTATACTCATACTTTGTGACTGCAATTTTTCTAATATCAATTAATTATTTATTTTCATTATTGAGAAACAAATTACATCACATAAATGACTCATTATTTTTGTGCTTTATTCTCTGTATTGTCACATGCAGGTTCACACATTTATTAACAAACTTATATAATTGAAAAGCCACATCTGCTCTTGTTAACCAATTTCGACAACAAAAATACTCTTTTTTAACACTTTTGTAAATTATGCAATACTCATTAATAATATCATTTCAAACATATGATTAATAATGGAATGGAATTTTTGTTGCTAAATTTGTTGCTTAATTATTAAAATTGTTTTTTAAATAAATTGCTGGGTATGAGATAAATAACTTAGATTTTTTCTCATTAGATAAATTAAACTACACACAATATCAAACACTTATTATTTTGGCATACATCATATTAATTTGTATAGTTGAATATGCATTTACTTACTTCTCTTCGTTCCTCTTCATTTTGTGGTAAACAAATGTATTCGGAATGGAGCCAGGCTTCTGGCGACATCGGTCACAGCACGACTCACTGATGGTTGGCTGCACTGAATTATATCGCCGATGTTCAGTTGTTGAGTTCCTGTAGCAAAAAATCTTAAACCAATTAAGATTTTTTCTGCAGGTGTCAATGCTTGGTTTCGCCTAGTTCGCGATTCCAATTTCGGCGATAGACGCTGAATTAAAATTTCCACCGTACTTTTATTCAATCTGTAACGGCTACGAAAATCAACTTCGTCCAAAGTTTCAAAATCATTTTGCCTACTTTCATATACAAATCTCGATCTTCTTTCCATTAATTCAAGATTTTGCAAATCTTGCATATCAATGTCAACAAACATATCGCTTAGGTCCGCCATTGTTTGCTGACCCGGCGCTAACACTCCGAAATCGTAGGGTTATTCTAGGGATCCATATCGGCGAGTTAATCGCTGTTTTTGTCGTGGTGAATAACGTTTCATGACTTTACTCGCCCTTTACCCTGAAACCTCGTTTAACTCTGGTTGGTGAATACGGCCGATAAAGGTGGGTGATTGGTTTCCGGTGCGACATCAACCAATGAAAGTGCAGTGAGGCTGGTTCACATCATAAGGAAGGAAAGATTTGTCAACATGACAAAAGAAGACATCAGCACCCTGATCGATTCCCATTCGGACCCACTAAGCGATGAAGACCTCCTTGAGATGACAAAATCTGTAAGTGAGGAAGAAAACGAAGAGAAATTTGTGGACATCATGTTGAACAGCATTACTTAAATCCACCTATAGACCCATCTGCAGGACTGCCAAATGTCATTTTTCACACTAGCCTCCCTGTTTCCATTAACAAACAAACTGATCACCCGGCCAACCTAAAACAACTGGCTCTTGAGGTCATCAACGATATTCCTGCTGATGATATCAAGGTGTACACGGATGGCAGCAGGGATTGCAATGACCATTCAGGTAGTGGGATCTTTGCCATTCTTAACGACTCTACTGAAGGTGTAAAGATACAAAGAAGAAACCCAGATTTCTGCTCCGTTTTCCGCAGTGAGTTAATTGCTATCGATGCGGCCCTCAAAGCCATTGAACCATTCGTCAAAGAAAGAAACATCTGGATCCTATCGGACAGCAAGAGTTCCATCCAACATTTTGCTATCTGGTCTAACGTTCGTGACTCTGTAGGAGTTTCTATACTCCATAAGCTGAAGAAACTATCGCAGGATCGGCTTATTTTTCTTCAGTGGATTCCATCCCACGTTAACCTCAGCTTGAGAAAGTCAGCAACGAAGCTGCTGACTTTCTTGCAAAGGTAGGCACAAGTGAGACCTCGGCTCCATTTGGCTCACTTACCTTCCTTGAACTCTACTCCCGTGCCAAGAAGGTCAACCAAGCAATTTGGTCACTTCCACCCATGCACCATTGGTACCAAAGCTACTTGCCGTGAGGCTCCTTCACTCTTAAATGCGACAAGCAGAGCCAGACTACCATCACCCGCTTCCGAAGTGGACATCTTCGTTCTATTTCATTCTGCGAAGGACTTAAATGCTACGTGCCTTGTCCCAAATGCAACTCGGCGAGTGCGTCTCCGGAACATATTATCTTTTGCCTGGTAATTAAAAAAAGGACATCTTCGAATCACCTTTGCTAGTCATAGACTTTCTGGCGGTTCACGACGTCATGGACCTAGATTAGCCCTGCTAAACAAAGGGGATTGGAAAGAAGAAGAAGACGAAGAGAAAGATGAGGAAGAAACTGAAAACCTTGGCCTACTTTGGAGAATCTGCAACAATTGTGCAACATGGCAAGAGCGATGCAACAATTTTCACAAGACATTGACGACAATATGATTCAAGCTGTCGAGTTCAGCAATTGTGTTGACGAGATTATGCTCTTGTCCAGAGGAATTTTGAAGGAAAAGAAAAAAAAAAAAGACAACTACCCATCACCATGATCCTCTTCAAGGTAAAACCCTCGGTTCTACCTCCAGCAGAAGAACCTCCGAGTGAGGTTAAAGCTTCTACGAGTCAAGTGAGAGCCTCTCCTCCGCCACCAACACAAGACGCTTCGCCTCTTTCAGAAAGCAATGTTAATTAATGTTTAATATTGTGTATAAGGTTTTGTAATTAACCTTATTAATTAGCATTGATACGTTTAAGTAAATGCGTATATTGTTGTAATTTTCATATTAAATGTGTAAAGTATAAATATTTACATATTTAAAATATTCATGTACCCGCATACACGAATAATCCTAGGGCCAAATTCTACTTCGCGGATTTTCAGTTTTTGCGGAAGGTTCTGGTCCCCATTAACGGCGAAAAACGAGGGATCACTGTATAGTATTTGGAACATTTATTCCATTTAGAATGGCACAGTATTTTCCAATTTTAAACATTTGTATCTTTTAACAAATGAAATAATTTCTCGAAATTTTATTAAAATTCTAAATGTATTGTGTATTAATATCCCAATCAATAGTAATTAAATAAAAGAAGACACTTTTTAAAGTTTTACGTACCTTTAAGGTAAAAATTCACATATTATTTCAACAGATGCATCATAATATCTAAATAATATTAACATTTAAATACCAAATATTCCTACGGTAATATTTTTAGTAGTTTGCATAATCTGAGAATAAAACCTTATATTTTCAAAACAAACGTTCATGCAGAACATGTTATGTTATCCTGTCAACATCACATGCAAATAGAATTAGAAATTCTTTGGAAAGATTAGAAATTTTGTGATAGCTGCAAAATTCATGAAAAGGAAATTAAGCCGTAGATACTTTTATTAAAATTTATAGAGGAGAAAATTTCTGAAAACTTATGGTAATTGTTTTCTTCTAATTAACAAAAACATCTCGAGCTCATCGAATAGAAAACTTCAGTATATAATCTCATAAGTTTTAATATTTGACATTTCAAAACTTAAAACATTTTTAAGTGAAATTTTGCATGGTATTTTTGTTAATTCAAGAGCTTCATCTTATTTTTCAAAAATGCAAAAATGGCAAAATAATTTATGTCAAATAATATGAATATTTTTACAATAAACATCTTTATTTAATACTGAATTAAGATTAAAATAATTTTAGTTCAATATTAAATAAAGATACAAATTACTTTCTAATTCGTATTACTTAATGAATATAACTTTTAAAAGTAACAAAATTCGTTACTAATTCCAACTGGAAAAAATATTAAATTTCTTAACACTAATAGGCACATAATCAATAAATTTAGACTTTGAATATATTTTTAACAAAGATTCACACTCACCTACATTTTGATTCAAGTTTTCTTAAAGAAATGTTTGTTCATTTTGCTTCGGTTCGTTTGATTGAATACTGCGTCTTAAATTTTTTAGAAAAAGATTTTGTGCACTACAGAGGATAAAAATAAGCTTGTCGCAAAGCACTGGTAGAGATTCATGGCGGAAATTCAGTAAAATCAATATAAAATATTACAAGAGGAAATTAAGAGAGAAATAACGAATGTTATATTTTTGTTGCTTATTTCTCTTAGCGGAAAAAGGGGAGTAAGGAAACAAATGTAAAAATAAAATAACAAAACTGTTATCACTATGGCTTATCGCATAAAATAAATTACGTGTTAAAAATGAATTAATAAAAATAGACAATTGGAAACTTTAGTCATTCTTTAAAACAATACTGAATTTTTGATAATAGATAGGTAGTAAAATTTTTCCGTTAGGAGAAAATTAGATTATTATTGTAGAATTATAAATATTAATAATCCTGATGTAAACGATTGCGTCATATGTACAAATTGAGTTACATTATATACACAAAATGATGTGCGAAAAACGAAGGAAATTTATTTAGTTTTCAATGTATAAAGCTACTGGAATAAGATTTCTTTTTGTTTTGTTTTCTTTTTATTTTACATTTATGTTATCCAGGTAATGTAGAATATTGGATAAAATAATGGTTAAAATTTGATTACAAATATCTCTGATGTAAAATAATTTCTAAAAATAAAATAGTGAATTAATAGTGTTCAACTAAAACTTCATTTGAAAATGTTTATTCTACGATTTTTTACGAAAGATTTATTTTAATATTTAATTGAGATGTAATATACGTTTTTATATTTTCTTAAATCAAACATGTTTATTTTACAAAATAAACATCGAATGTTTTACTCATATAATTTTAAAAATTGCGATATAATTTTGAAATACATTACTACAGTTTTAAAATTTGCTGGTAAATCATTAAGACATTATATTTCTAATAATGAAATAATTAGAATGAACTGAATTTTTAAACTAATTCCAAAAAAGTCACCTATTAAGACTGCTTAAGAATTACTGAACGTTAAAATAATGGTGCCCATTATAAAATATTAAACCAACAAAGCATACTGCACACCCTATATAGTTATATTCATTATTTATACTTATGTTTTTTCTTAATCTTTTCTTATTATTGAAGAGCCTGTGAATATTATACTTAAACCTTCTTCGAAATGAACACAACGCCATATTTAGCTCTGCAAATAAAAATAACAAGTTAGCAAAACTTTTATTCAGTGAGTATATCTCACATCTACAAACTGTACAAAAATTAAAAGGCACAGTAGAAGAACATTTAAGTACAATGAAGTTAACATTTAATACAGAGAACAAAATGAATGTACAAATCCAATTGAGAACTAACTTGATCAACTTCACAAACTGGGTTTATTGAATCCATTGGCGCTAAAGTATGACTTTTATATAAAAAAACAAGGGTTTTATGATCTGATAAATCCATGCTTATGTGCCAGTATGATAAATATCTCTTGATGAAGCTGATAATGTCAGTACTTATTATACTTTTATGTTCATTTTGGTATCTTTATTAAATTTGAATTTCTATTTCATTTGTTAATGTAGTTGTAACTGATCCTTCGTGATCTGGCAACAGCAAGATCTGGTCTCTCCATGGAGATGATATCAAGTTCTTTAAACTTATAACCAGGCTAGGACATTGCTCCGGAGAGGCTGGTTTTAGATAACACTTGTTGCAGGTGGAACACAGTGTCTTGGAGAAGGAGAGGGAGTGGCTTTTTTTAATCCAAGAGATTGTGGATCATCACAAGGGAGAAGACTGAATTGGCTTTTTTCCCTTTGTGCTTTAGCCGAGTATAGTGGAACGACCTATATATATATATATATATATATATATATATATATATATATATATATGTACTAAGTGTCTTATTATTCATGTAATCCTTTATGCAGTGAATTATTTGTTAAACCATATTATCAACAGACACTTAACAAAATTCCAGGTTCATACTTAGTTAATTAAGTTTATTACTAATTAATTTATATATAGAATAATACAATTAATGATATCTTCAGATTAACTTGGACAAAATAAGTATACTCTTTTACAGATAAATTAGACACAAGATAAATAATGATTCCTAGAGATATTTGAAGGAACATACTAGAGATTTACACAAAGGAACTTACAAAGTCATCTGGAGACGCCAGGTATCCCACGTGGGCCAGGCTTAACACGTTCGGGGTGACCAGAAACTCCTCGTTACTCGGCGCCTTCCGTTTCGTCTCGAGGGATTTTTGCAATTGTCGCACAGTAGCTGTTGGAGTATCATACGACGTGGTTCGCCCCTGCAGCCAATCTCCTGATTATATTCTTTTCTCAGGAACTCGCCTTGCACGACTGTAGACCCGGCAACTCCCAGTGTCCGGCGCTGATCTCACACCGATTCAGGCTCTCCTCCTTTTTTAGGCAGCTGAACACGTTCGGTTCCCGTCTCTCTCCAAGTCTCCTCTTCCCTCTTTCCTTTCCTGGCGCCAAAACCGGTTCCTGGTCATCTCCTTACTTCACTTCGCCATGCGCTCTCCACATGAAAATACCCAGCGCCCCCTCACAAATAAATCTCTTTGCCAACCACATGAAAATTAAATTACATTCATTTGTGATCAGCACACACACACACACATATATATATATATATATATATATATATATATATATATATATATATATATATATATATATATATATATATATATATATATATATATATATATATATATATATATATATATATATATATATATATATATATATATATATATATATATATATATATATATATATATATATATATATATATATATATATATATATACGTTATAATAGTTTTGTTGAAATCTGGCTTTGAAAATAAAATCCTACAGCTTATTTCTATGTGATAACGTTTCTAAACCTGGCTGTTTCTGGACTTGTGAATTTGGTCTAGTATTGGAATGTGTGTGTGCTTTATTTTTCTCTTTAAAAGTGTACTATTCGCTTACTTGAACAGATAATACTTATGTTAAAAATCTTTAATTAAGTCAAATTTATCACGAAGCAAAAAAATATCATTTAAAAATTAGTATATTATTTCTAAATTAACTACTTTAATAACTTTAAATGAGTTAATTGGAAGTGGAAACAGTAATGAAGCAAATACTTCTTTAGTAAATCATCGTACTTAAAGCATATATTTGTGCAAAAAAATTGGTGAAATCCATAACATTATTCTGAAGAATCAATAAATTGAACAATTCGATTAAGAAATTATTTAGTTTTGTTGAAAAACTGCTGTAAAAAAAAGATCTTTGAAATTTTTTTAAGCTTATCGCTTATTCGAAACAAAATTGCTTTGAAAATAAAATCCTACAGCTTATTTCAATGTGATAATGTTTCTGAACCTGGCTGTATATGGACTTGTGAGTTTGTTCTAGTATTGGAATTAGACAATCTGGGATTAGTAACAACAACAACATAGTTTATTGATTACGCAATGGTCACTTTTTGGAGAAGAGAGCTAATACCTAGGGATTTAGAGCTTAAAAATAGGATTCTAAACCATTATAAACACCCACACCCAAGGTTAAAATCCAGCGCATAAACTACCTATCCGAACTCAAGAGCTCAAACAATTCGGTTGCCAATCTTGGTCAATACTTATTGCATCAATTTAATATCCGTAACTGAATTTCTTGATCACTCTTGTTATTATTGTTTCCACTCTAAAACATAATCAACTTTGTGATATTGAATGTAAGTGTATAATATTCAAATCTGGACAAGTGACGAATATCATTATGACGAATTTCTCAAATTAAATAATTATATCTTGACGAATTGGCTTTTGCATATCTAGCCAAATTTAGTAAGCTGGTTGTCTCCCTAACAAAAGCATTGTCCGCATTTGCTGACGCTTGATTTTAGAATTTGAAGTCAATGTGATTGAAACTGATGATGAAATCTTCCAGAATTAACTTCAGTATTAAATAAATACAAAAATAAAACTTAGCAAACAAATCGAATAAACTGAGAAAATAAGGAATTATAGCTTTACACATAGGTTAAAATGAATAAATCTATTAAATTGAAATAGATCTATAAAATACAACCCATTAAAACAATATAAATGAATATGCTTAATCATACAATTCATACTATACTGGAATGAATAAAATAGTGGAACATCTACATATTCATCATACACCATGGTTAAAAATACAAAATTATAACAATTTAAAATATATATATATAATATAACATTTTAAAATATATATATAAAATATAAATATAATATAATAAAAATATATAATATAACAACTATTTAAAATCACCACTACTAATTGTTGCACCTATTGGTCTATAACTATGTAACCATGTATATAATTAAATTTACTGTAAAAAATGTATATTATAAAATAATCTGTAAAATGATACAATCAAAATTGTTATAAATTGCCAAATGTGCAAACTGTTGTAAAAATGAATAATATGTAATAAGAAACTGTTGTAAAATATTATAATCGGAATTGTAGAACATATAATCGGAAAAAATTGTAACCTGCTGAAATATGTCAAAAAAGAAGTTGTATTATTAGCAAAATATCTAAAAATTGTAATAATATCAGGTAATGAGCCTGAAGATGTAAACCCCCCTGTAAATATCCCTTCTATAGACCAATAAAGTTTATGCTGCTTGTGCGTTAATAACTTACACTATAAACGCCAATGGCCAACCAGAGAATACCGGTTCGACCCCGAAAGCTCCAATTTAGATCAAAAATCCAAAAAATATTAAAATATACTCCATAATATTAAATTTAAAACTATAAATTATGACAAACATAATTAGATTCTATAAACAAAATTAAGTTAATATTGGAGATACGTGCTTTTGCACAGGAGCTCCGGTCACCAAAGACCTACCATCGTCCTTGATTTTAGAATGCAGACAAGAACTGTCGCTGCATTAAAATTGCCTGAAAAAAAGTTTTACGCTTCTATCTCCTCATGTCAAGTTGATTTACCTTTAAACTTATCTGCAATCTCCTTGAATGGGAAGACGAGATTTGAAAGCGACAGTTTTAAATTCTATTGAAAGTAAGCAATCGTAAAATGCTGCAATTTAAAATATTATATATTTTTTTAATTTTTGCAGTTTAAAATTTTAATTTCTTTTACTATCATTATTCATTGAACACAATGTTGTTTTCTTTATTTCAAATATTCATTATCAAATTTATTATTTTTGAGAATATTCTTTTAATTATGAATAGAATTACTTACTCTTATAAATCAGTTTTATGACTTTACCAAATGATAAAATCGCAGAAATTTTGTTTTAAAAGGAATGATCTCAATTTTAGAGAGTTTTGAAAACTTTGTTATTTCTTTGGATTCCCTAATCTTTGTAAATATGCAATGGATTCATTAATATTTAACGCTCCTCTTTGAAAGAAAAGATTTAAAATTAAGATATTTTCGCAAAATTAAAAAAAGTAAAAAGCGCAAAACAGGGAATTTTACTAACATCCAGTAACATAACCTTTTGGAGCACACACAACTCCTCTGTAGAAAAACCTTGGCCTTTGTGAAAAGAAATATGTTCTTTTTGGTGGCTTAATATAATGCACATAAATTAAATCAATCATTTTTTATTATAATAATATCAATAATGTCACCTTTCCGTTTCTTTTAAATAGTTATATTAATGTTCTCATTTTTTTTAATTTTGTGCCTTTTTTAAATTTTTATTCCTACCTGCAAAGAAATGATTTTATTGTATCAAAGTTGTTCCAGAAAAATATTCCTCTATTTATAAAATTCCATCAATGAAAAATGTTAAAGCAGAAAGAGAGATTTCTTCTGCAAACATGTTCACAACTTTGCAGGTATACACAAACGCTTAGGTAAAATTTATCAACTTAAATCAATTGTGCTACAATAAAGTTATATATTTTACTAAGCACTAAGTAACAATAAGTAAAAATATTTACATTCCCATGGAATTAAGAGACATTTGTGAAGATTTTGAATTACATTGCTTCTAATGCTCATGTATGTAAGATTTTGGCTTTACTAAAGTACACCTTTTGTTTCAAAAAAGTCATAATGATCTACTTGTCAGGTAATGCAATAAGTGAAGTTATAAACTGAAATAGAATATTAAATTTCGTGACAGTATCAATTTAAAATTTGCAATGAATAATACAATTGATTAGAAATCCACAATACCATTTAATTTGTTAGCTAACTTTTTACTGAAATTTAGTTATTTCGCTTCACTTATAATACTGCGAGAAAAGTACTGAAATCTCTTTTTTATTTCTAAAAGTCAAATGGCATGAATCAAACTCAACTTCATTTAATTTCATAATTGTATGCATCATTCATTTCTAGCTCCTCCTCCTCCCTCTCTCTTTTTCTCTTTTTCGCTCTCTCTTCCCATCCCTCTCTCTTTTTCTCTCTTTCGCTTCTCATCACAACACTGAAAATGATTCTTATAGTTTTTTTATTTTTAGTTTGCAATTATAAACTATTATCTGGGGAATAATTTTTTTCTTGTATAGTCATTTCTAATTGGAAAAATATTTTAGTTTTTAATATACTTTGAAGAAACATGAATTTTTACAATAGAATTTAGCTTCTTTATTCTCAGCATCCAATTATAAACCTCTCTGCCGTTATTTTTTCTCGGACTGCTGAATGTAACTTGATCTCCTGAAAAAAATAAAATAGTTTTAGAATAGAAATAAATATTTATTTTTTAAATTTGAAATTTATTATATATTTTTAAGCAAAATTATTGAAGCTACAATTTTGTAATAGCCGACCGATGGCTGAGTGGTTAGCGTTCCTGACTCCAGAGCTGTGGGTCCCGGGTTCGAAACCCGGTTCGGGCATGGATGCTTCTTTCTCTGTTCTCTCTGTGTTTCTCTGTCCTTTCTTCTGTGATGATGTATGAATGTGGCCCTTCCTATAAACGGGTTTGTGGTGGTATGGCGCGGGTAACGCTACTCGCCTCCATGATTTGGGTCACAGGTACCCGCTGGGTAACGACAAATGAGTAGCAGTTACTGGCTTTGTTGTGGCATAGGGTTCGTCACCCAAGTGGAGAAAAATATTTTGTAATATATAGCATAACAATAAATAATTATAATAATAAAGACAACATATTTAGCTTCGTCAAAGAAACTAATGAAATAGAGCTAAATTTCTTGTTTATAAATGTTATTAATATAGAACTAAAAGTGAAATAGAGCAGTTCATTAGAGTATAAAACATGTATACTTGAGATGTTTTTGACCAAAATCCCTATGAATGTGAGCTACAGTATCGAAAATCAAAATCTCTTATAATACAAATGAAGAATTTTGCCTTTAACTCTTGCATTTGGTTGATTGGATGGAAATGATCTTAGATTTTTTGTTTCAGTTGAATCCAGCGTAAAATAGTTCAGCTAAAATCTATTTTGAAATTATTTTTAATTTGCAGAATATTTCTTGTAATGAAATGATGATGAAAACCTGATACTTTTCACTTTATAGACAATCAGATTCTTTTTTTGCCTATAAGATATTTTAAATTAATAAACCTATTAAATGAACTGACTTTTGTGAAATCAAAAATAAGTTCAACTGATTATTGTGTTATTGGATTAACATATCTGCTCACATACACTTTCTTTTTTTATATTCGAAATCTCACCAAATTTGGAGCATAAATTTTTTTTGTAAAAATATATGCTGGGACAAATGAAACATGCAATTATAAATTTTCAAAATAATTTCCAAAATTAAAAGTCATCCGCCAGCCTTCATGATATATTTGTGATTTTCACTGTATTCTAGTTTTTATAGCTATATTATTTTACATTTTGATATAATCAAGGAATTAAATAATAAATCTATACAATGTAATCCTTCAAGCACCTGTGCGCTCCTATTCATAGACTTCAGCGTCTAATAGGAGAATTCTAGCTCAGATATCGGTGACGTCATTTAATTGAAGTTTAAATTACGAAGTTTTCGAACGAGTGTAAGTTTTAATTGGTAGAAATAAGCTGCTGGAAACGTAGTGCAATAAAAAATATTTGGTATGTATATAAATGGATTGAAAATACTATATATACTGAAAATATCTTGTTTCAATATTTCCAAATAGCCGACCAATGGTTGAGTGGTTAGTGTTCCTGACTCTTGAGCTGTGGGTCCCGGGTTCGAATCCCGGTTCGGGCATGGATGATACTATCTCTCTGTGTTTCTCTATCCTTTCTTGTGCGTTGATGTATGAATGTGGCCCGCCCTATAAACGGGTCTGTGGTGGTATGACGCTGGTAACGCTACTCGCCTCCGTGACTTGGTTCACAGGTGCCCGCTGGGTAACGACAAATGAGTAGCAGTTTCAGGCCTTGTTGTGGCGAAGGGTTAGTCACCCAAGTGCCCGCCGTTAATAAAAAAATTATTTCCAAATAAGTTATTCCTTATTTTTGGTGTATCAGTTCACACGCTTCGCATTAATTTCAAAAATTGACATTTGTAAATACATTTTAAATTTTACACTTATGAAACGATAGAATTGTGTAATTATTTCAAAATTTACCTCTCATAACAGAAAATGAATTTAATCTACATGAATTTAAATACTCAAAATGTATTAATTTTATTTAAAATATCAAATGAAAATTATAGTTATTGCAAATAAAAATCAGGAATGTTTGTGTGTGATATATTCGCATTAAAATAATTTATGATAAAAAAATTTCTTTTTTATTTCTTAAATAATTTAATTTCTGAGGTGAATCCTACCAACTTGTTAATAATAAGTTTTCTCAATTTTACTTAAAGTATGAAATACAAACATTCTAGCAGATGTTGTAGGAGATCGCGCAGATGTTCTTCACTTGGATACGATCCCAATAAAAAAAAGTCAAAATTCTGCATTCAAATGCAAAAGTTGTACCAAACATTTTATGCAGAAAACTAAAATTTCAATAACAAATTTCAATTAGTTCTTCCATCATAATCATTCTTAAAAAATGATTAAATCGTGAAAAGCGTAAATTATACATTATCAACCGAATTTTATGTTGACAATTATTAGTATTTACAAAACTATTCGACTACTGAAATGGCAACATAGATGGATATGTGGTATTGTTTGTTATTTTTCAAGAAAAATCTTCTATTAATTAGTTGATAATGAATGATAAAAGTGCATAGCATTTATTCCACAATTCTCTTGTTTTATATTTTAAAATTTATATGGGTTATTTACTGAATATATAAAAGATAAATGCAATAATCAGACATATTTGATAACGGAAAACTGAACGGTGTATTTGGCAGAAAGATTTCTATGCTTCAGCTTGATGCGTTTGGGACTTTACTGGTTTAGGATAAACTCTAGAAATATGTATTTTTACTTTCATTTTTTTACTACAAATTAATTAAAAATCTACTCTATTACATAGCTCCTCTCTTTACTATCTATTTCAATTATAAGTTATTTACAAATCTAATTCCATTTGTAATTAAATTATAGATCATTCATAATTCACTGATGCCAATGTCATAATGAACTTTCCAATTAGGTACTAATATTAAAAATTAAATGGAAGCTTGAATTTTTTTCACACTGGGCAATGCATCTTTGTCCAGAGATTTGAGGTAATCCACACACAGCACAACCTATTATCATTATTTTACATCAATTCAATTTTTACTCTAAAAAGTAAAATACTTCAATTAAGTCTATATTTGAAACCAGTTCTAGCCCACAACTAGACATAGCTGACCAAAAATGCATGATTTTTTAAGGAATAGAAAGTCACATTTTTTTAAATACGTTAGTAAAATTTATGAGATGGGATTTCGTTAAATTTCTTGAACACACATCGGAAGTGTTTTGTATGAATTTAAATTTCAGCAAGATTAAAAATATTAAGTAAAATGCATATTTTGAATTTAATATTAGTGATTTTAAGGAAGAAATGAACACAACAATTAATAAGTCAAAGATAAATATAATCATAAGCAGGATTGGATATTATTCTAATATATTTTAATTAATTACTTTCTGTTTACGTATATGTAAGTTTATCTTCTCTTTAAAATTCATGATATTGCGGGAAGATAAATGAAAAATAGAATTTTTTGTTTTTGTATATATTTTTTGTATGGAATAATAATCATGTTTATATTGTATTTCACGGAATTTTTTCCATACCTTCTGCGCATCTTATTTCTTGTTATTTTATTTTTAGATTTTAAATCAATGTGCATACATTTCTCGTGTGTATGCTATATATGTGAACAAAAATTAGAAGCATTGGACAACTATCATTAATAGTAATAGTTCTTGATTGAATTAAGAAAAGCATTTATAAGTTGTACAATCAAAATTCGAATTATTAATTTATAAATTGCTCTTTATCAAGAAATATTGTTTCCTCTGTTGTAGTTAAAAGGTTTTGACAGATTTATGCTGACCAACTTGTCTAGTGGTCAGCGTGCCTAACTACGGATAAGGAGGTCCTGGGTTCGAATCTCGGTTCAGGCATGGATGTACTTTCTCTCTCTATCTATCCTGTCTTTGTTCTTTCCTTGTATGAATGAGGTGTGAATGGTTGCCTACCCTATAAACGGGTACCTATAGCAAGTGTGTAGAGCAAAGTCGTACTTTCACCTTCATAGTGCTCTGATTAAAACGAAAGACGCTCCCAATCGACTTAATTCGCATAGCATAGTGAGCTTGGCTTGTCCAAGTGTCATTAGTAAACAACAACAACAGATTTATGATTATATTATTTTACATAGAAATATTGCTCTTTTATTTTTAAATCGAAATATTGATCGTTCTACTGTATCTTGAAATATCAATGTTAATTTTGTTGAAATGTTAATGGTAATTTTGTTTGTTGTTAATTTTAACATTGGATAACTATCATTAATATAGTAATAGTTTTTCACTGAATTAAAAAAGAAAATCATTTATAAGTTGTACAACCAAAAATCGAATTATAAATTGCTCTTTATTAAGAAATACAGTTTCCTCTGTTATAATTTAAATATTTCAATAGATTTATGGTTCAAAATATTTTACGTAGAAATAGTGTTCTTCTATTTTCAAATCCAAAAATTGATGGCTCTATTGCATCTTGAAATATCAATGCTAATTTTGTGAATAGAAGTATAAAATATTTTATCAGAACTGCGTTAATCTGTGCTTTGGGTACCTTTTTCTTGCCAAATAGCGATAGACGCGCTAAGCGTGGTAACCCGAGCTATTTCAACCTAAATGCACTCCTTGTGGCAACCCTGTCTTTTAATGCGCTTCTCCGGAGAGAAGTGAGCGCAGGTGCTCGTAGTTTTTGCTTCCGCGCATGCTCATTAACAACTCTTTTGTTTCAGAATTCATATTGGTTGCTAATTAATCTGAGTTTGAAATAACAGGAGAAATTAAAATTTGAGGCACGAGAGACTTTATATTATCGTTTGAGTTTCGTGCATGCTCATTAAAAAATCTGTTTCAGTATTCCTATTGGTCGCTAATTAATTTCAGTTTGAAATAACAGTAGAATTTAAAATTTGATGAACGTTTTTTTTATTAACGTTGGAACTTGGAACGTTTTTTTATTAACGTTGGTTTGCATTTGGAACTTTTTATTACCGTTTGTGAGTAGCATATTTTTTGGTGTTTTTTTCTGCTTATATTTGGTTAAATCATTGATTTCGCTATGGAATTAGCTGAAGTATTGAATGCTAATAATAAATATTCAATTGGCTATTTTAACGTTTTGCCAACTATGGGTAAGAAAGCGGTGTTAGAATGGTGTATGAAAGAGGGTTCGATAACGTCTGCGTATAAATGTCCAAAATGTGGGTCACAAATGAGAGTTTGAAGCCGAGGACTGATAAGAATGATGGATTTATTTGAATTTGTAGAAAGCAAGGTAGAGAGAATGCGCACGAATGCACAAAGAGTGCACGAGTGGGCTCGTGGTTTAGTCACAGCCATTTCAGTATGATTCAAATTTTGAAATTGACGTGATTGTGGTATGCAAAGGCGATGCATGAGTATATAATGTATGAGGTGAAAGTGTTTGAGCATGCAGTGACTGATTGGTGTATGTTTTGTAGAGAAGTGTGCCAGGAGCTTATGATGAATGAACGTGCGGAAAGGATTGGTGGATACGGTAAGACTGTAGAAATTGATGAATCAAAATTTGGGAAAATGAAATATGGAAGAGGAAAGCCAGTTAAGAGCGAATGGGTCTTCGGCGGTGTCGAAAGAGGATCGGGTAGATGTTTTTTTAGAGTGGTTGAGAGGAGGGATTCTTCTTCTTCTTCTTCTTAGAATTGGGTTTGTATGTCATTGGGCACCTCTGCTTTTATCAGCATTTTGTACCATTAACTCTAAACCCAATGTTTCCTAGTTCCAGTTGCTCGGGTCACCCCGCTTTATTAATAAAGTCCTATAACCCTTTAATGGAGTCTAGGTGTAACTCTCTAGTATGGTTGATGCCTAAAGAAGTTAATCTAGGGAGGGCAAGAGCCTCGCATTAATAAATGATATGCTCTGCCGTTTCCTCTTGCGTATGACATTTCCAGCAGATAGGGTCTTGCTGAAACAGTCCCATCTGGTCAGAGAGTCAGTCATGCTAGGGATAGCTTCCTGACTTTCACCAGAAGATGGTTTGGAGGTCATTTCTACCTCAAGTGAAGGATTCATTACTGCCCCTTAACAAGACTGCCTCTGAGTTCCCTTGTCATTTTCAGCAAGGTCTACTTCAGAGGCATCACCTGCAGATGCAGAAAGGTTTGTTATTTCTTGTGTCTTTTCAGCCCCAAGATAACAATTTATAAGCTCAGGTAATATAAGTCCACCCAGCATTGCCTGAGATACTGGGCAAGGCAAATTACTCTAGAAGTTTGCCAGGCAACTAGAGGCTCCGTTAAGACACCAATACCGCGGTGCCAATTAGTCCTAGGCACGGATCGCATAACACCAGGGTTTACGGGAGCTGGTTCGCGGCCTCTGATTCTATATTCAAGGCTATCCTGTCATTCCTACAGGACGTTCGGTGATCTACCACCTACCCACGCGCCTGGTAGCTGCTCAGGCCCCAGGTGAGAGGAGGGATGCTATGACTTTGCTCCCGATTCTCAGAGACTGGGTATTGCCTGGGACGACCATAATTTCAGACTGTTGGAAGGCCTATAACTGCCTTGAAGAGGACGGTTATGAACATCTACGGGTCAACCACAGCCTGACTTATGTAGACCCCGATTCTGGTGCCCATACTAATTCCATAGAGGTGACTTGGCCGGCGATCAAACGTGCACTTAACGGAACGCATCATGTTCGGGGCGAGTTTGATTCTTATTTGGCCGAATATATGTGGAGAAAACTTCATGGCCACAAGCAGACCGATGAGGCTTTTAAAGCATTTTTAGAGGATATTAATAAGGTCTACCCTCCAGCGGAACAAGAAAGCAGTTGATTAAAAAAAAAAAGGAACTCCCCCACTCTATGCATTCACACGTTTTCTGATTATCAGGTATGTGGAAATTTATTTACAATTTTATTCATATTTAGAAACTAAAGGTTTTATAAAAATGAATGTTTAAGTTGTGTATATTGCATGTTAGTGTTAGAATGTGCCACGTATTGAAATTTCTTTAATCTGGGTAGTATATTAACTGCTCAGTATATTAAAAATCGAATTTACATAAAAAATTAATTTTGTAAACGTTCGAAATTTAGCTTTATTGCCCGGTTGCCACTGTAGTAGGTAGCGCTACACTGATGTTTTTTTAAGGTGGGTGCCATTACTTGGTATATCAAAAATCGAATTTAAATATAAAATGAAATTTGTTAACGTTAGAAATTTAGCTTTATTGCCCGGTTGCCACTGTAGTAGGTAGCGCTACACTGATGTTTTTTAAGGTGGGCGCCATTGCTCGGTACATTAAAAATGGAATTTAAATAAAAAAATGAAATTTGTTAGCGTTAGAGAAATTTAGCTTTATTATCGATTGTCACTATAGTACGTAGCGGTACTTTCTTTTTTTTTTTTTTTAGGCGAGCGCAATTGCACGGTATATTAAAATTCGAGTTTTAAAAATTTCGTTTCTAGTTATTAGAATTTTAAAACTTTTATAGCACTTAATTAAAATGAAATATTCAAATTTTTAATATTTGGAATTCGGAAAAACGCGCGATTTCAAAGCTGAAGTTCTAACGCGATTGTTATTGGTTGATGGCTATCGCGCGTCGTGACGTAATTTAGGTTGGCGACAGAGCTGTAGAGCACCAGTTGGCGAATTTTTGAAAATGCGCCAAGCAGGGACCCGAAGCACATTTTCACCCAGAACTGTGTTGTTTGTAACATATAAGAATTATAGCAAGTTTAGGAATTTTCTTTAAAAAAGTCATTTGGTCTGGAAATAGTTCAATATTTTTAATGCATCTGATAAATGCAACTATACATTTTGTTGCAACTATGTATTTTTTAATGCATTTGATAAATGCAACTATGCGCCAAGAAAAATATTTAACAGCATAACTTATTTTATAGCGTTACATGACACGGGTTATAATTTTCCTTTCTTGCATAATCATATAATACAATGCTCGGACCTAATAAAATAAAAAGAAAAAAATCAATCGTCATGTGTTGATATTGCAATTTAAATAGAAAAGTGATGAATAAAATAGGTTTGCATCTGCTACTAATGCTGATTAGTTTTTTTCATTTGAATCAATCATAATACAAACACTTACTTTCCAGACAGAATTTGTTTAATAAACATAGGAGTTCTCATATATGATTCATTTAAAATATTTGCTAGTCCACCCCAAAGTACTTCCATTCATGTAATACATAAACATATGTTGACAATTGCAATTTTGTAGTTTAAAAATCCTAAAGTTTTCATTTTTCTGGAACGAATGACAGAAATCTAAATGTTTATTTCATTTTTTTCTACACCCGTTCAAATGAAAGGAAATAATATTTCAAATCAAGTGTTACCATTTATATAAAACGTAGCCAAAAACTCGATAATTTTATATATAATTTTCAACTTGAATTAGCGTTATAATAAAATTCATAATCTTTATATTTTATTTTGATTTTTAAAACGCCAACATTATATTTGTAATTTAACTATTGTGCGTTTTTTTCCCTTTTTTACAGTGCGCAACTAATTTTATGTTAGGTGAAAATATTAATTCTTTGATAATAAAGGCATTATAATAATATATAATAAAGTATTCCTTTTTGAGTAATAATTTCAAACCTTAAGGAAAGAACTATTTTGAAAAATTTTACTTTCTAATGTTAATTGATGCATATATATATATATATATATATATATATATATATATATATATATATATATATATATATATATATATATATATATATATATATAAATTATACGTTTATACCGCGCGCGTACTCCAGATGATTGCAATGATGAACGTTAGTTAAATGATTGGCATTATTTTTATCAACGATTATTGAGCATGCCTTTAAATTTGAAATGGATATATTCAGTGGTTCGGACATACTTTTACCTGTAGGTTTAGATGGCTTATCACACATGTCTTCAATTTATAAATATAGAACTTTTTGAGTGCGCAAAAAGTATTAAATTTATGATTTCACACTGCAGATACTCGCATGAATGTATGCATCTATATTTATCTATTTATTTTCATTTTTAATAACTCAAAATTTTTTTAATGTTAATTTCTTTCGGAGTTATAACATGGGATTAAAATTTGGAAACAAAATAATTTAAATAACGAAATTTTTGCAACTAAACTGTAGACAGATTGCGAAAAAGTATGCCTCGTTATTTTTTGTATATCAGTGTTCTTTAATGTATCTGTATTTGAGAACAATTTAGCCTTAGCTTGGTTTCAGCTTTGCCAAGTGTTTAGTAATAAAAAAATATCTTTCTTTGCCAATTAACACTTAGCAAAGAAAATTATTTTTCTACAAACAATTTGGAAACTTGTAAACAATTTATAACCTATTAAATCGTAAAATTAAAAAAAAAATTTTGTCGAAAAATTGTTTAAATCATTTTTTTTTGTTCCCATAACTTCTGCCATAAAGAAATAAATTGTTAAATTGAAAAAATTACGTTACACATCATTTTTAAGTTACTATTAGTTACACATCAGTGTAACCACTGTTCATATAAATTTTCATGATCAGCTTCTGTTGTGTTGGAAAATTAGCATTGAGCTATTGATTGCTTCTGGATGCATAACTACTGACTGTTATATCATCATAAGCATTTTACTGAGCAACACTAATTTACCATGATTGGAAAAATTATAGATTTATAATAATAGGACACTGAGAGAGAATTTAAGAAAATTACTTTAAATGCAAATTTCATTTCTTATAAAAACTTTGCATTTTTAATTATTTTTAAGGATTAGTTTACCAAATGACTATTTTTTTCTTTAAAATGTTTCATTGAAATGTATTGGAAATTTACAAATTTGATGGCAATTACAAATGTGATGACCATATAATCTCTGAACAATTTATTTAAATGCTTTAATAAAAATTTGTTTTAATTTTATCATAAATTACATAGAATCCAGGTAATACTAAGCTTAATTTAAAAATTGAAGTTGTATTAAGCCCCTCAAACATGAGAAAATAATTTTACTATTTCGTCTAAAGAATAAAATAACTTTTTATTCTTAAGAATTTCATCCATAACTGTTGCAGTGAGATCTATCAAGTGTAAAATAACTTTTCATTCCTAAAATATGATAAGCCGTCCAACCTGTCAAGTGGTCAGAGTGCCTGACTGCAGATAAGAAGGTCCTGGGTTCGTATCCCGGTTCGGGCATCGGTATACTTTCTCTCTCTCTCTATCCTGTCTTTGTGCTTTCCTTGTATGAATGAGGTGTGAATGGTTGCCTACCCTATAAACTGGTCCCTATGGCAAGTGAGTAGAACAAAGTCGTACTTTCACCTTCATGGTGCTCTGATTAAAACGAAAAGATGCTTCCATTCGACTTAATTCGCATAGCATAGCGAGCTTGGCTTGTCCAAGTGTCATTAGTAAACAACAACAACAAAATATGATAAAACACAATATATATATATATATATATATGTATATATATATATATATATATATATATATATATATATATATATATATATATATATATATATATATATATATATAAACTACTTGTATCAATACCGTCCTGTAATTTTTAAACCGCGTTTAGTGTAAAAAAAAATGAAGAAATTTAAATTTTAAAGTAAAATACAGAATATTTTTTCTATTATGGTAATGTTATTATTCTGTTCATTATCCTGAGTTGTATTATTTATTACGAAATATATTCTTTTTTCATTTATTGTCTGACTTAATATTTTAACTCGAAACGCGGTTCTCCTTTGTTTTCAGTTTTAAATTAGTACAAAAAATTGTTATGCCAAAAGACACAACGTTTTATAATCCAAACAGTGAATACAAAGCTAAAGATGAAATCAGCATTTTTTTACAGCTTTTCATTGGCTGCTGAGAAGAATGAAGATTAACTGCACGAATGCGCGGAAATCGTCGTCTGATAGTTTTCGCCATTTCTTCCGCGGACGCTGCTCAACTGAAATTGAGTTTTTCAAGAGAGAGTTGATTCGTTAGACGTAAGTAAAAACACCGTTAACTACTTTCAAATTAGATATTTTTTGATATTTTAGTCTTTTAAATTTAATTACAAAAATCGTTTGTTTGCTTTCTTTACTAATTGTTGCACTCTACATTACTAATAATTGAATCCTAATTTACAACATGTACTAAAGCTCTTCTTAACTTTTAGAAAAGATAAACCTTTAGTGATAATTATTGTGTAATAAAGTATGATAAATCAAAAGTTTTTAAAGCTTTTTACAGAGTTCGTATACTTTATAATGATGTTCAGATAACATTTTATTATAGTTTTGTTTATTTTGTCATTCCATTTTTTTTAGTTGATAGAATTTGAACATTAAATACCGTAAGAAACGAAATAAATAATGGACATAAAAATAAGTAAATGAATAAATTATTAATTTAAAATATTATTTTCAATTTTGCAACAAATTTAATTTTTTATTATAACTAGCAATTTTATTGAATTTTTGTCTTAAATAAGTCAAATGGAAATTTTAAAAGTAATATATTAAGTTGATAGTTAAAATTATGATATTAGTTCATCGCAATTAATTTTTATATTAATTTAATTAGATCCATAAAAAATCAAATTAAAATGTGAAATTAAATGTTCCAATCATTAAACATCTCTTTAATTTTGCTCATTAAACGTATTTCGTTAATAGTCGGTATGGAGCTATAAAATGAAAATAAAGAACCTGCAATTAATACTAATTCAATATAGATGTTTGATGTGGACTAAGAAATAATTTAGCTGTCTATTAATTTTATTTACGGTTTTTATCAATCATTAAACACTAAATCAATCATTCATTAAATTTCTTATACAAATACAATACATAGAAATTCAAACGAATAAAAAATACATAAAAAAATAATCTTTCTGCTGTTTGCATCTATCAATAAGGGTAATTTCTCTATAAATATTTCCTCTATAACCTTAACTATATATATATATATATATATATATATATATATATAATCTGCTTAAAATGTTTTAAAATTTATTTTTAAGTTATATTTTGAAATTTGGTAAAAATTTTATTATACAATTTAAAAGGCAATAGATGTATTATTTTTGTTTCAAAGTTAAAAGTTTTAAATTATTTTGCATGTTTTTTTATTAAATTTAGTTATTCCCCTGAAAACAGTGAGATTGCTGTTAGTGCATATTTATAAATTAATGTTTTGAATATCTTTGAGCTTTTGTCGTAAAAGGCAGCATGGAATGGATTACTGTTTTATAATCGGAATTCATCTGAATGATCACAATCTAAATTTTTTATGTTGTTAAATTAAAAAAAAATTAGGTTAAATTAAAGCGTGGTTAAAACGATCAATTTTAATTATTAATAATGTATTAAATATAAGGCATCGTATAGTTAAGAATTAATTATTTGGTTTGAATATCATTCTCTTTAATGAAAAATTTATTTGAAAAATAATGAAAATGTATTAAAATGAATATATATTTGCTTAAGTATGTGACGTTAAAAATTTACAACTATCTGAAACCCAAGATTCTTATTCTGAAAAGAATTAAATATGTTTGAATAGCCAATTATATTGTAAAATAAATGCGAGTCTTAAAGCAACGTATACATATATATAATTTATTTATTTATATATTACATTTTTACTTAGTGTTCTCGAATACAATTTCCGCTTGTTCTATTATTGTAAAAAAAATGCTGTGTACACACACAGCAAGAGACAGAGATGGTGACCGAATGGTTAGCGCTCTTGTCTTCGGTTCAACTGTTCGCGGTTTCGAATCCCACCTGGGTATTTGTTATTTATATTTGCTATTTATTACAGATATTTGTTGTGGTTCAGAATCTACTTTAAATTGACACAGATTAGTTAATCATTGTGTGTATAAAATTACCATGAAGTGACAAACTAACCTAACCAAGTTCTTGCTGTAAAAACTTAGATTGAAATTTTTTTGTCTTAGAGAAGCTCATTTATTTCATTGAAAACCAAACCTTTATAAAAAATAGTCAGTAATGAAAAGGTAATTTAAATGTTTAATCTAGAAAAGTTGAAATTGGAAATTTCTGATCATGATATAAATAATTAAGATGTAAATGATTATAGTTTTAGTGAAATGATGATTTTTTTATCGTTACAACATTCTTCAGATAATTTTTTTTTAATTTTTAGACGTTTCAATATAAGTTAGTTAAAAATAATTTAAAGAATTTATTAATAAATTTTGTTATAATTTGTTAAAATAGTTAATAAGCAATTGCAATTAAGCAGTTTTAAATTTTATCTCATAACTATTTAAGTTAAAATAAATATTATAATTGTCATCTTTTGTATCATTGGTGAAATATTCTCATATATGAATTAATAATGAAATGTTTTTAAAGTACCTACTGTACAAAGATTTTATTGAAAAATTGTAACATTCTTATTATCTCTAGACGGATGTTATAAATTTGTCGTATTTTAGATTTTTTTCTGAGAAAACTCACTCAAAAATAATTGGTATTACAATTTGTTTTTGATTGATAATAGCTTATGGAGTAAGTATCCATATCTTTTTATTGCATCTGCATTTCTATTTGTATTAAAAATAAGTTTTGCATTTATCACAAATTTTTACCGGACTCCAAATTAATATCGTTAATATTCAGATTTGCATTACCATTTATAGGTTAAGAATCTAATATTTTCAAATTTTAGCTTATTTAATTTACCTTAAATTTAGAAATTTAAGAATGCATTTCAATCATGTTTGGAGATGTATGTGTGTGTGTGTGTTTTATTCTATATAATTGTTTATATATATATTAATTAAGCATTTCTGGGTCACTATTAAATCAAATACAAGAGGAATTTATTGAGTGAAAAATCTTTTCATGTTCAATTTTGATTCGTAAAAAGTCATTTAATGCTGACTTTTTATACTCGCTTACAAAATGTGTTACTTTTAAGCTTAGGAAAATAACGTAATTGATGTAAATCTTATTTAGAAAAACAAGATTGCTAAGTTACAGTTAGAATTTCTATTAAAAATGAATTTTTGTTTTGGAGATGTGTTTTGATCATCAATAAAGCAATTCATTTGCTTAAAGGGGAATTTTCGACTAGCTTCCATTCAAAGATAATTTATTAATTATATATTTTAATTAACTTCAGCTGTAATAAGTGGTAAATAATTTATTCGAAGATCAACCATTTTGGCAAATTTTTTTTCTTAATGATTTTGTCATGCTTTTTGCAGATATTTTTTTCATACTTAGGATCTAGGTAAAATCGAATCAATTTCTACCATTAGCTTGTCTACGGTGCTCCATGTCTCTGCGGACTGCAAAAAAGCTGTAATTCTTTCCCTTTACCATAAATCCAGTTCAAGCTTGTATTTCACGCTTCGCCAGTGGTCACCTAGGGGGCCTCAAATGTGTGCTGGGTCAAAAGACAGTCTGAGCAGAAAATGCAAAGTTGAACAGGCATCGCCTGAGCATATCTTGAGTTGCTTGAATTTTGACTTGGAAAGCCCCTTGTGATCTTGGATTTTTTGACTTTTGGAGTTTGTCTAGTATTGGAAATGGATCATCTGGTATTAGCAACAACACTATTTGTTGTCTTTTATTGATACTAGCTAATGGAGTAGATGTCTAAATCTTTTTATGTATGTGCATTTCCATTTGTACTAAAAATGAGTTTTGCATTTTTCACAAATTTTTTCCGGTCTAAAAACTAATATCTTTAATATTCAGATTTGCATTACCATATATAGGTTAACAATCTAGTATTTTCAAATTTTAGATTATTTAATATACCATAAATTTAGAAACTGAAGAATGTATCATGTTGCAAACATGTTTGGAGACAATGTGTGTGTGCTTTATTCTATATAATTGTTTATATATATTAAATAAGAATAACTATTAAATCAAACACAAAAGGAATTAATTGAGGGAAAAATCTTCTCATGTCCAGTTTTGAATCAAAATTAAAAATTCTGAAAATATTTTTCTAAGTCACTTAATGCTGACTTTTTATACTCGCTTACAAAATGTGCTACTTTTCAGCTTAGGAAATTAACGTAATTGATGTTAAACTTTTTTGGAAAAACAAGATTGCTAAGTTAGTTATAATTTCTTTTAGAAAGGAATTTTTAATTTGGAGACGTGTTTTGATCTTCAATAAAGCAATGCATTTGCTTAAATAGGAATTTTCGACTAGCATCCATTAAATGATAATTCATTAATTATATATTTTAATTAACTTTAGCTGTAATAAGTGGTGAATAATTTATTCCAAGCTAAATTATTTTGACATTCTTTTTTTCTAAATGAATTTGCTGAATCTTGCAGATATTTTTTTCATACTTAGTATATGTAAAATAGAATTGATTAATTTATTAAATTTAAAACAAACTTAACTATTCTGTTTTATACTTTATAGCAAGGCTTTCCAGTTAATTTCATTAATAATATAATTTTTTACATTTTGAGTCGTAATTTGTAATTTCAATATGTTTTACGGAAATTGGAAGTAACTGATTTTATATATAAAATGAAAACCTTTAGTTATTGTGTTTAGATGTATGGAGTATGTAAACACTATTTTACGTATATTTACATTATTTCGATTACTTTAAACGTTTCAAAACTATCTAAATTATTTACATTTAAACTAATAAATTTATCAAGAGATTATCTATATTTCATATACGTGACTTTTATAAAATATACAGTTAGTCACTAAATTCTGTGTAAAGACTAAATTTTGCATTAAAAAAACACCTAAAATATTGAAAAATGTATTTTAATCATTGCATTTTTTTCTATTAGCTACAATTGTAATCTTAAATAAAAAGTAAATAATATAAGTGTAATACTTTTTACACAAAAATATAATTTGACAAAAAACTCAGAAATTCCCTCCAATAAAGTCTGCGTATACTTTAAAAAAAAAGCAAAATATAAGTTTTTTTACATTACTTCAATACTTTGTAGCATATCCTTTATTCTTCAAAACAGCTTGCAGACGTCTGGGCATTGACTGAACTAGTTTTTCAGTGTCATCCGACGTAAATTTCGCCCATTCTTCCCGCAATTTACTAATTAGCTCATTTCGGGATGTAATATTGTGTTTTCAAATGCGTTTCTCCAATTTTGCTTACAAATGTTCGATTGGATTGAGGTCTGGTGACTGTGGAGAAGTACGCAACTGTCTTGGAGTGTGATAGAGGAGATATTCCTTCACAATTTTAGCTGTATGTTTCGTGTCGTTGTCTTGTTGGAAAATAAAGGTATTAAAAAGGTTTAAATTTCGGGCACTGTTTCGTAGATTTTTCTTTAGAATATCCAGATAAGCATATTTATCCTTGATTTTATCAATAATGTTAAGATTTCCAACTCCTTTCGACGACATGCACCCCCATACCATCACACCACCAGCTCCATGTTTGACAATTGGATTTAAATTTCTCAGATTTAGTTCTGTTCCTGGTTTTCTCCATATAATAGGATGACTATTAACTTTAAATACTGTAAATTTACTTTCATCTGACCAAATTACATTGTTCCAGAAGTCCTGCGAAGAGTTTAAATATGTCTTGGCAAAAGCAATTCTTTTCTTTCTATTTGTCTCGGAAAAGTATGGCTTAGACCAAGGGTTGCGCGTCCATGATAATCGGCTTTTCGCAGCAATTTTCGTTCAGTTTCAGGAGAAATTTCCTTGTTGGTAGTTAAAAAATTGTCTTTTGCAATGCTTGCAGCAGAAAGTTTAGGATTTTGTTTAATTCGTGAAAGAATTTTTCTTTCTTCTCTCTGCGTTAGCTTCTTCGATCTCCCACATCTTGGTTTTACAGTAAGACTACCAGTGCCAAGATAGTTTTGAATAACTCTTTGTACACTAGAAAATGGTTTTCCAATGATTTTACCAATATCACGAAGAGTTTTACCTTCACTTCTCAATTTTATAATCAGTTGTCTCGGATTTAACTAAAGGAATTTCTTTACTGGTTGTCATTTTCGTCATAGAAAATAGAAATAAAACTTCCAATCAACGTAAAATTTGCTTCGGAAGTCAATGAGCGTGAAAATGTAATTATCTTTTCATTCGCAAGTTTGAAATTTAAAAGTGAGATAAGAAATCCCCCGCCTCTCCTTTGCGTTGTACGCCAACTTTATTGGCTTTGATATCTGGCCAATAATCTTTTAAAAATCAGTGTGAATAAATTTTTCGATATGAAAATATTACAGTTAAATAATTTCAAAGTCCCTTACTGAAACTATATACATACCTTTTTCGCACCTTAAATCGGTGTTGGATTTAACTTTTTCTTGATATACGCAGACTTTATTGACTAACTGTATGTAATATTCAAGAACGATTATACATACTTGAAAAAATATTAGACTTCGGTTGTTTTGTTGGTTGTAACTTATTTTAATATTAATTAATTAACGGCGTAAAAACTAGAAAGCATTAACATTTTAATAGAATTTAAAAACAAATATTTATCCAAGAATTATCTTTTTATGTCAAATCCATAGAACAATATAATATGAAATTTAACATCAAATTCATTAAGATCAGCAGGTTACAAACAGAATGATTTTTGGCAATATCAGGGTTAAATCACCAAAGTGTGTCATTTTTTATTCTTACTTATATGATGTAGTATTTCATGAAAAATTTTCAAGTATATCTAATATTTCTAATATATAAGTTTCTAAATATAATTTGCGTTTATAAAGCATAGAAAATTATAAATGATGTGGAAAAGTAAATAAAATAGAAAAAAGAAATGTTAACAAAGACTAACAACTTAAAATTGATTTGAAAGTTTATAATTTACTTTATTAAAATTCTAATATGGTTAATTTAACCACACAGTTGCACTCTCTTATTGGATATGTTGTGTGTACTCTTTTAGTTTGTTTATGTTGATGCCAGTGAGCTTTCCTGCACCTGGATTAAAAGTATTTTGAACCATGATATTTAATATACTGGTTTTATATATTTTCATCGATTTAAATGCACTTATTATCGTAAGTCAGAAAATTATTTTAAGCTGCACTCATGTGACACTGCACATTAATGTAATATTAAATTTTCCAGATGAACCATTACAAAAGATTCTTAACAAATAAATCTAGATTTATAATTTTACAATAAAAGGTAAGATGAGTTAGGCTTATCTATAATTGCGTAACAATTTTTGACCACAGTGCTATTGTTAGGAACCGCGCTATTCAATTTTTTCCAATTTTCAAATGTGTATAAATATAGCTAATCATTTTCATGCGTGTTATTTAATAAAATCTTAAAGTTATGTTTTAGCATCTTGAGCATCTCTCCACGGCATTCAACCCTGATGTCCTTGATGTATTCAAACCCATGTGCTCCAGCGATGACACTTGAGCTTCACTCCACGGGGTCCCTGATGTTGAATCAGACTCGTGAGCTCATGCATCGACACTTGAGCTTCACTTCACGGGGTCCCTGATTTTGAATCAGACCCGTGAGCTCATGCATCGACACTTGAGTTCACTCCACGGGGTCCCTGATGTTGAATCAGACCCGTGAGCTCATGCATCGACACTTGAGCTTCACTCCACGAGGTCCCTGATGTTGAATCAGACCCGTGAGCTCATGCATCGACACTTGAGCTTCACTCCACGGGGTCCCTGATGTTGAATCAGACCCGTGAGCTCATGCATCGACACTTGAGCTTCACTCCACGGGGTCCCTGATGTTGAATCAGACTCGTGAGCTCATGCATCGACACTTGAGCTTCACTCCACGGGGTCCCTGATGTTGAATCAGACCCGTGAGCTCATGCATCGACACTTGAGCTTCACTCCACGGGGTCCCTGATTTTGAATCAGACCCGTGAGCTCATGCATCGACACTTGAGCTTCACTCCACGGGGTCCCTGATGTTGAATCAGACCCGTGAGCTCATGCATCGACACTTGAGCTTCACTCCACGGGGTCCCTGATGTTGAATCAGACCCGTAAGCTCATGCATCGACACTTGAGCTTCACTCCACGGGGTCCCTGATGTTGAATCAGACCCGTGAGCTCATGCATCGACACTTGAGCTTCACTCCACGGGGTCCCTGATGTTGAATCAGACCCGTGAGCTCATGCAACGACACTTGAGCTTCACTCCACGGGGTCCCTGATGTTGAATCAGACCCGTGAGCTCATGCAACGACACTTGAGCTTCACTCCACGGGGTCCCTGATGTTGAATCAGACCCGTGAGCTCATGCATCGACACTTGAGCTTCACTCCACGGGGTCCCTGATGTTGAATCAGACCCGTGAGCTCATGCATCGACATTTGAGCTTCACTCCACGGGGTCCCTGATGTTGAATCAGACCCGTGAGCTCATGCATCGACACTTGAGCTTCACTCCACGGGGTCACTGATGTTGAATCAGACCCGTGAGCTCATGCAACGACACTTGAGCTTCACTCCACGGGGTCCCTGATGTTGAATCAGACCCGTGAGCTCATGCATCGACACTTGAGCTTCACTCCACGGGGTCCCTGATGTTGAATCAGACCCGTGAGCTCATGCAACGACACTTGAGCTTCACTCCACGGGGTCCCTGATGTTGAATCAGACCCGTGAGCTCATGCAATGAAAATTGAGTGAAGATCATCGAAACTGAACTTCACTCCACGTGGTCCCTGATGTGAAATCAAACCCGTGAGCTTATGTAACAATATAGCTGAACTTCATTCAATAAAGTACCTGAGTAGTTCAGACCTTTACTTAAGAAAAGCTGTTATCCCTATAAATTTTTGTTTTCATTTTGATTTATATTTGTGCATTTGGAAGTTAGCTGTTTTCTGATGCAATTTTTAGGATTTGTAATTCTTAGTAATAAATCTACTTTACTTAATAATCTTTAAGTATCTGTTTCTTTTTTGGCATAAGAATTAGATAAAATTTAATTAAAATTCTAAAGTATTAATTTATTAATTGAGTATATATATATATATATATATATATATATATATATATATATATATATAATTTTTTTTTTTTTTTTTTTTTAAGAATTAAATATGATTAAACTACATCTTCGTGCAATTTGTGTGAAATCAGATTATTGATTAAATAAAATGAAACCCCACCAATCTCTGTTTCAGTATCGTTTTAAAATAACTCTGGAAATCTCTTAGACTTTTCCACTAAACTAACTGAATTCAGCAATAAAATCACAGATTCTCTGTTTCTCTTGATTTCAAGCTGTTGTGAGAATTTTATTGTGTGGTTGAGGATCATTAATTTCTACTTCAAAAATATTTTTTTTTATACTTTGAAATCAAGTAATGCTTAAAAGTTTATTCTATTTAGACTTAGAACAAATGTAGTTATTACTTTCGGTTCTAAAGGATACAGAAAATTATTTAACAATGAATTTATAATTAAAAATTATTCTTTATATTTGCTGTAGCACAATTTGCAAATCATGTATCAGAATATTTGTTAATTTATGTTTTAAAATGATGAAGATTATTCATGAGAAAGTTTTTATACAAAAAATAAATACTTTTCCAAAAATTTAAATTTTTTCGATACTTTGAATAATTAAAAAATTAATATATATAATTGTAACCATTTGTGCATTTCTATCTAATTAAATTTTACTTCAATATTACTTAATATTTTGAACAGTTTTGTTATCTTTATATCTATAACAAAAGAAAAAAATATACAAGTAAAATTTTAGCTGTTAAAATATTTTCACTAATTCAGAATAATGTAAATAAATGTATATACATAAGATAATTATAGGAAAACTTGTGAAGATGGCTATATTGGTTTTTATGTAGTAAAGAATTTATTTCATGTGCATTTGTTAAAAACTTTAATCTTGTGACCTCTTATCTTTTAAATAAAAGTTCAGAGTGATTGACAAAATTTGCAGTTTGATAATTAACATCCCAATCAATGCAACAAAAATTTCGAAGAAAGAATTTGAAAAAAATAACAATAATCATTTGTCACATTAATTTAGTTTATCAAGTGTATTATATAGAAAATTGAATATCATTGTGATTAATTTATGCATACTACGTAGGCCGAGCTGGCAGCCGAATGGTTAGCGCTCTTGTCTTCGGTTCAACAGTTCGTGGGTTCGAATCCCACCTTGGGCATGGATGTTTGTAGTGGTTCGGAATCCACTTTAAACCGTAAGTCCCGGTCTAATTAGCCTCGTGTGCAAAAAATGACCGTTGAGCGACAAAGAAACCAAACCATGCATACTACATAAGTTTACTTATAATTTTATATAAAATGAGATAACCTGATATGTTTATTTATGATATAATTGATAAAATAGAATGAACTGCATAATATATTGTTTTTTAAATCAACATTTTAACTATTATCAATTTTATTTTTACTTACAAATTGACTTTTAACTGTAGCTATAAACTCTACTATTTTCAGAAAACAGTGTTTGGTAAAATGCAAAACTTTTTATTATAGCATGTTGTTTATTTTGTCCCAATAAATTCATGTACCCTATTATTATACTTTTAATTTGATAGGAATAACTATAATAAATATTATTATTATTTTGTGTGTGTGATTTGAACCGGTAGTTATTGTTAACTGTTCAACATGTCTGCTTTGTCAGAGCACTCCGTGTGTGAAATACCCCTACATCCAATGTTAAATCGTTTTTACTTGTTTGAGACGCCTACTTCATTTAAATTGCTTAACGGTATAAAGAATCTCAATTATGTATTTTCATCACCGGCGCAGACTTTCTGATGTTGCAAATGGAAGTTTAAGAACAAATATCTGTAATCCACACAATTTCGCAATAATTGTTTACCTAATAAGTAAGAAAGGAAATGGGTTGCTACGATTTTATGATAAAACAACGCACTTTAGACGATAAGGTTCCAGATTCCATCTCAGCCACCGTTGAGCTACAAGAGAGTGATGTTTTGTCACTGCGTAGTAGACATTTTAATGTCCTATACTCTTAGACATTTTAATACCGCTTAAATTTTAATACCGCTTAACATTTAATAACGCTTAACGCAGACATTTTAATACCGCTTAAACCACGTGGCCGTATATTATAGGTTATATAATTTTGGGCTTATTGTTATGTTGCTATCACAGAAAACTCTCAAGTATCCACCTTGACAGACTTGCATGCAGAAGGTAGGAACTTAAAATCCATCTCTTGCTGTTCCATCGTAGCTGGGCTTGGAACCAAGAACTTTCCTTCTAAAAAGCACTGTCTTTCCATTTGACCACGATGAGGCCACATATGAAACTTATTTTGTATATATCTCATCTACTCTTTAGCGTATAGCTAACTACTTACAACTACAACGACTAGCATGTATACCTTGATAAGGCATTATAAATGGCATGCACCTCTTGGTGGAACAGCACTTTTTGAAGCACAATGTCCTTGGTTCTATTAATGTCACTGTTAAACAGTGGGGGATGAATGTTGCGCTTTTGCATGCACATCTGCGAGGGGACAGTTTCCAGGGTTTCCGCCCTTGTGAAACTTAAAACGATCCACTTTCAATGCAAAGAATTCCCTGAAGGTAATTTATGTGGTTGATATTAATATGCTTAACAACGGTCTTGGGCCACTGTCAACTAGAACACACAGTGTCAAATGTTTTTTTAATGTGTTTAAGTAGATGATTGTACAATTTAAGACCATGATAATGCGCAATAATACTATTACATTTTTGTTTAAAAAATAGTTATATAATTCAGAGTCACATATTGTTTTACATAGATTGATTTGTTTTGTTTTCCCATGAGAAATTCAAGTTATTTTAAATTAGTCTGCCGAGAAACAAATGACTAAAAATATATCCATTCAAATGATTAAAAATTTTTGATTTCAAACTGTTAAGTGTTAAATTACTGATAAAAGTAGTGTAAAATAATGTATACATCACTCATTAAATACTCCTTTAAAATGCGCAAAATTGTGCATTTTTTTCCTGATTAAAACTGATGTGTATTTAGTTATCCGTTTATCAAGTGCTCCTATAATTTGATGAATGGGCAATTCATGTTTACTCTATATATTTACATTGTGTATGCACAAAATGTCAAGTTGTCTTCTTATTAAACATTAGCATCACCGCGGTTTTTTGAGGCAAGCGAAAATAAAAAAAAAAATTCATATAATTAGAAATTTTTTTATATGAATTATAAGTAAATTTTTCACAAAAATAGAAAAAATGTTCAAATTATAGGTTACGTGCTAATTCTACTTAAGTTTTGGAACAAAATTAGCGGCGGTGACGCTAATACGTAAGTACCAATATGCTTATTGGATAAAAGATAAATAAATCTTCAATTTTATTTTATCTACGTAATTGGATTTAAAATTTTAAGAAAATTGACCAGTCAGTTTTATTGAAAAGATTATTATAATTTGAGAGAAAAATCATTGAAATGTTGGTATCTATGAGTACAGAATGATAAAATATTCAATGAGATTTCAATAGTTATATCATTAGTCTGGATTTTCTATGGTTTGAACCTGTTAACTAGTTTCATTAAATATCAGTTTGCAAGATATTTTTTGGATTTATGAATCACAATGTGTAGGTTGCCTTTATTTTCATATTCTTTAAAATTTTCAGAAACTATTCGATAGTCTACCATCATTGTCTTTTCCAAGATTTTCAAGAATACGATATTGGTAGAAATATATTCGTCTTTAATGAAAATTTCGTATAACGCTAAATATTTAGAGTAAACATTAGAAGATTTGGGACCGACCCGCCCGAGGGCACACGGTCATAACAGTCAATTGCGAGTAGTAATCCCGCCAAGTACGAGCGGCACATGTGCGGCGAAGCCGCAGTGCGCAGCTACGTCCTGCCAGAGCAACAATACCGCAGCACCAGGAGACGGAGAATCTGGTCACAGGATGGATCCGAAACCTCCGGGTGGAGCCCAGCCGTCCGCCGACCAATACCAGTCAGGCATTGGACGCAGCCCGGCGACCACCACCCTGCAACCCACCAAGACCTCCCTGACGGAAGAAGGCGGTTTGCCTTTATTGATCACAAGAATACAATACATAATAAGAGGGACAACACAACTTTGTGTCCCAAAATTATAAGTACTTAAAAATTAACAAGTGTCTTACTTAAAATAATTACAATGTAACAGACTATATCAAGGTAATAACAGACATCAAAACTCGAATTAACAGAATTATTTACAAAAATGATGTTTTAATATTTACATAATAGTGATGCTATTTTAATTTACGTTGCACTCAATGTAGCTTATGAATAATTTTCAAATAAGTCGTCATGAAGTAACGTACTTATGATTATTTCTAACGCTGCCCTGAATTTATGATTATTTATTAAGTTGATGGTTTCCATATTCTTATAATTTTTGGGAAACATGCTGTTTCTTACGTCCTGGAAATGTATGCAGTCAAATATTACATGTTTGGGATCCTGAATATTGTCATCGTATTTACAAACTGCTGTTTTACCGTGAAATCTATTTTGATATGTGCCGAATATGCCGTGTTCTGTAATGAACTGGTTTAGATAAAAATTTGAGATATTTCTTTTTGTAGAGACATTCGGATAAATTAAATGTACATTTCTGGCTTTATTGGAATTGGACCATCTTATTTGCAAGTCTCTAACTTCGTGATGTTTAAGTATATTCTTGATTTGGAGTTTAGTAAACTGTGTTTGATGTTGTATATCTTTTAATTCTGTAGCCTGTTTAGCTAGTGCATCCGCTACTTCATTCCATTTAATACCTATGTGGGATTTCACCCAATGTAACTTAAAACGATGAGGATAGTCTCTAAAGATTAATGATATTTTCCTAATGGTTTTGTTGTCAGTTTTCCAGTTTCTAAGTGCTTGTAGTACAGATCTGGCATCTAGGTGAATATCACATTTATTAATGTTGTGTTTAATGCAATAGTTCATAGTATAGAGCAGCGCAACCGCTTCGGCCTCGAAGACGGTTGCGTTATCAGATAATCTTATTTGTTTCGTTTTAATTGTTTCATCTTTGTATCTTATTATTGTCGCACATCCTATTTTATTATTTAACTTAGAGCCATCAGTGTATGCATAATGATCTGTCTGTATAATTTCATTATCCCAGTTTATTTGAACTTTTTCCCATGGAGGGTCCCAGATTATTTCTTTGGTCCAACTGTTGTCTGATGTATATATTTAAAAATATTTAGAGTAAGAGTTAATAATATTTTATCAGACACATTCATTCAAGAACAAAATATTTTACAAGGACATGTTTTGAATTGTTTGAATTTTGCTATGTATTTTAATAATAAATAAATTAGTTTAAAAATTCCCGAACAGTATAAGGAATTGAATATATTTGATAACTCAAGAAATTCATACCTAGTGATGATTTAATAGTAATTTTGAGCAGGTTGTCTGGCTTTTAGCTTAAGACTGTTAACATTTTAATATTTATACGAGAGAGAGAGAAAAAACTAAATATATATATATATATATATATATATATATATATATATATATATATATATATATATATATATATATATATATACCCCTTTTAAAAAATAAAAAAAACCGTCATCTATTTCTGCAAAAAATGCAGATTCCATCCAAATCCTTAATTTATGCAGGAAGTAATTTCATGCATGTTACTCATGCCTTTAAACATACCAACCTTGTTTTTATAAATAAATTTAATTATTGTTTTCATATGATTTTTAAAGCCTAATTATAGACCCTTAAAGTTATGTCTTGGTATGTTGACATATATCCTTAAAATTTCCCATCATATGTTGGCATAATATCTGTTTTAAAAATCCTTCGATCACCATTGGGTTATGGAGCTACAAATGGAAGCCAGATGATAAATCTTGGCTTGACAATACCTTGACACAATTCATCACCCAATATCGAAACTTTTGGAATATAAACCATTTAAATTTTACGTGTCATCATTGGAAATAATAAACTTTGGTTAAACTATTTTGAAATTAAGTCACTCCCAAATTTCAAATCCATTACGCGACTTAATTGTTAATTTCGTATACTGCGAATGTTTTTGTGTCCGTTTATCATGTCCACGTATATTTTGATGAAAATGAAATTCTGACTAAAATATATGCGATTATATGACTTGATTTTATTACCAGATTAACCTTAAGATGAAAATTACGTGTTTTCATCCTCAATTTATTTGACGACATTAAACAAATACATTAATACATTTAAATAAAGAAATAATGTTTACTTTCTAAACTTCAGAGATTATTGAAAAATTATCCAAATATTGCTCCAGCAACTTATTTCCAGTGCGCAGCATTTTCACCAAAATCTCATGAATTTAATGCGATTTTTACTGCCTGCAATTTATCGACATTAAATACTATTAAAACAGAAATTTACCAAATTTTCTCATTTAAATTCGAAAATTTGTATTTTTGCTTTGAATAATACGTTGATATAGGCCATTTAATTTTATTAAAAATATTATTTAAAGTGTTTACGAATAATGGTACTATGAACACCCCTAGTTATGTGCTCATTGATGGTAAATACAACACTGACATTGCTATTAAAAATTCTTGCAAAATAATAGCTGACATTTCTCTAACAGTAAAAGATACAAAACTTGTCACTACAAAATTCCTTTTTATTCGTTGGTAAGTTATATTAGGTTTATAAAATAACAATAAATTTCAAGTAAACATTTCACAATCTCATTGAAAACAAAACTTCATTCCATATATCAAGAACATTCTTAAGAATCTTTCTGTATATAACATACACATGTTGCTCTCAAGCTACATTTATTTTCTGACTGTAACCTTATGTGTTCAATTGACAGTGTTCAAACAAACATGCTTTTATATTTTCATTAAATTTACAGTGAAGAATTTACATTTAATAAAAATCAAATTTCCAAGTTCCCACCAAAATTGGTGCAAGTACCTTAAGTCAGATAGTTTCTATTTCTATCTTTAAAAAAAAACATTGTTTTGTACATTATAAAGTAAAATTCGATGAATTTTAATGCCAAAAGAACAGGCTCAGCATGCTTATAATAGTTCTGGTACCAAAATACTTAATCTACCAAGCAATTTTGATTTAATGTCATCTGATGAATTAATAATGCCGAAGTGTTTAAGATTTTATTCAGTCATATGAATTTGAAATATTTTTCTTCTGAAACTCCAAATACCGTTTAAATATTCTTATTGATTGCTTGATGAGCAGATATAAATTGGTTTTTTATCTTTTTCTTTAATATACTGATAATATTTTGATGTAATTCATTTAATAAAAAAATAATTAGGGTGCAATTGGTCATGATTCTACGTCGTTCTTTAAAATGAATGGTTATAAGTTCGAACCCAGCACCTATCAAACATCTTAAAGCAAATGTGCTGCTATTTTCTGCATGTATATCGGTAATTGAGTTTATAACATATCAATACATGTATAATGCTCCATAATCCAGAAAGCAAAAAATATTAAAAAGCTTATTACACTATACTTGACTGTTTCGACTTTTATCTATGACGCAATAGCGGAATATATTTCTTGGAGTGAAAGGTTCGGAGTTCGATCCCAATTCTATGGGAACAACGAAAGATAAGATGTTGCCAACATCTATCAGAAGAGGATGTTTGGGTGTTTTCAGGGTTTCTTCACTGGTGACATATAAATGCGGTCCATTATCTATGAAAAATCTTTCTATTAATCTCAAGTCTATACAAAAAACGTAATAATAGGTTCATACTGTTTAGAAGTGGTGTTTATCTCCTTAAATAGCCAGAAAATGTATTGTTATCATTCATTAAATGCGTATTAAAGAGAAATATTTTCTTGTCAATAATTTTATCATAAATGTATCACGTTTTTATTTTTATTTTTGAGAACTTTCCTTTAATTTTCTTCAAGCATTTCTGAGTATTCCCAGATATATATTCGAAGATGCTATTCGAATTAGAAATTTATGTCTTTGATTTCAAAATTTGGAAAAAATATGTTATAGCTCTAAAACAATATCGATTTTGCATGTTCTAATAAATGATAAATATAAAAATTTCAAAAACAACTAATTTAGTCGAGCAAAACGTGAATAAACTTCAATTTTAAATTGTATCTTATCATATTATATAACGTAATTGTTTGGACGTCAGACAAGCTTATGTTCTTTTAATAGGCTTATCTCAATAGAAATTTTTACTCCAAAAACGAGTATTATTTTATTCAATGATTATCTGAACGTTGATGTCAGTTCGTTCATCCACTTTGAGGACAATAGAAATATGATGAGGTAATGAATGAAACTAAGAAAGACTTGACACCATGTGTACTGGGGGAAAGTGCTCTGTAATAATCAGTTTATCAGTTCATGAAAATAAATGGTTCACTAATTTAAAAATTGAAAGTTCACTAATTTACAAAAAGTAATACATTTTATCCTTTGTGCGTAAAAGTCCACGCAATCTCGCGCACCCCACAACCACTGCTCCCTTCTTTGCTTAGAAATAAATCAATCAAGAAACAATGTCGAGCTGCCTGATCAGTCCAAATAGAGATTGTTTTAATTTCAGCAAGTAGATTTTCCGTTCCTACAAAAATTTTCAATAGAAACTATAAGCCAAATGTATGTAATTTTTCATGAATTTTGATTAAAATATTTGGATAGTAATATTTTATAAAGAAACAATATTTGTTGCTAAATTAATAAAACTATATATAAATTTTCTGATGAAACAGATAAGAAGTTCCACGTTTTTATCCATTTAGAATGTTAATTTTTTTATTATATCTGTTTAGAATTCTTCACTTTCCTAAACAATGAATGTTTATGAAAGTGAAATAAGTACATGAGTGAAACGCAATTGTTTTGTCTTCTTATTAAGGCTCATGAAAAAAGAAACAAATTTCATAAAATCAAAGAAAATTGAAATGAAATTAAATCAAGAAAAATAAAATAAAAAGTGTATTTTCAATGTACTTATATTAATTAATTTGGAATATTAATAATAATTTTTTAACATTTAATAAATAATATTAGGTTTACCAGAAAGTTATATGCCCATTGATCGATGGTGGTGTTGTTAAAATCATAAGAGAGAAAGATCCTTTTTTGATAACACCTATATCCCAGAAAGCTTAATTCAGCTCACCACACACAAACTTTTTGGTGCCATAATTGGAAGATGGGATTGGTGTGGAAATATTCAAAATGGGAGCCATATGAATTTAGTCTGGTGATTAAGTCATTATATGCCTGTGTCTGCTTGTTCGAAACAAAATCGAGTCCTTCTTGAACCGGATGATAATTGGGAATGAAAAGTGGATTGATTACCTACGTAAACATTGTAAGGAAAAGGGTATATTGTGCGGAAAACTTAGCCCTTCCAACTCTAGAACAAATTTGATTCTGAATAAGAATATTCTGAAGTTGTGTATATGGTAGGATATTTGAAATACATTATGAGAATTAAAAATTGAAAGTAAAGCTCAATTCGTAAAAGTATATTTAACAACGGATAATTTAAAGGGAGCAGTCCAAGAAAAGAACGATCATGTCCTAAAGAAAGAGAAGTTCAAGAAATAGACCAAGAAAAGAGTTCGTCAAAAAATTGCAGAACTAGGCTGGAAAATTCTATCACACACATCACATTTTCGGGCTTATCACCCTCCAACTATCACTTGTTTTTGTCCTTACAAAATTTTTTGAAGGGCAAAAAATTCAAGAATGAAGAATATATCAATCAAGCACTGTTTCAATTTTTCGCATGAAATGAAACATTTTTCAAAACTTAGCTATACAAATTGCCTTTTTGCTGGCAAAAAGTCATTAATATATTCCAAATTATGCCACCTCTAAGTGACCTATTACGAAAGTTTTCTACTTTTGTATTCGGTTTCACCTAAAAGACGGCATTTCTCAAATTAAAGAAATTACATAAAACACATCCTGTTTTAATTTATTTGTGCCTGGTTCGAAATTAGAAGTACACACAGATGCATCTAAACTTGGATTTGGTGCAGCTCTCCTACAAAAATCTGATAACGGAAACTTTCACCCAATTTTGTATATGAGCAGAAAAACATCTCCCCAGGAAGAAAAAGTACACAGTTATAAACTGAAAGTACTCGCTGTTGAAGAAGCTCTTACAAAATTCCGCGTATATTTACACAAATTTAAAATAGTAACAGACTGTATGACTTCTCAGAAGACAATGGATAAAGCTGATGGACTCTTTTGTTACAAGACTTTGACAATGTTATTTCTCATAGGTCAGGTAAACAAATGCAACAATTGATGCTTTCGTTACCCTGTTAGGATTATTACTCCTGATGATATTACACAGAAGATAATAAAGTCGCAATCTACTGATGAATTTATCATAAATATGAAAAACGCAATCGAAAAATTACTTAAACATGAAGGATTCCTCTATCCAATCCGAAAAGGTGTCACTCCTCTCGATACACATCATATTGACTTTTTAGGACCTTTGCCATCTACAATAAAAATTACAAACATTTATTTTCTGTAATGGACGCTTTTATAAAATTTATTGGGATATATCCTATTAAATCTACCTTTGCACAAGATGCATTAGATAAGCTAAAATTACAGCAAACAGTTTTTTGGTAAGCCTCGTCAAATAATCTCAGATAAGGGATCAGCTTTTACCTCCCAAGAATTTCATTCTTATTGTAATGAAGAAAGTATTGAGCACTTACTTATCACGACTGGAGTACCGCGCGGAGACGGACAAATTGAGCGTATGCATCAAACCATAGGTGCAGTTTCAACTAAATTATCTATAGAAGAACCCACAAAACGGTATAAACAGGTTCTTATGTCCAACGCATAATGAACAGTATCGCCTCACAAACAATAAAATTCTAACCATTCGAATTAATGCTTGGCATTAAAATGCGATATAAAAATGGCATTCATATTAATCAACTGTTGGAAGAAGAATATCTTCAATATGCAGTACATGATAAAAAACAATTGCGCAATATTGCTAAACTAATATATTACAATATCAAACACAAAGTAAATGTTATTATGATAAACGGAGAAAACCTCTCAAAATATATCAAGTTGATGATTTAGACGCTATCCAAAGAACACAGTTCAGACCAGGTTTAAAACAAAATATTTTGGACCTTACTTAATTATTTGTAAACTGTAATGATATACCTTTGGTAAAAGGTAATGACAGATACGATGTAGAAAAAGTTGGTAATCATGAAGGTCCCAATATAACATCTTCCTCTGCAGATTTAATGAAACCTTGTGGTCAAAGATGTAAATAATTTTTATCAAACTATTATCTTATGTACAATATATATTTTGTCGATTGCTGTAGTATTTGTGTGCATATCATTATTCCAGAAAAAAATTTTCTTTTATGTATGTAACCTTTTTCCTTAGCATTATTTCAAGTATTAGTATATCTATTTCTATACTTTTTCTTGTGCAAAATTATTTTAGTATTACATCAAGATGTTTGTGATACATTTGTATATGATAAAAATAAGCACGATGGAAGGAAAAATGCGAGGAATTGTGACACTTAAGGAGACGAAGAAGATGATTCATCAAACAGCATACGAGGAACATTGAAGAAGTTAAGACGAATCTTCACAACAATGAATGACGTGACTGCTTCGTTTGCTATTGAATAAGACGAAAGATGAAAATAAAAAATGTATCTTGTTAGTTATTTCTCCAGCAGGTTGATCTTTCCTCTCTTTCTTTGTATTTTGCAGTTGATGTTACACTCGTCGCCAGAAGGACCTGAGCTTTTATGCCGAGTGTGAGATATGAAGTACGTGATGACGCACCTCAACATCATAACATCATCAAGTGCTTCAACAGCGATCATAGTGTAAATTGTTAGAAAAAGAACTTTAGATGATAACAAAAGACGGTCTAGCTAAGACCCATTTTGAACCTTAACGGTTCCGAAATATAAATGTTGTATAAATCATTTTTTGTAAATATAATTGTAATTAATTGCAAATAATGTTTAAATACTATAGTTAAAATGCCTGTTCGTTGTATTATTAGTGTATTCAACTAATCCACACACACTCATATATATATCTATATATATAAAAATTTCGTGTCACGATGTATGTTCCCGATTAACTCCGAAACTACTAAACCGATTTTGATAAAATTTTGTAACCATTTATAATATGGTCGAACTTAAAAGATAGAATAGTTTTTATTTCTTAATTATTGATCTCAATATTTATTATACGACATTAGTGTTTATTTATCAGTTAGTTCTGTAAATTCCAAATAGTTGGCGATTTAGCATCTAAGTTGCACAGGTATTCGGCAGATGGCGACGTGTTTATTTTTCTAGATTATACTATCTTCCAGAGAAAATTAACGTGCGCGTGCAAGCGTGTTCAATTTGAATATTTTTAATATTATAAATAGTAAAATAAAAGTTTATTTATTACTGTTTTTCTCTACTAGTTTTCATACCAGCTCGAAAACATGTAAGTATGTTTTGATAGCCTTTTTTTATTTTTATTTTATAATTTGATAATTGGCTCTGTAATCGTGCTATTTTGGCAGCAAGAAACGTTGATGTGAACGAAATTAACTTCCATACATAACAGATGTTGCCCGGTGATTTGATTTCTTTTAAATCAATCGACACAGTTATTGATGAAAACGAAGTCGTAAACTTTCCAACTGAATTTTTGAATTCTCTGGATATGCCAGGAATGCCACCACACAATCTTCAATTGAAAATTGGTTCACCAATCATTCTTCTACGTAATTTAAACCCACCTCAATTATGTAATGGTACACGCTTAGTCATAAAAAAATGATCGAAAATATTCTCGAAGCAACAATTTTGACGGGAAAATTTAAAGGAGATATCATCCTATTGCCACGTATTCCACTGATAGCGTCAGAATCTCCAATACCGTTTAAAAGGCTCCAATTTCCGATTTGTTTAGCTTTTGCGATGACCATAAATAAATCACAAGGCCAAACAATGTCTATTTGCGGTTTGGATTTGAAAAACACATGTTTCTCACATGGACAGCTATATGTTGCCTGCTCACGTGTAGAAAAACCATCAAATCTCTTCGTGTTAGCGAAAGACTGGTTAACCAGGAATATGTTGTACACAAAGTAGTACTTAGATAATTTTTAGTTTTAATAATATAAAATTGAAAAAATAATAGTTCGATGTCAGTGTTATCTACCTCATTTATAACAATTTATTTTTAGATGTTTTTAATTTATATAGTATATTTTGTAACTAAGTCACTGATTACAAACTATAATTTAATATAAGATGAATAAAATGTAAATTCAGAAATTATATGTTGGTTTGTGCTTAATTTCAAAATTTCGATACTTTGCCTATTACTTTTAAATTTTTGCGAAATGTTTTATTTTTAATCTCATATGAATGAACCTATTTTAAATTTTTTTAGAAAATATTAATTTGATTGTACCCAAGAATTAGTAAAAAATTGATTCAATGTATTATAAAAACTCAGCCACTGCAACGCGTGGCTGAGACAGCTTGTATATATATATATATATATATATATATATATATATATATATATATATATATATATATATATATATATATATATACAAGCTTTATTTAAGGATATATATATATGATACATATATAATGAATAATTCATTTAAAATTTTTTCAAGTTAATGATATTTAAAAGTCTATCGTTTCAGCATATCTAGTAAGCCTATCCACTTTTTCGTGAAAATTACAGCAAAATTCGCGCGGGACCACTCTGGAAAAATTTCGATTCTTCTCGGCGATTAGATTCTCCTCTGTACTCAGTAACCCACTCTTTTTTTGTTAAGTGTGAAAGAAACGTCCTTTCTATCTCCAAGTAAAAATCATTTTCATAATAGGAAGATAACAGAATCAAAACGTTAATTTCGAAAACTGAGAACACACGCTTCATTTACTGGAAACCATATCTTCAAAAAATTGAGACAATTTAAAAATAGTTAAAAAAAATTTAAAAATAAATTTGAAATGAAGATAAATTATTCTTCAGAATTATTTATTTATTACATTACATATATTCAGACTTGTATGCTTGATTCTTGAGATTCGCTTCTAAGTCTTCGTCGATAATAGGACAAATAGCACAATGACAGATGTACAACCACAGAAGAATAACGAAGAAAACACCCAGGGCCACGGTGGGAATCGAACCCACACTACTACACTCTCAAGCGATTAGTCTTCAGAATTATCAAATATCTTTGATAGAGTATCGATAAAATTATCGATATTCTTCAGAATATTGAAATCTACATAAAGTGAAGATCTCTAGTCACAATGTGAAATATTATAATAAATTCTCCATATGCTTAACATATTTCAGCTCGTTTTTATATTTTTATATTTGTTTTATTTCTACCTCCATTTTTTGTTGCGAGATTAAAAAATGCGATGCGGTCCTGGAATTTATATAGTTTAATTCCCCACTGTTTTCTTTTTTTAGAAATATATTGTTTGAATATCACTCTTCCTTTGAATTTTATAATGACTACATCAACTGCAAATTCTTCAGACGGATAATAGTGCTCCTTAAAAGATTTATTTAAAAAATCAAAAATCGTTCGTAATTTCCACAATCTGTCGTATTCTTCATCAAGTTTTGGTTTATTGTTATTGTCTGTAAAATGTAAAAAAATCGCAATACATTAAAAAATCTGCCACGGGATATAATTTTTCTAAAAACAGGAGTTTCAATTAATTCATCTGTTGACCAATAATCTTTGTTATCTTTATCTATATGACCCATTAAAAGAATGAGTCCTAAGAATTTCTTTTTTACTCTGGTGCATCCATGTTACTTCACTTAGTCCCATGTTTTCTTTTATTACTTCCCGGATGTAATTCTAATATTTGGGAAGCATATATATTTTTTTCATCTACAATAAAGTTTAAACTTTCTTCTGAAAAAAATAAATATAAAAATTCGTGTTCCTCAACTAAATCCTTTATTGTCTCAGAACTACCATAATCTCGAGTAAATTTTAAAATGATAGGCTTATCATCTGCTTTAGCCTTACGCCAATCAAAATCAAATGACAGAGGAATTTGCATTATTATTGCCGTCAAAACTAATATCCTTGTATTCAGATTCATCACAGTAATCAGAATCACTGTCTGCAAAAATTTCTTCTAATTCTTCCTATATTTTTTTAATTTCTTCATCAGTCAACCCTTTACGACGTGCAGCCATCAAAAATATTTTTTCTAGCGACGAAAAAAGTTAACTGAATGAAAAAATTTGCTAAAGTGAAGATGAATGTGCTTCCCTTTTAAAAAGAGGAGCCAATGAAAACCGTTTTTCGCCAAAATTCCCCGCTCAGACAACTCCCGAATTTTTACTACTTTCACACACTAAAGAGCAGCAATTAAATCACCCTCTACTGCGCGAAGAAATTTGAGCCGGAAAAAGTCAGGCGCTTGAAAGAGGGAAAAATCCATGGTACAACTGTTGTACCACAGCCGTCTTCTGACACACTTACTTTCGTGGTACAACAGTTGTACCGCCGGGACGAAAAGGCCAAATAATCTTTCTATATATCGAAATCATTGTTACCCATTTGTGTATGATTTTTATGAACGCGAGTTCAATAATCACCGCGTACATACGTCCTTTTTATTATTTCATATAGAATTTTTGATCGCAAGAATCACGAATTATATTTACTTCTAATTAATGTTACTTCAATAAATAAATGGTCAAGAATAATAGAATAATTTTTTTAAATAATCCAAAATATTTACTGTAATTATTGTATTACTCTTACATTTATTTCTCTAGTGAATGTAATGAAATTGTTTTAATTGTTTTTCCTTATGTGTGATTCCAAAATCAAATTGTAATACTGCTTAAAAATGATCTTGCTCTATTTGTAATGGTATAAAAATTATTTTGTTGAGTAACTACAATGTAATCCTAAAATTAAATCTGCTTAAAGTAATGAAAACATTTTTTTTTAGAGTAAGTGTTTAAAATTCTAGCACAGCAAACAAATTTACTAACTTGATTATTTTTTGTCACGTCAAATTACTGTGTGCTTCAAATATTATTTTAATTGATTGATATCTCTTCCTAAATATATTTGTTAAATAAATTACTATTGTTTTGCGTACTTAAATCATTGTTTGTCGTAAAGTTATTTATTATTCTTACTCTAGGAAACTCTCTCTTTTTTTACCGTTAATTCAAACAATTGATTAAATTATACAGCATTGATTTTGTTAAAAAGTTTTAAAATTTTTTGGAAAAGAATACGTGTGTTTTTTAAAGTGCATTTCGGTAAAAAAAAATTTATAATAAATTTTCTTCCTTTAAGTTTTACAGGATTATATCTATTTATTTAATTAATATTGGCTTTTCGCTAATGGATTATCATATTTTCCAATTGATTTCGAATAAGCTTAATTCCTTAAACGAGACCTTGAATGATGACTGGGTGAATTTTCACTATTTATCCATTTCCTTTTAATATTCCTCGATATTCAGCAACTACATGAATTCACCTGTAATACGTTTCCCTGTGTATTTATGTATTCAATGACAACAATTTCAAATTGGTGCTCTGGCTTTCAGTTTAAGAGATCGTATGTTCAAGCTTTTCCTCAGAGATGTTCGTAGTGGTCCTTTTAAAAATGTAAGTCTCAATCGAATTAAAAAAAAATAGTTGCTCGCGCGCTAAGCAATCGAAATCTGGCTTCTGTTAAAATATTTTCAGCTTAATTACCACCCCATGCGAGAATATTTCTAGTACTTAGGAATCCACTTTAGGATCAAATAAAATTAGATCTAGTGTAAAACTTTTACCCTAAAATTAAAAAAAAAAACAATCAAACCATTGAATTTTTCTCATTAATTTTTTATTTCTTATTTATGGAGATTCTGATAGGATGAAATCGTTAATGCGCTAGTAATTTAATAGCTTCTACGAATATTTACTGTCCAGTTCTTTGGGTTCAATATTGTTTAATACGAGGGTCACTCTAAAATGTTTGAGATACAACTAGGATTTTAAAGTTATACTTACAAAATTTTAGGTGTGTTCAATGTAGTCTCCTCTAGCATCAATGCACTTTTGTAAACAATTTTCCACAGATTAAATGCCTCAAGCCATTCATTTCTTCGAATAGATGAAAAAATGCATTTATAGCCACATCAATCTCTTCTTCTGAATTAAAACGACGTCCACGTAACTTCTTTTTTAGATTAAAGAATAACCAAAAGTCGCACATAGCTATATCAGGCGAATACGGTGGATGTTCGATCACTTTAATTTGTTTTTGTTTAAGAAACTCAACTGTTAATCCGGCTGTATGTGAAGATGCATTGTCATGGTGAAGCATGAGTCCCCTAACATTCAGTTCTTGTAGAATTTCTGGATAACATTTAGTGGTATACCAGTTTGCTGTTGCTGTCCTCTATACTTCCAACTTGATGGCTTTGACCCATCCCGTACTTCTGAAGAAAACGGCATACATCATTTTTTTCAGTGCGCGTTGTTTTTTCACCATTGTCGGCGTGCGATCATCTTCAAAGACCCATACTTTGCTTTTTTGACGTGTTGGAACGTCAAAAAACAGCATGTACGTTTCATCACCTGTTACAATTTTAGAAATGATGCGGTGGCCACCATCATTCAGCATATTAAGAGTTTCTTTACTGATTCTGACACGCTCCTCTTTTTGATGTTGAGTTAGATTATGGGGAACCCAACGGCAAACTACTTCTTTCATAATGTAATTCTTCATGAATGATTTAGTGTATGGCTGCGGATCTAATGTTAAGTTCCTTCTGTATCATTTGATAGGTACAGCGATGATCATCCATTAACTTTTTTCGTATGGCGGACTCATTATCCGGGATGACTGCCGACGGCGGCCTTCCTGTGTGTTCTTCATCCTGAAGAAAAATGCGACCTCTTCTCAATTCTCTAAACCATCTGAAAACAGTAGCACGAGCTGGAGATTCATCACCCAATGCTAATTGCAACCGTTGAACGCATTCTTCTTGATTGAATCCTGCTTTGAAATCGTAGAAAATCATAGCGCGAAGATGTTCTCGCGTCATCTCCATTTTCTCTTCTGTTTAAAATTTATTCCACGCTAAACAAGTTGAAGTAAGTCAGTAAAAAAAACGTCTTCTGTGTTGAAATACTTTTTACTTTAAAATTAAATCGTTATTTTTATTTTGTAAATTCTCGTCAGCGCGTATCTTAAAAATTTCAGAGTAACCCTCGTATACAAAGAAAAGTGTGTGGAATAAGTTTTAAAATAAATAAATTAAAAACTATCCATGATTCTAAAACAATGTTTTGCGGTGTACTGATGAAGATAGGGAGTAAATATATTATAGAAGTGAGTGTAAATTGTTAATGTGGACGGGTTGGTTTACATTAGCTTAAAATTCCATTTAACAATATGCCGAGCTGACAGCCGAATGGTTAGCGCTCTTGCCTTCGGTTCAACAGTTCGCGTGGGTTCGAATCCTACCTTGGGCATGGATGTTTGTAGTGGTTCGGAGTCCACTTTAAACCGTAGGTCCCGGTCTAATTAGCCTCGTGTGCAAAAAATGACCGTTGAGCGACAAATAAACTAAGCCATTTAACAATATGCTGACTTTTAATTCACGAATTCGTTCGTTTTAATAAACATGTATTTCTTTATATTTTTCAGTCTGGACTTATGCAATATATGGTTGAAAAAGTATTTGAAATAATATATTTTAATAAAAGAATATGTATATAATGTGCGTGTATTTATAACATACTTAATTTTACTGTTTCTGCATTCTCCTTGGAATTTTGTTTTCGTTTACGTTTGTGCAGCTGACATATCTATTAGTATTAGAATGCTGATTTTCAATATTTTCTCATGCATTGTCGATTGTTATCGAATTATCATTGTGATCCCATGCTAATTTATTTACATTAATAATCTGCATTTTTTATTTTATAATTATTTGTAGTGTTGAAAAATATTCGAATTGCATTAAGATTTATTGATAAATCTGTTGAAGCAACCTCAATAGTTTCCTAAATACACATTTTCTACGTAACTTTTTTATAATGAAATAAATTCGTTAATGAGAAGTATTGATTAAAATATTTCGATTATTTGATTGCTGAATTAATTGGTCTCAATTTTTATTACTACCATAAAACAATCCATGTATACCGCTACATTTTATTTAAATTCGAAATTTAGCAAATTTTCATAGCATTTTGCAGGTATAATCGATTATTCTTTATTTTTCTGGAATCCTTTAATTTTCTACCAAAGATCATCATATTTATTTAATGCTAGGCAAACTTTCAATATTTGCTTTAACAACTAATTCAATAGCTAAATTCGTAAAAAAATATGAGTATTGAACTTTCTTGTTTCACATTATAATTAATTTAACTATTTCTTTGGTAATTACTTTCATTGTAGGTTCATATTTTTAAAACCATTTAAGTCAGTCACTTTTTTTAATTTTAAATACATAATTGTTTATTCTTTTAAAATGAAAGTAATATTGGAACTTAGTAATGAAAAAAATTTATATCTAAAAAGAACTGACGATTAAATATACTGCTACCTTTCCGTTTCATATTTTTCATTTTGTAAAATTTTACATTTCTCTAAATTTTGTTTTTATTAATTTTATATAATTAACAAAGAATTTCACTTTTAAATAATTAAAATGTATAAGTATTTTTTTAGCAATTTTCTATTTGTAACTATTTATATAATATTTTTAGTATAATATTTCGTGTGCTAATTGTTTTCTTATTTACGAATGTGTGTCTATTCATATATTTTCTCAATATGTATTACTTTTTATGTAAATGCTATTATGAAAACAAAAGTGAATGAAGCTTATATATGAAAAATTACGAAACCATAGGTTAAAAATGGTAGTTGAAATATTCCGAGAAATATGAATTTTTAAGATTATTTTCCTTTTTGTCTGGTAATTATACTTTTTAACTAAAACTCAAAATTCCTTAAGCTCTTTGTTGCCTGAAAACATTAATTCCAATTTTTAATTAAAGTTAGATAAAAAAAATTTGATAACTTTATATGTTATTTCTTAAAAAAATTGATATCTATAAACTAAAAATGTAAAAGATAAATATTAATGAAATCCTAAGGACTGAAAATTTGTTACTAAAAAGGCTAAATTGTTAAATAAACTCAAGTGTTAAAAAACATTTTTTATTGAAGAAATTGTAAAAATTTATTTTAGGTTATGTAGTTACATTAATATTTATTAGTTTACATGATAACAATATTTTAAAAATCCAATCGTTTGTTGCTAACTTTTTAATCTTCTGCATAAAAATTCATGATAAGCAAAATAATTTTATCATAACTTAAACTCTAACACGATATTAAATAATTTATTTAGAAATAAAGAAAAACGAATTATATGTATTTCATTATTCATATATATCTAGAAAAAAAATGAAAAATATTATAATTAATATCAGAGTACTTTCTATTCTTTTCTTTAAAAAAAGAAAATAGCTTATCAGTATTTACATAAGAAAGCCAATCTATTGAAAACCAGATTTTATATGAAGGGGAGAAATATTTTCCTCCCCTCTTGAAACATCTATACTTGGAGTTCTTCTCAGCCGCACGTGCTTTATAATTTTGCTTTTATTCGCCTGGAAGTTCAAATGCTGATGTCAGAAAGAATTTAGTAAAAAGAAACTTTTTTCCAATTTAAACCTTTCTTTTGCGTTACAGTTTTCAATTTCTTAATTGAAGGAGAAATGACAGCATTTAATTTGTCAAAATATATAAGTAAGTTTAAAAAATGCATTATTTTTTTAAACTTAATTTAAGAATTATTTCATCATTTTCATATCTGATTTTGGAATTTGATTTCTCACATTAACTGTATGAATTTGCACATCAAGTGTATGTAAATAAAATCCTTTTTTCGCCATAATTTTGTCCGGGACGCTCCTTGGCTGAGTGGTCTAAAGCATCATCGCTAATCGCTTGAGAGCTTAGGAGTGTGGGTTCGATTCCCACCGTGCCCTGGGTGTTTTCTTCGTTATTCTTCTGTGGTTGTACTTCTATCGTTGTCCTATTATCAACGAAGACTTACAAACGGATCTCAGGAATCAAGCATACAAGTCTGAATATATGTAATGTAATAAATAAAAAATAATTTTGTCCGGAGTTGAATGAGAACGCTGCTTAGAATAAAGTGAATTTTTATACTGGATGTTGGCATTTAGCTAACTTAAAACACAAGCTATGGTCATTTCCATACTTTGATATTAGCATCAGAAATTAATTTAAACCGTAAATAATAGTGATTAAAACTTATTGTGTAGTTACTTTTGGCATGATCCACATCAATTCGACTTTTGTTCTCTTCAGGAAAATATTCATCTCAACATTCTCAATTAATTCTTAAAAAATAATTTACTCACACTTAATTTTATCAAACGTTACTGCAGCGTAGCTTATTCCATCTGAGGATATTGCGATATAAATATTTTAATAAATTATGAAACTTATTATTTATTCTGCTCAATATCGAATTTATTTTTTATTGAAAACATGACAATCAATTTTTCAAATCATTTTACCTATTAAATTGCAATATTTTTTATACTTATTTTACATTTTTATATATCGGATTTGTTGACCAGCTTATCTAGTGATTAACGTGCCTGACTATGGATAAGGAGGTCCTGTGCTCGAATCCCAGCACGGGCATGGATGTACTTTCTCTCTCTATCTATCCTGTCATGGCCCTTTCCTTGTATGAATGAGGTGTGAATGGTTGCCTACCCTGTAAACGGGTCCCTATGGCATGTGTGTACTGAGGAAGTCGGACTCCTCACCATAATAGGGTTCAGTTGGAAAAGTGGAGCAGCGCACCCCATGTTGCCAGCCTAGCTGGCACACGACAATGAATGAATGAATTTACCGGACTTATTGTTTTTATAAAAAAACAATATGCAAATATTTCGTTAAGAGCTTTTGCCGCTGAAAAGTTAATTGTAAATTAATTCTTGAATACTTTCCCACAAATTTATATTTTAGTAAAGTTAAGAATTTAGCCTTTAATAGTTCACTTACATTCATTGAAAACAGTCATTGATGTTATCCATCAATTTTTATCATGACGAAACATATTGTTTATTACTATCCAAAGATTCATTCTTTGATATTATAGCTTCATGTTTCATTTGCCTCGAGATTTCAATGTAAAGCCGTGGTTGTGCATCTTTAATTTCCTCCTATTCCAGCCAAAAATAATCGTAAATTCGGAGAATCGATTTTTGGTACATAAGTTCGAAGTAGATTGATGCTGCTGTTTTATCTATTTAAAATATTATATTCAATTTTCATGTTTACAATTTTGTATTCAATTTCATCTTAACAATTGTAAAATAAGAGATTAAAACTGCTTCAATTAAACTTAATGTAAACTTAAATTTCAAAAACTCTTATTGGTTCAAACAAACGCAATTGCTATGTTATTCCCTTAAATGATCTTTTTTAATTTTAATGAAAAATATTTATAAATATAATGGATTTTTAATTCGATGCTCCAATTTATTCAACCGAGAGTGAACTGATCAAATATTAGTCATTACAAAACGATGAACGAATGTTTTTTGTTAGATAAAAAAAGTTTTACCAATCATTGTAAGTTAATATATATATATATATATATATATATATATATATATATATATATATATATATATATATATATATATATACATATATATATATATATATATATATGTATATATATATACAGCATTTTGTAAAACTATCATTGGAATATCCCTTCAAACTTATTTAATGACATTTCTTTTATTGCAGTATTATTTTTGTTTATTTTTACTATAGAAAATATATTCGATGCTTTTAATTAATAAATAGTATTGTTTAAATCATGATAAATAAATATCTGTAATTCAAAAAAAATTTTAATAAATTAAAATCATGTTAAATTTGAAGTGCTTTGAATTTACTTTTTTTCATCCATGTAACATTTTATTTTCTATGGACTATTTTCATGTTGTACCATCTTAGCTTCCTATTATCAACTTTCGTTATATAAAAAGATATTTTAAGACTGATTAAAAACAGATACATTAACTGATAGCCCCCTTAATCTATTAAGGCTTTTTTGATCATCTGAACATCAGTTGTATATTTCGTCTGTAAGAGCCGTTTTACAGTGCATGTTTGCTGCTGCATTCGTGTGTCATAAAGTCCCGGAGTACTCTCAAGCTCTCACCTGACATAAATGAATACAGAAAACAAAAAGGGTAGAAAATTTCCAAATACTTAACAATAACTGGGTTTGAAATTTGTACATCTCATTCTGTAGTGTGCTGTACAATTACTGGGCAGTGGCAACTTATGAAAACTCATTCTGAAAATTTTTGGCTTATTTGTCACTCAACGGTCAGTTACTGCACATGATATCTAATTAGATCATGATCTACTGTTTACAGTTCATTTGAAATGAGTACAAACATCCTTGCCCAAGTTGGAATACGAACCCATGGTCTTTTCAACTGAAAACCAGAGCACTAACTATTCGGCTGTCAGCTTGGCAATTTTTTTGAAGAGCGTGTGTGCAGTGTATATTTAAATAAGTTATGGATGACATTTAAATATTCTCAGCAGTTATGAAGTCAGTTAATAAGCCTTGTTACTCTATTTAATATCGACAGTAGACATGAAGAAATGCTTCTATTAAGAGCTTGAAATAGTTTGACTCCAGGAAAAATAGTTATAAATTTTACATTTATAATAAAAATTTGTTAATATATGATTTCAATTGTATTAAATTTAATCATATATACCGCAGTCTTATTCTTAAATATTTTCTTAACTTTTTTAATTTTTACAGCCTTTAATAATATGTTTTTATTTCGCTAAATATTTTTCTTAGTTTTAACATGGCAAGACAGATAACAATTATTGTTAGTAAAATGCATTTCTTAAAATTATGCAGTTATATCCCTAATATAATACAAATTTTAGTAAAATCCTAGAAAATGATAAATCATTTACCTTAGATAGTCTCTGTCACGCCAATGATAAGAAGTGTTCGGCAACGACACATAAGGGATTTGTTCATATTTTCTCTAAGATTAAAGAGTGGGCAAAAAGCTTGAGTAAACATTACAATGCTGTGTAGATGCTCGCAAGGTAAATCATGACCAACGAGTATCCTGTAAGATGCCACTGTATCGCGTCGTTAATAGTCTGGTAAACTAGCAAAGTTCTCGATTTTCCATTGCTTCGACTGAATTTTGCTTATTATTTTCAACTGGTGTCTTTGTCTAACAAATTATTTTATGTTAGTTTTATGATGTGGTATGGAATATATCTGAATATTTTGGTTGTACCACAGCGTGGCGCTTTTCTTGCGAGAGAGTCCCCCTCTCGTTTTTAAACATGTTACTATGACCAGCAGTCTGTTGTATTACAATTTACTTATTTTTCTGCTATTGGCAATGGATATAATTTCAATGAATATTGTGTTTGATGAATAATTCTGGATCAAAAAAATCTTGATTCGGATATGAACAAAAATAATTTGAAACAACTGATATTGCATTCAATTCAATTTTAATGCATTGTTTGGGTGTATTAGTCTTCTTGCCTTAGTAATTTATGCTATTTTAAAATCATGTAATGGTAGGTTAAACTCCGAAAGCTAATCTATAAAACATTTGGACATCCTGTTGTCTCTGCTTTTCTGAAAGATTTTTCACTGAGAATGAGTTGTATTCACGAGTCACTAAGAACGGAACCTAAAATTTTGCCTATCATTCACCAAAACAGACTAAATGCTGAAAACCAAAGTAAAATTTTTAACCGGGAACATTCCATTCTAAGAAACGTATTATTATTGATAAATCATAATAAGCTCAAGTAATAATATAACTAAAAAATAGTCGTAACTAAAAACAGCTTTTTAAGCTAAAATTCTAGTTACTCATAAAACAAAAATCGCTAATATATCATGATCTTTCTTTCAGCAGTCATGATATGAATTGTGTCATGAGATTCTCAACAAAATTTGAACAAAATATATACACCAAAAATTCATTTAGCCCTTCTTCTGTTTAGCAGTTTGTTGGCACAAATCGCACCTCTGGTTTGAATGCTTGTTATGCTTCAATATCCATTTTAAACTGTGGATTCCAATCTATAAGTACCCCTTAACAAAAGCTGATTGTTGAAATACAAACCAGAGCAAACCTTAAGACAAAAAATTTTAATATAAGTTTGTCACAACAATCTTAATTATGTTAACAATGTTTATACGTATGATTTTGCTTTATACAGAAAAATTTTGATTCTTGCATGAATATGTGATCTTTAATTAAAAATGTCTCATCATTTTTTTCTTTAATTGTCTAGAATCAATAAAAATTATATTTTTAATATTGACTCCTATTTAAAAAAAAATCAAGGAATTGAAAGTGCACTTTGTATATTTTAATAAATTTGTGAAATTAAGAACACAGTATTTGCAATTATTTAAATATATATATATATATATATATATATATATATATATATATATATATATATATATATAATGTGGAGGTACTTATCAAAATAAAAAATAGGGATTAATCGAACATCTTTTTAGTAATATGGTGTAAGATCGCCTTTAATATGTAATACAGCTTTTATTAGCATAGGAATTGATTTACACATATACTGACACTGGTGTTTAATTGAATATTGTACCAATCATATGGACGGGGTGCGGTAGCCTGGTTAGTTAGAGTGTCATTCTTATAATCGGAAGATAATGAGTTGGAATCCAGACTTCACGGAAGATCTGTTGTGTTCGCTAAAGCACAATGTACACAGATGTTGAAATTGGGTATGGTTGTAATGTCTTCCAAGTGAAATGATACCTCTGGGGTTGGCAGGCCAAGTATTGGGGATCTTCTGCTTGGTCTTTCCTTCAATTTAACAAAGATTACACCTAGCTGCTATTATGGAACTGGTGCCCAATTCAGGGCTAAGTGCAGGAAAACATGCAATAACCATATATACTGAATTATTATGAAAGTTCTGGCCGGTTGAAGATATCGATTCTGAAATGAAAACTAAAATAACATGAGCATAACGCTTCTATAACCATAATATAAACCAATAATATTGATCGGGTAACAAAGTGGCCATTGATGTTTAACTTTATTCTTATGTTCATCAAACATTGTACGGATAAGTCCCGCTGCTCAGATAGGTACATTAATCCTAGAAAATCCAGTCTTAGAAAGCAAAGTTTGCCTCATAGGAGAGATGTGGTCAGTCATAAAATATTTCTCCCCATTTATCCTTCTTTCCAGGTTTTGATTGTTTCAGTTGAAAACCATGTCATGACAGATCCATCTCCATGGTTGAAAGTTGGAAAGAGACTTTCATAAGTAAGCATCATACATTGAGTAACCTAATGTAGGGAGAAATGTAAAAGTTGATTTCGCATTCTTCTTGATAACCTTCCACCTTTCAATCGAACATGTTGTGTGAAAAACCACGGTAGATGAGGTTCGGCATAAACATCTATAAGTGCTTTAGGAATTCCTGCTCTGCCATAAATTGTTATATATATATATGAAGGAGTTTTCTAACTATAATCATTAGCATAGGAGAATACAGGTGCTGATTGTATTCTGCAATTATTTGCCTTTTAGACACAACAATCTGCTTCAACACTTGTCGATCTCTTATATGATACGTCATCCAAATTTTTTTGCAATCAAATAGAAAGAAATGCCTTCTAAGTATTTTAAAAATTGTTCTGCTTTTAGAATAAGTTTAAGAAGGTATGTCATAATTTTGGTTTCAGACATCAGCAAAAATAATGATTAAAAATTAGGAAGAAATTAGAATAACGAAAATAATTGAACTTTTTTGTATTCAAATTGTTATCAAGTAAATATTTTTATTGTGCATGCTTTAATTGTATCATCTCCCTATGTGTTTAAGTTTCAAAGTTATGATATTTATTCATCAATTCATTTTTAGCTATTAAAATAGTTGACTTTAACACAATTATTCGAAAAATTGGTTTAAAATTATTAAAGTTATGAGGGCTGCTAATTTTATGACTGTATGTATTGCTAGGTTATCGCACTGACGTTTCTAAACTATACTTTGATGCTTATAAATATAATTTCGCTAATCGTTTCTGCATAATATGTTTGATGGGTCTCAAAGAGTGTTTATAATTTTTACATTAGGAACCTATCTTGGAACAATGCATATGAGCCTAAAACTAAACTGTAATCGACTTGATTGCATACATTCATTTGAACTTGCATATTTTGCATGATTTTGTCAACATAACTTTGCATATTTTTATTTCATATTATAAAAAAATAATTTGTCATTGATTTTTGACGTTTTAAAAAGCGGCAACACATTTAAAACCCATATTTTAGTGGTACCTCAATTGAGATGGGAAAGTATTTTGAAAATTTGTTCAAATGTGTGCAAAAGTGCATTGATTTATATTAAGACTATCTTGTAGCACTAATTTCGATCACATTCGATTGCAAACATTAATTTTATTTTCATTATTAAGCCAGAAATCTGAATGATAATTATTGCTGTGAATGTTTTTATTCCATTTTAACTTGTGTTATTTTGTTGCTGCAATAAACTCTACGGGTTTTTCATATTAGGTAGGAGAGAGAGAGATGTTTAATTTAGGAGGGATTCGCGAAACCTTATCTTATCATATTTTCATTACATAGTATTCGGCTGCAGTCTAGTGTTATTTTTATAATTAACTGGTTTTGTTAGCCTTTCATCGTCCATTCAGTTATGTAAATATAATAATGCATATCTGTTTTCTGTATGAACTTCATTAAATTCATACATATATAAATCTTGTCAACTGCGCTTTCTGCGAGAAAATGCCTTGGTATTGTTGGATCTTGGGTATTGTTTAGCAACGACATATGGATATTTCATTAGTTTTCTGCATTCATCAAGTGTATTATTATTTTTCTTTTTACTTTCTTTGGAAACTTCATTAATTGTAATTGTTAAATGCAGTTTGGGAGTTTGTCTGGTTTTGTCGTGACTGTGAATATGGTCTAGTGATAGAGAAATATTCTCAGAAAAAAATTACGTGGAAGGTATAAATACATTACAACAGTTTTAGGCCGTTGGGTTGACCATTACGTGGCATTCAAGTCCTTTTGTTAATGTGTGCATTAAAATAAAATCAAGTATTAATTCTTCTTTAAAGATTTTTTTTAATTAATTCTCTATTTAATATTAAATTAAAAGAAGTGGATATATTCCTGAGTGAGTATATTATCTTCTTGAAATTTCAGTTTTTTTCCTTTCTTTTTCAATCATAAAAAAACAGAATTAGATCATTTTAAAATATAAATCTCCTGCTGTTCTTTCTGTAATCTAAATTCTAATCTTATCCAACTCTATAAACTCTGTATGAAATTATATTTTCGCCAGTAAGTGAATAATTTTGCAGAAAATATATTGTGTGCTTTGTTAATTATATTTACCAAAAAGGAGTTCATGGCAAAAATTCACAGTAATTGTTTTTGGCAAACTAGTGGTATAGTGATAAATATATAATGAGGTGCTGATTAGTATAGTGAAAATCGTGAGCAACAACTTTAGAAAATTAAAAATCTGCTTTATATTGTTTAAAATTCATTTAGAAATCTATTGAATAAGAAATAGGAAATTAAACTTAATAATTTAAATGTAACTCCTTTTAATTATACAACTAGATTATTTAAATTATAAATGATGTCTGAAAACTTATATCTGGTTTTGAAAAACATTAATATAGTCTGGAAAAGTAAAACAATTCTTTCAAAAGTTCATGGGTTCGAATCCCACCTTGAGGATGGATGTTTGCAGTAGTTTGGAATCCACTTTAAATTGTAGTCTTATAAGCCATGTGTGAAAAAAATGACTGTGGAGCCACAAACTAGTCCAGAATTCAGCAAACTCCATGCCTTTGTATGTAAGAATGGAAGGTATTTTTATAATTCCATGCATGCATGTTCAACTTCTAATAGAAAAAACTTTTGTACAGCTATTCTTTTAGCAATCTCTTCAATTCCATACTGTAATTTTCTTTTAAAAAAATAATAATAAATAAAAAAATAAATAAAATAAAAAAAATAAATAATAATAACTATAATTAATGTCTTCAGGTTTTTGAAAAAATATAATTATTATACACACTTTATAGCAAATATGTTTATATCTATTCTCTTTATATCGAAATGCATTGGAAATGGACGAATTGAGTTCTAAAAAGTATACTTACTAGCAAGGTAACTAAAGAAGGTTTCAAGTGCTCCATAACTCATTCTTTTTTTTTTAACTAATCTATTCGTAAAACCCAGTTTTTGTGATGCAGAATAGTTATAAACGGAGTAAATTGTATATATATTTAAAATAATATAAAATGTTATTTTACTAAATCACAGTTCTCCTCGAAATCTGAGTAAACATTTTCTTCTGGAAATTACCACCCTCAAAGATTGGTTCTCAGTGTTTTTGGCATCTGATATTGGTCACAGATCATTTCCTATTAATCTCACTGACTCTAACATATTGATTAGTTTGAATGTGTAAAATAACTTGAACTTTTAATAACACAAATTGTTCATAGTTGGAAATATAAAAATAACAGCAAAATCTTTTGAGGTCACCTTACATAAATCAGAGAAATTTCAATATTTATTCATTTTATTTTCGATTTTAGTAAAATATATTATTTTTAATGACTCAAATTTTCCATTCTTTTATTTTTAGTTAATATGCTAACTATGAAGTAGTTTCAGTTGAATAATTCTTGCTATAAGACTTTTTTTAAATACTAAAATGGTTAAAAATACCATGGTTAAAAATGGTTTTAAATACTAAATTGATTAAAAGATGCTTTGCAAATTCCTTATTTTCAGCAGTAAAAGGAAAAGTTTTTGAATAAAATTAAGTAGTTTAATTTAATAATGAAATTTTGAAGATGTGTTGCCTATTTTAAAATATAAATTATTCAACATTTTTATTTTTGTTGTCTTATCTTTTGGGGAAAAAATGCTGAATAGAGCAAAAATTCTGAATGAAAAGATTTTGTTGGTTATTCTAAAGTGTAATTCAATACTATTGAAGTTTTTATTTTGAATAAAATGATACCATTTTTTATGTGTACTTGTGTATTTTTCTTCTTACAAAATCACTTATAAGGTAACTCTTACCACATACTATTGTGCATCTATAATGAATATTAAATTTGTAATTACTATATTTTTGTAAATGAGTATGTTCATTTATTTAAAATTAATTTTTTATTATAAATTGGTTACTTTTCCAAGATAACTGTCAAAATATTTACATAATTAAAATAAAAATGCGAATAATTAAAAAAGTTTGTTATTCCAAAAATTAATACATTTAATTAATAAAATTCAAAATTATAAAAATACTTAAATTCATAATGTAAAAAGTTATTATCTATGTAAATTAAATATATAAGTAATATTTAAATATTTATAAGTAATATTTAAGAAATGGTGTATTTAATGAATTTTTTGCTTGCATTTTTTTACAGATTCATGAATTTGTTTGCTTACCATTTTGCTGAAGCAATGAGGTAAGTTTCTTGATATTTTTTGCACTGATTGTACATGCTTAAGGAATCAAATTTGCTCTTACATAAATTAGTAAAAGCATTTAGATAGTGAAATTTATTTTTTATAATTATTTTGGTGTATCATAAATATCTTAATGTGTTTTGTATGAAGTTTCTCTAAAACTTCTTTAGAAATTTAATTGCTAAATCTTATTTTCAGAAGAATAATTAACTGACTACTAGATATTATTTTACACATTCTTTCAGCATATTTTGTCATAATGTATAAGAATTCTGTTCTTTTTCATACTTGTCTTATTTTTCTTTCAAGGTATTGTAATTAAATTTTCTAAAATATTTTCGCCAAAAAAGTAATTTACATATCTTACAAAAAGGGATCGACCTACTGCATGAAATAATATTTTTAGGGAAATTTTAGGTGGCAAACTGTTACTGTATCTACAAAACATTTTCAGGACTATTCACACCATTCTATGAGAAATTTATTTCTCCTACTGACTACTTTTTGAAAGTCTTAGTTGGTGCATAAAGGAACATACTGGTGTTTTACTTCTCTTAAAGTACAACAACAGATTTTGATCTTAAAATCTGAGCCTTAAAAACTAATAATAATTTAATTGTACAAAGCATAAAATATTGGTAGTGAATAAAATAATTTTTCTGTGTTCTTATAATTTAAAACATTGACTTTCCTACTAGGCTTCTTATTCACCTTAAAAATTATCTGCGTATTATTATTGGAATTTAATTTATTTAAATGTGCAGTTAATTCTTCACTGTAATAAAATTCATGAATTGTAAACAATTTAATTATGCATTTTCAATATTTTCTTAAGGTAAATCCATCAGGTAAAAATATATTATATAATCACAAATTTTTTTTATTCTTAAATTCAAGTCTATTCTGAATCAGAATTTACTATGCTTATTTAAATTATTAAATTCAAAGTTTAATTTTTCTTTTACTCGGTTGTTTTTATTTAACTATTTGCTTTTGGAAGTCTCACAAATAAAAATATAAAAAAATTATATAAAAAGGAAAATGAAATATTAATCTAAAATTAATGTTGTATTAATTCTAGAAAATTAAAAAAAATTGTGAATGTTTTTTAATAAAAAAACAAACTTAGAAATTTTCTTTATGCATCTTTACTGAAAAATGTTTTAAAACCAGAATAAAATTTTTAAATTTTGAATATCAGAAACAATATTTAATAAAATTAAAGAAAACTATAAATAGCTAAATATTCCTAAATTTAACTTTTGATACCATGTTGTAAACTACCTAAAGATCTAGGCTGTAAGGTCTGCTTCGTAATATGTTTTCCAAGCAAACTTCTCAAGATTGTAAATATTGTATTCCCATATTGAAAAGGAGGACACCCAGAAATTTCCTTTGTATCCACTTCAACAGACGAGCATTGAAAATGCTTAAACATAAAAAGTACATAAAAAATTATCTGTTCAATCTCTGGAATCAAACTCCTAACCTTCGTACCAAAATGCAGTATTCTGCCACTAGTTCTCATTAAACCTTACGAAATTGAATATTAAAACTATTAAAAATGTAACAGTAACATAGTATCTATAACTCTGTCTGTATTTATAAAATTCCTATTCTCTTTCCTGCCGAACTTTTACTCAAATTTCAATAAAAAAGGATTGCGTAAAATGGATAGAAAATTAAGTAAATGTTTATTTCTCGCTAACTCAAAAGCTGTTTCCTTTCAAAGTTTTGATTTCAGTATTTGGAAATATTTTTTAAACAAATTTAATGATTTGAATTTCTTGTAAATTTGCTTATACCGTGATTTGATTCATATAAATGGAGAAAATTCTTCTCACTTCAAGAACATAGAATTAAGGCTCTTTTGAGCACTTTTAAAATTGTCTAATTTGACAATCACGGAAGTTGAGAAAAAAATTATTTCCGATCTTCATATTCATTTTATTTCTTGTGTTGCAAAAAACTAAAATTCGGGATTTACTTTTCCCTGGTTCAAGTAGAAAATGCTATTTTTATCAATTGCAGCACACGTAGTTATTGTTTTTTATTATAAATCCAATTGTCACCCTAGTGAGAAGTCCCAAATTCATTGGTGGGCTCATTACAATATTCAGTTCCTTAAAACCGATCTATATTTCAAGCCTGATTTCATCATGCAAAATGGTTTTTTCAGGAAGGCTAAATGAATCACATGAGTTATTTTGTTTTAATCAGTTTTTTTTTTCAAAAAAAATTACTACTCACAAAAGCAGTTGAGTTGGCAGCATAATGGACGGTACTCTTGCCTTCGGTTCAATCTCAAGAGTTTGAATCTCACGTTAAGCTTGAATGTTAGTGGTTTGGAATCGGCTTTAGGCTGTTAATTTTGGTCTACATAGCCCATCTGACGAAAAAATGGTCATTGAGTGACAACCAAAACCAATTCAGATAAAATCTAGGAACCCTGCCGTGCTAGTTTCAAAAATAATATTTTTAACTACAATTTTTCATCTTCAGTGCATTGAATTAAAAATTCTTTTTGGTCGTCTTTTGGAAAGTTGAATCCAATATAATGTGTAAGAATATTTTAAAATTAAATTAAACAAATCATCAGCAAAGTACTTTATAGAAAGCTCTTTTATCTGTACCTGCATATTTGGAGTTGAGATGTAAAGGAATTCATCTAGGGAATTTATAAACTAGGGAAGCATCTAGAGAATTGATAATGCATAATGTATTCTCATCAATCATGTTTAAAATTGTTGTATTGCTTTTTAATGATAAAAATTTTCTTGTGTAAATTAAAATATTAATATATAACTGGATGTACTCATTACTGGCAGCAATGATTAAAGGATTTGAGAAAAAACTGCTTGAAACAAATCATTTAAACATTAATGAGAATGCCTTTTAATCAAGATTTTCGCAATCTATTATCTGGTGCCCCGGTTCAAAATAATCTAGAATTACGTTT